>CM076575.1:1370821584-1371252587 GCA_034641835.2 Pinus albicaulis | reverse complement strand
ATCTTAGGTTTATTAAGTGAAAGGGCATGATCAAAGATCATGCCTCTTCACCAAGGGACACCATGAGGCTATATTTAAAGCCTCGGTGATTCCCCATTGTAATCATATCTCATATCTCATCTTTTATCAATAATAATATATTCTTATTCAAGTTTACCAAATTTTTACACTCCATTGGTATCAGAGCCATCGCTCTTCTGGATCTGTGTGATCATCAAGTTAAAGAATTTCGAAGGAAATTTCATTAAAAAAAAATTAGCCAAGTGAAAAATTGCACACAATTTCCCCTACGCTCACCAAACCAATTCCCAACCCCCTCACATAAAAAATAAAAAATAAAAAAATCCCTCCCCTTTCACACTCAACCCTCACCCCTTTCACACTCATAAACTCCCTCACGGCCATACGGCCTCCCCCACTTTACCCCCACCACCCTTATCCTCTAGTTGTAACTCCCTGTCACACCGTCCCGCGGTGCCATTGCCGCCTGGGACTCGACATTCTTCTCGCTACCACAACACGCACCCAATCACCGCATCACTGTTCAAGTTGCGAAAAGCGACCACAACTTGATAACCACCATCAATTCCAGAGCGTGACAACGGCTTACGAATCACTACACATGGTACGAACATCAAATTCAATTGTATTAGTAACGTAGTATTGCTTACGCACCTTGTAAATTCGATATATTCATAAATCTAATCGGTCTCTCAAAACATATAAGGCGCGTATCTATGCGGGATCAGTGAAATTCTTAAATAGGCGATACAATACGGTGGTCCAGTACAATCTGTAAACTCAAATCGTGGAACAATGTGTGACGGTTGGTAAGAAAAGAAAAATCGATTTGTTTCAAAAAAATTGTTCTGAAGCAAGTGTGACTGTTCGTGAAAGGGTGTGCCACTTTACGGAAGAGAGGTGAACAGTTTTACATATAATTATTTATTTTATATATAACAATAACATATATACTATATAATTATAATTAATAATTATATATATATATATATACTTATATATAAAATTTATACAAATAAAATAATAATAATTATTATTTATATAAATAAAATAATTATTATTATTATTTAAAAAATAAAAAATTAAAAAATAAAAAAATAAAAAAAAAAATTAATAAATTAATTAATTTTAGAAAAAAAAAAAAAAGGGAGAAAGAAAGCGGCAGAGAAAAAATATTTCCCACCTCATACACGTCAATGTCTTCATCGATGTCGATGGCTGAATTCCAGAAGAAATTGGTGGATCTTGAGAAACAAATCAATAATAATTCTGAAGAATTCGAAAAAAGATTAGTCGATCTTGAAGGTACAGTTGCAAGACACTCCAACGACATCAAAAAGGTTCATGATACGACAAATCGAATAGAAAGAAAAATGTGGCTAAATCATCACGAGGCCACAGAAAAGCATAATGAAGCAATGAACAAGATGACATAACTCTTCAATAAGCTAAATGATAAGATAGATAAGTTAAGTCAGACACAACTTCCAATATTCCCAAATGTCGAACATAATCAACTAAAAAATTCAGCTAATTCAGATCATCATCATGAATATAACATGTTTGAAAAAGAGCAATTAAATGAGGTTGAATTGGAAATCAGCTCACATGAAGGCTATAGTGTTGAACCACCTAGAAGTAGAGACTCTGAAATCAACCATGAAAGTTATAGAGCTGAGAAACAAACAGAAGAAAATGCAACTCAATCCACTTATAAAGCCAGTAATGCAACAACAGAAGTTATTGAAAACTTTTATATAAATGAAAATCCAATGGCAGAAAAAGAAACAATGTTGGTGAAGGAGCCACATAAAGAATTTAACGTGACTGTTATCACGGATGCAACAACAGACATAGTCGTTGAAAATGAAAGAATCCATGAAAATACAGTTTCTTATAAACAGCAAAATGTTTCATCCCCAGAATTGAAAGAAAAATGTGAAGAGATAAACACATTCGAAGCCACTGATACAGTGCTAGACGCTGTTGAGGCCTTCGATGTTCACGCAGATATGGTTGTTAAGAAGGAAGCGTTTGATGATGAGGAGAAGTTGCATCGAACGATAATTGTTGGTAACTTACCTCTAAATCTAAAGAGAAATCACGAAAAATCACCAGAAGAACAAGGAATAGTTAGGAAACACGAAAAAGTCTTCCAAGACCTGCCAATAAAAATACCTCCTAATAAGGAACATGAACATCCAATAGAAGTCAAGAAAGGACCCGACCCTGTCAATATCAAATCTTGTCGCTATCCACATCACCAACATATGGAGCTCGAGAAGATGCTCCACGATCTTTTTAAAATGTGGGAAGCAAGAGCCCACCGCTCAAGAAACCCAGGCGTTTGTCAACATTGTCCATCGTTATGTATGCTTTGAGGACAAAGCATCTTTAGGAGAGGGGCAATGTTATGTATATTTTATTAATTATTAGTTAGATATAGTTATCTTAGGTTTTATTAAGTGAAAGGGCCTCTTCACCAAGGGACACCATGAGGCTATATTTAAAGCCTCGGTGATTCCCCATTGTAATCATCTCTCATATCTCATCTTTTATAAATAATAATATATACTTATTCTATTGGTACCTTGATGTGAACTGACCTGTGCATACCATGCACATTCAATCTTGCTGGTTGATCTTCAGATTATACCCTGGTCTTCCTTTGATGAGTTGTCCTTTTCATATTATATTAATACCTTCTCCTTGTTGAGCATACTTGATGTATTTCATATTTATAATACAGTTCTGTCACCATAGGCTTCCCTTCGCACTTGACACAATCAATGCAATGATGTTCATCACAAGCTTATCCTAGCACTCTGTCACCACAAATTTGTTCTCGCACAGTTAACGTATTGTTGTAACATAGTCCCTATTCTGCATTGGTATGTATTATTTTCTTTACACTTCGACCAACTCTTACATATATATAACGCAACTCAGATATATATATATATATATAATTGTAACTTACTTCACATATATATTACCGTAGTTCTTTATTTGATATTACAGTTCAGACACAGTTTATCCGAGACTATATATATATCTTGAAACCCAAACAATGTTATACTATTCACGTTATTCTTCATCTGATTCTTCAGTTGATATGCTTCGCATTTCCTGTAATACTTATATGCACCTTTTTTGTGTAGATGTCCGAAGTTCTTACTCTAAATGAGCCGCAAACAAGTCCTATATCTATACATGAACAAAACTTCTTCTGGGCCAACGTGAGGGGTTGCTTCAGAGCCGATATCACTACTATTTCTTCCAGCTGACTTGTGGAGGATATTTAACGCAAACCTTGAGGAGCATTTATGTCATGACACCAAGGTTTATGTGACACAGTCTAGAGGCATACAAGAATGACTTTGACTCATCATAAACATGATATTTTAATACATTTATAGCCAAAAGACAAATTCCTAAAGGACATCAAGAAGAAGTACTTTGACCTAGAATAAAGCCTTGCTCATGAAACCCATGAAGCAAGCATACCAAAAATATATATTATTATCTTTGACTTCTTTATAAATACATAATTACATAGTCAATATGAAGACCGAACCTAGTTACACTTTCCAACATGAGGCAAAGTGATCTACAAGGCCTTGGGCCTAAGGTTTGCTCTCTAAACCCTATTCTCTCACTGTTTTATTACAGCTGCAAATTTTGATTCATAATTGTGATATAGGTGCCCTAGAAACATATCTAACTGGTCAAAGTACTCCAAAAATTGAAAATTAAATTTTTCCTAGATTTTTGGCCACTTCGGCATTGAAGATCTAGCCTAGATCTAAATTTTTGCTTGCTGGAAATTTTCTGCATAATCATTGAATCAAGTCTAATATTTTCTGAATAACACACTTTAAAAGGGTAAAAAATCATATTTTTCAGTTTGGCAAGCTATCTCTAAATTTTGGGCATGTTTTGGCACTTGTTGTAGCATAGATAGCTCATTGTTTATATCTTTTTCCTACTTTTGTAATGAACATTCCAGATATGATATAATTGCGGTAATTTCATCATAAGAAGGTTGAACACATCTTAAATATTGAGTTGGAAAAGTTGATTTGATAGTATATGCAAGCATATGCACTTTGCATTTAGCATCTTAGGAAAATTTATTCACTGTTGTCATAAATTTCTTACTGTTTTAATATCAGTCACCTGTTGCTCATTAAGAGGTCATTGGAACATAAATTGCATAAGTGCTTTAATAGTATTACATTCTATTGTTCCTTGTTCCTAACATTGATATTGTGAAAGTGGCTAACATTGTGTTTTCCTTGTGAGTTTATATGCTATAAAACTCAAACTTCACATTTAATAAGCTCACTCACTAAAGCACTCTAATCATAAATTCTGTTAACATTGAGTATCAATGGGCATTTGAAATCTAATTGAAATTGTGATTGGCATCTAGTGTTGATAACGATTGATAAGTAGACAAATGTTTTAGGTTCCTTTCATTCTTGTCATTCACTGAACATATAGAGGATCTCTTGTTTATTATTGGCGCTTGTATCATTGAGGAATTGTTCTTGTTTAACATTGTCTTTAAATACATTGTTAAGTACTCTTGCCATCAACTAATCAACATTAAGTACTTCAATCATATAAACAATCTTAAACTAAGAAGTGTCACTCATCCCTCTTTGCACTTCATCCTAAGAGTAGTTACATTAACAACCTACCTCCAAGCATAAGTATGATTGATAGACTCTTAGGACAACCCTTTCCTATTTAGCTTGAGGGATTCATTACCTTTTAGTGGTTAAAATAGTGACCTTGGAGTCATCAGAGCCACATTCTCTACAACATCGGAGGCACTGGGTAGTTGGAACATAGGGGGAGGTATCGTTAATCGGGCATTTGCCCGCTTTCCATTGGCTTCCATCCCACAACCTACTCCTAAGACTCATCTCAAAACAGTTAAGGGAAAGGTCGGATTTCGACTAAGCATTTAACCTAAAATTAACCAAGATCCTTGCATTTCTAATAGCCGGCTTACCCTCAATACACACTTCCATTGCATATAAAACTGCATCTCAAATTTTCCCAAATAAATTTAAATCTGGACACTCTAACACTAATGCAGAAGCTAACTTTCTACCCTTATGGTTATTAACCCAAATAATCAGCCCCGATTCAGCTCTCATGCGGAAGCCTCATTATTAACCCCATTCATAATGATTATCAAATATATGCTTCCCTTTACCTTATGGGAATTTGACCCAATCATTCGAACTTTATAAACCTCAATATGTAATAAGCCTATAGCTTATCCTTCGCATATAGCTATAATATGCCCCCAGCATACAAATTCACTTCATACAAGGTTCGGCCAACATAATATATATATCAACGCCTAATTTAATATTCGACCTTGGGTTAAAACCTCGGCATATCATAATGCATCAACGCACATCAAACCAATAATCCGCAACATACTGGGGTCCCACAGCAACTCACTTTAACTTCACCATTGGACGCTATCACAACGCAATATAATAATGACCCCAGCTTACCATTCACGCATACACTCACGGCTCTATTATTACATATCCAACCATAATATATATCAACATATATTATGTTCCAACCCAAATGTTATGGAACATTTAAAGAGCCTCGGACTTTATGTTAAGACACCAGCAAACACTTAAATTTCGGTAGGGTCCACACGCTTTTCAACGTACCTTACCTTGGCTTATCTCTCTACATCATCCAACGGACGACGCACCATCGCATTCTATCCCAACGATCCGACGGTATTCGCATTTTTTTCCAGACAAAACTTTAACGCTTCAAAAAAATGCGAAATGGGTGGTTTTGGATACCACTGTCACCACGTGTCTATCGTTGGGCCATATCGCATTTTTATTTTCGAAACGGCTTACCGGTTATAAATTTTGCGAATACCACTTGTTTGGCTTTCAAACCAACTTTCACGGTTCCACTCCACTCTCGGCTCCGCCTCTAATTATTCAACACCTTTGTTTATGTAAACTCCGCCTCGCTCTTGCTTATTCCTTTCGCAATGGTTCCGTAATCCTTCAACTCAGAGTCTGCTGCATTATCAATGTTTCGTTAACTCAGCTTCCATTCCATTGGCCTTCGATGTACCACTCCTCTACGCTATCGAATTACCATTCGATTCCATTATTACCATTCATTTACTACTCTTTCGCTTTCACAATTCCCCTTCGTGGTTCCGAACAGGATCCCCACAGTATTATATGGGTTTCAAAATAACATTGTCATATGGCAGATTCTGAATTTGAATTCAGATTTCCTTCTATGTCATCGATCCTTGCAGTGATCGATGACTGCAATTTCCTCAATCCCTCTCAGAAGTATATATAAATCTCATATGCTATAATTAACATCAAATTACCCAAGCATATGTAGAATCACGCTACAAATCCCATTTACAGAGTTAAACATACAATTGCTTGTTAAACAACATTCACTACGCATACATTCAGAACCAATTTCCTCATTATATACATGGAACTAAATACAAAAGCATCCACTTACAAACTTCCTGTTTGGCCAAATTTTCAGTTCGAATGGCCCTTCTATCCGCACAAATCTGTCCTGAGAAGATCTCTAGCTCTCAACCCTCTTCTATCTGCCCGTAGGCTTACACTTATACAAATTAATAATGAATCAGTTCAGCTTCCTTAACAACTCAACAAAGACTCTTGGAATTCTCCAAGGTCCTAAAGTTAGACTCAATTCCTAGAATAACTGAAACTGACTCTTCACCTTCCTAACTTAATCAACTTCCCTCATGTTCTCTAGTGGCTAGAGAACATTTACAATTCCTCACTATTTTATTCAAAATACTAATAATTACATGAGAATTTAAAAATATGAGACCCCGCTATTTCTACTTAGATACAAAGTATTTTATTGTGCCTAATGCCCCTGCATCAATTTCACCTAGATCTTAGGATTTGCACTACATATAGGTTAGTTCGTCATCCAAGCGGCAGTTGTCCATCTGGTTACTTGGCTTTAATTTCTATATAGCAAGAATTTTTTTCTCCATCAGGCAATGGCCTCAATATAAAATCTAATCAAACCATTAATCTTGCTAAATTTTACCAAGTAGTTAGGCCACTCAATTGTGTCTCCCGAACAAGTTGGTTCCCAACTTGTTTTCTATCACCTCATCTACATAGGGACTACCCCACATACCCTACCATTGGGAGACAGCTATAATGGAGTGGGCGGGGATCAGAGTGACAGCCCCCGCCGAACGATTGTCGCAGTGCCTGTACAATCTGAGGTACAACAAGCCTCAACTACCTATTTTCATTTGATATAACTTCAGATAAAAAACAGAAAAAGAGTACTAGATATCCCAAAATTCCCATGCCCATATAATATTAATTCATAGAAAAACAAGAATTTCATCACCTACTACCTTATTTTAAATTTTTCTACACACCAATTTCAACCCCCCCCCCCCCAAAAAAATAGATAGATTATAATCATAAAGCACGCCAAGTCCCTAGATAACTTAAATATAAAATAATATTTAACATCATATGGCAGCAATGTCAGCAATAACCTTCAATACCTTTTGGAAATCCTTCTAGTTGATAAAAATGCATCGTTTTGTATAGAGGAAACATATATATATATATATATTGTTCAATGGAGGACTGTTCCAAGTTAAATCAAATACTTGCACAAAGGTACACAGATCTGAAATAGACTGTTAGTTGCATTGATATAGAATAATATAAACATAAGCCTCTTGCCTTAAAACCTTACTTTTGGGGAAGGGATTATCTATGTTACCATACATCCGAGCATCAAATTCCACACACCATGGATCTTTAACAAGCAATGCAACGTAAATACTGAATTACAAAATAGATTATGCTACATGTACTATTTCATTATCACGTTGAAATGGATGAAGAAAAAATAAATACAATTCAAGCAATCCATGAACAAAGGATCTCGATTTTGTCCCAACGTGTCAAATACTTATGATGAACAAAATATCCCAATAAATGCAAAGAATATTACTATAATGAATACATTTTTCAGTAAAAAAAAATGAAATTAACAAAATAAAGTGTATTTTTAAAAACTAAACCAACAAAGTACAAACATATATACCTAAAGAAAACAATTTTACTACCAATTGGTCAATGCTTAACATTACCTTATCATCTTCGCAGCATGGACAATATCATCAATAGGCACATCATTTGGAATCAGCTGCAAACAATGATATTTTTCATCATACAAGTTGCCTTTAATATTGACTTGCTGACAATAATATAAAATATAAATGACCACAATAAACCAGAAGAAAAGTTATGAACATATTAAATGTAACATAAACTTCAACTCCAGAAAGCAAGTTTATGCACAACTTTAAAAAAATAGATATGTGGATAATATGTTTAGACTGATAGATTATTTGTGATATAATGCACATATTATAATTCACTTTACGTAGCATTGTACTTTTCATTTAGGCATGGAAAATGAGACTTGTGTTATTAAGGGAGTTACATTTATGTATTATTTTCCAATAAAATAATGCTTGTTCCCAACAACATGGATGCATCTCTCTCTATAACCGTTATACTGAATACATTGTGTTTGCATGCAATTTATATGGTTCCAAAGCCATCATTGGCATCTAGGATCAACTTTCCTCGTACTCCTGAGAATAGTTTTTGCAATTCATTTTTATTAATACTCTCAATTCCAGAAGGCAAAGTAACACTATCTACAATAGGATTAATTGATGTAGGGATTCCATGCAATTACCTTAGCCATAAGGGCACTCTTATATACTCGAGTTTCCACATGTTGAACCCCAACTTATCATTATAGCCTCTTAACAAGGGTTGTTTATTCTTGAACCAGATTTCAAAACTTGGCATGTTGCCTCATTGAAATTGACAATGTCAATAGTAACTACACTTCAAACATCTAGACTCTAAATTAATGGATGACAAATCAACCGTTTTCCTCCCCCTTCCCTCTGACCGAATTGACCTCATCACCAAAGTCTTGCTCTTCTCATCATACTTAAACTAACATAAATTGAGAAATTCATCTTCAAATGCAATATGAGGGGTTTCTTCAACTTTACTCAATCAATCTTCTTTGACCCTCATTTCTTCTTCGAAAAGGATAACATCATGATCACCACAACATACACTGATTGCGGAGTTTAGTTCAAAAGGCCACAATTCAATTTACGAAAAGCCTTCCCACAATGGCTTAACAAGGCTAATGGCTTGCTAGCCCTTCTTTGGTAGCAGTGTTTTCAAAACTAATTTCAAGACATCCCATACAATATGCACCTCGTGGAGACAATGTTACAAAACCTCCAAAACCTACATTTCAAATGTTACAAAGTCCTTTAACAAAGCGAAACACTAACGGCACTTTACAAGATTACCCAATGTCATCTTGGCAATACTTCCTCTCACTTTTGACCAATTCGTTTTCAACAAGGGGGGAAGTCCTAGAAAGATTGTTTTTGATGTTTTCTTTTATGAATAAATGGGTGGTGAAATTTATCAACATCGATGTCAAACCAATTGGCTTACAAAATAAATAAAAATGAACAAAAAGGTTTGAATGTGATGAAAAATCATAGCCAAGCTATTAATAATATGCACTAACTAACCACATGGATGATTTTTAATGTGAAGAAATTAAAGAAGTTGTCTTCCAAAGACGCACCTCCAACAACTACAAATGATCCAAGTAATTTGCTTAAGGGGGTATTCACTATCTTCCAACCATGCCTAAAGTAAACGGAAACTCTATTTATAGACTTCCATCCTTCGTAAACCCTAAATTTGGGTTTAGTAGTTTTAGGGTTTAGAGAGAATAAAATCATATCATAATCTCTAAACTTTGTCCTCTTACCTAGGGTGCAGCAACTAGGCCTTCTTCAATAAAGCTTGTTAAACAAGCAAAATCAAATAAAGAAAAAAACAAAAAATGACGCTTGAGAAAACAAAGCCAAGGAAAGATAATTCAAGCGACTAAGTGCTCCCTAAATAGAGGCACTCATAAGTGATGGTTTTACACAACTTGCAATAAGACTATGACTCCTTTCATGAAGTACACCCCAAAGCCATAACAACTATCATTTGACTTATCATCTGAAAGGGTTGGCCTAGGAATTTTTGCTCCTCTTAGGGTTGGAAGCACCTAATAGGGTCGTGTGATAACCCTCTCATACCTAAGTCTGGCAAATTGTATACAATCCTAAGCTAGTGTGACATTTGAAGATGATTCAACTATGAAGTACTTTAATGGCTTTGACATTAAATATGGTCCCCCTTGACACTTTGATGTTTCGTGTACCCCATGATATTCATCTCACTTGACTCCTTCAGTATTTGTTAGATGATGTTCCAGAGACAATTGGGATCCCTTGAGACATGATGTGAGAATGTGTGGCACTTCAAAGATGTGCCACCATTTTCATTAATGGCAAAAAGGATTGCATGGAGGAGATTGGGCCACTTCTAAGGAGCATTAACCCTCATGATGAGTTATCACAAATGATGTGACTCTCCTCCAACCTCAGGACCCTAGACATTGACCTTCGAGGCTAGGCCATTAACTTAGAAAGCAAGTGCACCACTAAGATGACAAGACGCACCCAAGCTAGCCTTATACATTTTCTATGGATGTTGCTATTTTCTTGATGGTGATCTATGATGATGACCACTTGGGTCCCCTTTGGAAAGGTAACTGCACTTTCTACCTTGATTATGTCATGCACCATAGACCTTGATGATGTATTTGGATTATGCACTTTAAGGGAGCTTTTAACCCTAATTTTTATTTAAATCACTTGCCAACTTGGTTAGCTTTGTATAAATATGAGGATGATTTACCTCCTTGATTCGTTTTGACAACTTGGATCGTTCATCTATTGATTAGTGATTCTTCTCTTATGCACCATGGATGCCTTGTTGAAAAACTTCTCTTGGGTGGAATTGTGATGTGATGTGATGTGATATCTTTTCATGGATGCTTATGGTGAATCTTGGATGATACATGGCAAAGTAAATTGGTTTATTAGCTTTATCTTGGTATTATTTTTCATGGGATGCATGTTCATGCTAGTGTTTTAAAACTCGGACTCGGAACCAGCCGAGGGTCAACTCTGACTCGGACGAGTTGATTCCAATGACTCTGTCTCTGTAAAAAGTACATTAAATATTTAATTTTTGACGAAAAACATATTTTTAAGATTTTCATTCATGTTTCCAAACTCAAAGCATTAAAGTAATAGAGAGAAGACAACATATGATCAAAGTATGCTCATGAATATATCTATTATATCAAAATGGCAACCAGTGAACTATCCAATACATGTAATTTATGGACATACAAACAAAAGCACATAACCAAATAGGCTCTAAATGGCCTCTACAACAAAAAAAATAAAATTGCAGGACTACAAGTCACTAAAACAAAAATACTATCTCAATAATCAACATGATCAATGATCAATCAACAATGGTCACTACTCCTAGACATGGCAACATCATCTGGCTCAAACTCTAAAACGAAGTCAGACAGACAAATTGATGGCTCCTCCTCCTCTTCATCAAGATCTCCAACTACAACTGTAGAAAAAATAGCACTAGCACTAGTTGCACGTTGAGATAGACGAGCTATGCACTTGTGTCGCAGCAAAGTAGAGGAAGTGCCTCCAACTAGAGGACTTGGGACTGGTATTATTGGATGTGCATCTAACTGATCAGTCCCTAATGCATCCAAGTCCATATCAACATCAACATCAATATCCTCATCAAGGTCAAACTCTGTTGGTTGAATCTCCACTACCCAATCTGAGGTCTAGTTCAAATCAAACTCGGTTGGTCGGATCGGTTCAGTATTGGACCAATCCCCGGTCCCAGTTAAGGGCCTAGTCAAACCAGAAGGGGATTCCAACCTATTAAACCTACCGAGTCCAAGTTGAATCGGGCTAGTTTAAAAACAGAAGTTCATATGTGAAACAAAGTTATTGTTGAAATTTGGTTACCGGAGGACAGGTGGTTCCCTAAGGCTTTGATCTTTGGCCTAGGGAAAACTGTCCAAAAGAATTTAATTTTTCTCCTAAAGTGACTTTATAAAGTTATAAAGTAAAATCTAATTTAAAAGTGACTTTAAGTGAAAAAGTTACTAAAGTCTAATTTTAAAGTGACTTTAATAAAGTTAATGTAAAATTAGAAAGGAAAAGTGACTATGGAAATAAATGACTAAGTGGGTCTTTATTAAAGTGGGGTGAATTAAAAAATAGAAAGTGAGATTTAAAAGAGCATTTAATCTCAGCCCTAGATCTAAAGCTATTTCGGCCATTGGATTTGGGGATAACCCAAAAGTCACTTAGAGTTCTATTAAAGGAGGAAAATGAGAGAAAAGGTCATTCATTCATTAATTCTTTCATGAGCAGATTGAGAGAAGGAGAAGGAGAAAGCTGAAGAGAATTTTCTGAGCAGTGAGAAGAAGGAGGGCAACAACACTAACTTTCAGCAAATCCATACAGCAGGGCTGAGCACGAAGTTCGAGGCAAGTGGGCACGAATTTCGAGAAAAGAAAACTGTAGATTTCGAAAGAGGCCATACAACCATTCCAACACTGTTTTCAAGGTTGTTCGTATAGTTTTGAAGGCTGTAATTTCTGCTGTAATTTTTCTGTTTTGTGGGCACGGAAACCGAGGTGGAGTTTGGCACGGTTTTCGAGATAAGTTCTGTTTCGAAGTTGCTGTAATTTTTTTCTGTGTAAATTTCTGCATCATTGTAAAAGCAATATTCAGAAAATAAAGAGAAGCTTTCGAACTGCTTTTCACCAAGAGTTGTAGGGGGTCTTTCTGGGTCATGTTGACCAAAAATCACTGTGTTAAAATGTTTTGTGTGGCTGTTTTAGTCTGCTGATTTTTATTTCTGCAATTTCCAGCACTATGAAAATTTTCCAGAATTTGTGTTTTCAGGAAATATTTATTTTCCAGCTTGTTAAATGTAAGGTTATGGGAAAAGGGCATTTAACTAATTGGAGAAATAAGGTGAAACTGAAAATCGGGGTAGGAAAACAGAAATTTCTACATGGTATCAGAGCTTGGGTGCTGAAAGTACAGTTTGGGACAGCAAAGAGAAAAATTACAGGTTGCTGAATTTTCACTCAGAAAATTCCAGCAAGCTGATTTTTCTCACACAAAAATTTTATCTCTACTATAACAGTGTTATTTTCAGTTTTTTAAGACAACAAGGATGTCATTGGGATTGAGGATGGAGGATAGGTTGGATGGGCATAGTAACTATAGCGTTTGGAAGGAGAGAATGTAGAGTATCTTTGAGGAGGCAGAAGTCTGGGATGTCATGGTGCATACCGCACAACACCCTGTTGTTGTGCCTGCTGATGCTGTTCAGTTGGCAGTGTATAATAAAAAGAATAACAAGGGTAAGAGACAGATTCTAGACGGAATCAAAGACCATTGCATTACTCATGTGAGAGGAAAGAGAAATTCTCATGAGATGTGCTCTTCCTTGACCAATCTCTCCCAGAGTACCAATGAGAACAGGAAAATGGTCCTAAGGAAGAAACTGAAGACCATTAAGATGGGTAAGACTAATAGTGCAGCTAGATATCTCACAAAGATTACTAATGTGAGAGATGAGTTGGCAGCAGTTGGAGAGGTCATTCCATCCACTGAGTTGGTGCGGATTGCAGTGAATGGCCTCCCCAGTTCATGCATTGAACCTGTGATGGTTGTGCCGTGGGACCATGCATGTGGAAAGTTTCCAGAGGATGATTGCATGAGTTAAAATGGAAGGAGTCATTAAGGGCAACCAAGCAGTTAGAGGCCGAGGATAAAGGATGCTTGTTGGCGGGGAGGCAAGAAGGCAAAGAAAAAGATAAATAGGGTAACACATGAGAAGGACTATTTATTCAGGTGGAAGTGTTGGAATTGTCGGAAGATAGGACGACACTATGCGGTGGTGTGTCTAGAGAAAAAGAGAAGGGGAAGAACAGGACCATAGCGGCATCGGCGAGAGGTGGGGACTTTTCGGATAGATTTGGTAGGAGTTTGGGTTCATTGCGTGTGAGTCCTCTAGTGCGAGATCATCTGCCATAGAGGTTCAGAGGGAGCATGCATTTCCCTCGACTAGCGGAGCATCTTCAGGTATCTGGTATGTGGACAGTGGGGCTTCACGTCACATGACAGGAGTCCGTGAGTACTTCTTAGAGCTTTCAGGGAGTGGCACTGATATAGAGGTTGTACTCGGTGATGACAGAGTTGTTAGAGCAGTCGGTGTGGGGACACTGACATTTGATAGGGAACCCAAACCTCCCTTGAAGGTGTCAGATGTTCTTTATGTGCCAGGGATGAGGAAGAACCTCATATCCGTCTCAGCTTTGGAGGACAGAGGATATGAGATATTGTTCAGGAGAGGACAGGTGCTGATATATCCCAGGGGCGCTCCAGCTGATTCAACTAGAGTGATAGGAGTACGCCATGCAAAGGTGTACAAGTTTGCATTTCAGCCCCTTTTGGCATTGAGCAGTAGCAGAAACGACTAGCTTCATGATTAAAGGCATGTGAGATTGCTTTGTGAGATGGTTCACATGTATCATGGGGCCTTGAGGACAGTACAAGGGAATCCTCTGGGTGTGCAGTTGATCTTGCAGTCCCATTGATACATACGAGAGGATGTGTGCGATGGGCAAGTTTGCCAAATCCCCTTTTCCCAGCTGAGAAGCCAATGACGGCCCCGTGATATGATGATTCATTACGATGTGGCGATCGGATGTCTCATGTTTCCTTGAGAGTGGATATGAGTATTATGTTTTATTCATTGATGATCACTCCAAGAGGACCTGGATTTATTTCTTGAAGACCAAGAGTGAGGTCTTCAAGCAGTTTCAGAAGTTCAGAGCTCTTGTGGAGACTCAGACAGGTCGGAAGATCAAGTTCCTGAGGTCAAAAAATGGAGGAGAGTACACCCTTGGAGAGTTTGTTGACTATTGTGCGGAGGCAGGCATTGGAAGGGAGTTCACAGTTCCTTACAACCCCCAGCAGAACGGGGTTGCGGAGAGGAAGAACAGATCCATCAGAGGGGCTGCGAAAGCCATGCTACATGATCAGGGGTTGCCATTGTTTTTGTGGGCAGAGGCCTGCAACACTGTTGTTTATTTGCAGAACATGAGTCCGCATCGTGCCTTAGGGCATATGACTCCGGAGGAGGCTTTTTTTGGGAAGAAGCCTGATGTTGGTCACTTCCGTATCTTTAGGTGTATTGCATACTCTTACGTACCCAAGGAGAACAGGACCAAACTAGAGGCCACCGCAGAGAAGGGTGTCCTTGTGGGCTACAGTGAGACCTCGAAGGCCTTTTGGATTTATATTCCCGCACAGAGGAGAGTTGTTGTCAGGCGAGATGTGAAGTTCGAGGAGGACAGGGCCTTCAGGAGGTCACGAGAGTTAGAGTATCTGGATCAGCCAGACCCTCAGGAGCGGCTGAGTTAGTCGCAGGGATCCAGTGGGCAGGGATTAGGAGGATCCAGAGGTACATCGATTACGGTGTCAAGTCCGTCAGTGAGCAGTGGCTCATAGAGTCAGAGGGGTGGTGCTTCGGGTAGCATGCAGAACAGTCCACAGAGTAGTTCACTAGGGAGTCCACTGATGGACAGTTCACACAGTACCTCAGCATCTACAGGTTTAGGTGCAAGCAAGAGGACAGCAGACAGACAGTCAAGAGTTCATACTTCTGATGAGGAGGAGGAGTTTCATTCTCCAGTGGTAGAGGTGTGCTCAGGGAAGGGGAAGCCCAAGTGGCTTCAGGATACCTTGAGAGAGGCCACATCTGTTGCTGGGCCTAAGAGGCCGGTCAGAGAGAACAGACCACCTGAGAGGTTTTGTAGCTATATGGCAATGGTTACCAACATCCTTGACTCTGAGCCTTCTAGCTATGAGGAGGTAGCTAGCCAGCAGGTCTGGAGAGAGGCTATGTTGGAGGAGTAGTCTTCTATCATGAAGAATGATGTTCAGGAGGAGGTGTACATTGAGCAGCCACAGGGCTTTGAGGTGCATGGCAAGGAGTCCCATGTGTGCAGACTAAAGAAGGCCCTTTATGGCCTGAAGCAAGCTCCTAGAGCTTCGTACTCCAAGATAGATACATACTTGCAGGAGATGGGTTTCACAAAGAGTGAGGCAGATCCAAACTTATACTTCATTGTGATAGGTGAGGAGCCTCTCATTTTGGTGCTATATGTGGATGACTTGATCATTACGGGTGCAGAGAGACTCATAGAGCACTGCAAGAGAGATCCTGCGTCGAAGTTTGACATGAAGGACATCGGCTTGATGCATTATTTTTTGGGTTTGGAGGTGTGGCAGGAGGAGGGGCATTTCTTCCTGGGGCAAGGGAAGTATATTGTGGACATCCTTGGCAAATTCCACATGGAGGATTGTAGACCCATGTCGACACCGATGATCAACAACTGGAAGAAGCCTCTTGCTTCAGATTCCGAGTTGGTGGACCGTGGATCCCACATTGTACAGATAGTTGATTGGTTCCTTGATGTATTTGGTCAACACCAGACTAGATATATGTTTTGCAGTCAACACGATGAGTCAGTTTATGTGTGAGCCTAGGAAGGTTCA
Source organism: Pinus albicaulis (assembly GCA_034641835.2). Taxonomy (NCBI): domain Eukaryota; kingdom Viridiplantae; phylum Streptophyta; class Pinopsida; order Pinales; family Pinaceae; genus Pinus; species Pinus albicaulis. The sequence goes on along the minus strand of CM076575.1, from coordinate 1,371,235,873 downwards.
CTGGATTGCTGCAAAACACATTTTGCGACACTTGCAAGGGACAGTGGAGTATGGTCTAGATTATAGGCAGGGGGATGGAGTGAGATTGGCAGGTTACACTGATTCTGATTGGGCAGGTTGTGCTTCTCATAGGAAGAGCACTTCAGGGTGCTGTTTTGGGTTGGGTTCGGCAGTGGTGTCGTGGTTCAAACAAAAGCAGCAGTCAGTAGCATTGACTTCAGCGGAAGTAGAGTATATGGCAGCCAATCTAGCTAGTTGTGAGGCCATCTGACTTCGCAAGATGTTGTTTGGCTTCTTTGGTCAGCCATTGAGACCTTCAGTGATTTACTGTGATAATCAGAGTTGCATTAAACTCACGGAGAATCCAATATTTCATGATCGGTCAAAGCATGTCGGCATCAAATATCACTTCATCAGAGACTATGTGCAGAAGGGAGCTGTGAAGCTCGAATATATTCCCACTGATGAGCAGGTTGCAGATATTCTTACCAAAGCCTTACCACGGGGCAAGCATGTCTACTTCAGAGACAAGATGGGTGTGGTGAGGAACACCTTCCTTGGTAAGAGGGAGTGTTGAAATTTGGTTACTGGAAGACAGGTGGTTCCCTAAGGCTTTGATCTTTGGCCTAGGGAAAAGTGTCCAAAAGAATTTAATTTTTCTCCTAAAGTGACTTTATAAAGTTATAAAGTAAAATCTAATTTAAAAGTGACTTTAAGGGAAAAAGTTACTAAAGTCTAATTTTAAAATGACTTTAATAAAGTTAATGTAAAATTAGAAAGGAAAAGTGACTTTGGAAATAAATGACTAAGTGGGTCTTTATTAAAGTGGGGTGAATTAAAAAATAGAAAGTGAGATTTAAAAGAGCATTTAATCTCAGCCGAGCCTCTCATTCTGGTGCTATATGTGGATGACTTGGTCATTACGGGTGCAGAGAGACTCATAGAGCACTGCAAGAGAGATCTTGCGGCGGAGTTTGAGATGAAGGACATCGGCTTGATGCATTACTTTTTGGGTTTGGAGGTGTGGCAAGAGGAGGGGCATTTCTTCCTGGGACAAGGGAAGTATATTGTGGACATCCTTGGCAGATTCCACATGGAGGATTGTAGACCCATGTCGACACCGATGATCACCAACTGGAAGAAGCTTCATGCTTCGGATTCCGAGTTGGTGGATCCCACATTGTACAGACAGCCGATTGGTTCCTTGATGTATTTGGTCAACACTAGACCAGATATTTGTTTTGCAGTCAACACGATGAGTCAGTTTATGTGTGAGCCTAGGAAGGTTCACTGGGTGGCTGCAAAACACATTTTGCGGTACTTGCAGGGGACAGTGGAGTATGGTCTGGACTACAGGCAGGGGGATGGAGTGAGATTGGCAGGTTACACTGATTCTGATTGGGCAGGTTGTGCTTCTGATAGGAAGAGCACTTCAGGGTGTTGTTTTGGGTTGGGTTCAGCAGTAGTGTCATGGTTCAGCCGAAAGCAGCAGTCAATAGCATTGAGTTCAGCGGAAGCAGAGTATATGGCAGCCAGTCTAGCTAGTTGTGAGGCCATCTGGCTTCGCAAGATGTTGTTTTGCTTATTTGGTCAGCCGTTGAGACCTTCAGTGATTTACTGTGATAATCAGAGTTGCATTAAACTCACGGAGAATCCAGTATTTCATGACAGGTCAAAGCATATCGGGATCAAATATCACTTCATCAGAGACTATGTTCAGAAAGGAGCTGTGAAGCTTGAGTATATTCCCACTGATGAGCAGTTGCAGATATTCTTACCAAAGCCTTACCACGGGGCAAGCATGTCTACTTCAGAGACAAGATGGGTGTGGTGAGGAACACCTTCCTCGGTAAGAGGGAGTGTTGAAATTTGGTACCGGAGGACAGGTGGTTCCCTAAGGCTTTGATCTTTGGCCTAGGGAAAAGTGTCCAAAAGAATTTAATTTTTCTCCTAAAGTGACTTAGCTTCAATGATGAGGATGTAACCCAACTTACTTGTCTGTCAAAGATGGGCAGGAGTTTTCAGTTGCTTCTTTCAGCAACGGAGTTGCAGTGCAGCAGTTGGCAACATGATGCAGAAGATTGAGAGGGAGCTGCAGTGCAAATGTGGCAGTAGCGGTAGTAGCATCATGAGCAACAGTAAGGGAGAGCAGCAACAACGCAGTGATGAAGGGCAGCAGGCCAAGCATCAGTGCAGAGACCCACACCAAAGATCAGTGCAGGACTTCGGGGTGAAGTAGTGTTGCGCTAGAACACTTTCCTCACTAAGATAGAGTGTTGATATTTTTAGTGTTGGAGTAGCTTCGGATGTGCTCTCCCAAACTTTATGGAGGGACTAGAGTACATGAGATCTCCAAGACCTGGAAAGGGATTTAAGAAATTCCATCCGGTTTAAGAGAAAATTAATTAATTAATTAATATTTTTAATTAAGGACCCTAAGTCTAACTTAGGAAAATTAAAATATTAAAGGTAATTAATTTAAATATGTGATGGAAATGACTTAAGTCACACAGATCAAGCATTCTTTTAATCTTAGCCATCGATTCAAGATTAGATCATGGCAGTTGGTTTTTCAACGAGAAAAGTATAAAGGAAAGGCTTGGGGTCAGTTGGAACACACCAGGGTTGCGGGGGAGCGCCCCCCCCTCCCGAACCCGCTCCCAAAACGCGCTCTGAGCGGGAGAATTTTGGAAGCGCATAGGGAGCGCGCTCCCGAAAATGCTCTCAAAAGGGAGCATTTTCGGGAGCATGCTCCCTGCGCTGCGAAAACGCTCCCTGCCAAAACAGGAGCGTTTTAGGGAGCGCTCCCAGAGCTTTTTTTTAAAGAGGGAGCACTCGGGGAGCATTCGCTCCCGAGCGCGCTTTTTTTAAGGAGGGAGCTCTCGGGGAGCGTTCGCTCTTGAGCGCTCCCTGAACCATGAAATGCTCCCGTTCCGGAAAATTTACACTGCCGTGCGCGGAGTGGGAGGGCAGATTTTTGGAGGGAAGGGAGGGGAAGAAATAAAAGAACCCTCCCTCATTTTTATTATTACATTTGAGGAGAGAGCTAGAGAGGAGAGGAGAGGAGAGAGAGAGAAAGAGCAAGAGGGAGCAAGAGAGAGAAAGAAAGCAAGGAGCTTGGACTCTAGAGGTAGAGCTTGGGATTGAAGGACAAACTTGAAAGAGGTAGAAGAGTCTAATCTAATTTTTTTTTTTTCTATGTGCATTTTAATTTGTTCAAACATGAAAATTTGATTTTTTTTTTCTATGTTGCATGTTAATTTGTTGAAAAATGAAAAAATGAAATTTTTTTTCTATGTTGGATTTAAATTTGTTGAAAAATGAAAAAAATGATTTTTTTTTTCTATGTTGCATTTTAATTTGTTTAAAAATGAAAAATTGAATTTTGTTTTCTATGTTGCATTTTTTCCTATTCCCATTTGGCATTCCTCTATTGTTTTGTAGGTTAAAAACTTGAAAGTTTGAATTTTGAAACATCGTGGCTATATGGCTTGGCATTTTCTTCATGTTGGTTCTGTTTTTTGTTATTATGGTGTTGGAGAATAGAAGAAAGAGGCCTATTCCAGAAGAGGAGGATGAAGAAGTGGGTTATAGTGGATATGATGAAAATCCTGAAGAGGAGGACCAAGTTGAGGAGGAAGGGAAGAGTGGAGATAATGAGCCCACAGTGACACCAACTAAAATTGACCAAACACCATTGTGGAAATATGTTACTAGGCCTGAAGGAGGGAAAGGGGGTGGAACCACTAAATTTTTATGCCCCCATTGCAATACACAATACATAGGTTCATACACCCGTGCCAGAAGGCACCTTTGTGGGAAAAGGGCATGGGATGGAGATAAAAATATAGGAATCAAAACTTGTGTAAGTGTGTCAACAAAAGATGGAGCCAAATACATAAGGGAAGAGGAGGAAGCCCAATACAAATCTAAAAGATCTAAGGATTTCATTGAATCTTATGCACCATCACATCATGGACAAAGAATTCCATCAACTTCTACCCATGGCAGTGGATATGGAGGCACACCTGGACCAAACATCTCTTTAAGGCGTAGAACCATATCCGATTTCCTTGACAAAGGGTCTAGGAGTGATGAGGTTTAAAAAAAAAAATCGGTTTCTCTATGCATGTGGGGTACCATTCAATGTTCTTCGCTCACCTTATTGGCATGAAATGGTTTCTGCCATTAATGATGCCCCCAAAGGATACGAGAGCCCTGGGTATGACAAGGCTAGAACCATGGGACTTGATCATGAAAAAGCAAAAATAAATCATTCTTTGAGTAGAATGAGAAGTTCTTGGAATGAGCATGGGGTGTCCATTGTATCTGATGGATGGACAAATGTAAAAGGCAAGCCATTGATAAGTGTTCTCACTGTGTCTGTTAGTGGTGCAATATTCCTTTCATCATATGATTATTCAGATAAGTTCGAGGCTGACATCAACATTGCAGAACCATTACTTGCCACAATTGAACGTATTGGACCATACAACGTCGTCCAAGTCATCACTGATAATGCTGCTAATTGTAAGGCGGCGGGAGCAATTATTGAGGATAAATACCCCAACATATTTTGATCTGGGTGTTTTGTTCACACAATGAACCTTTTGATGCATGATATAATTAAAAACAAACAACCTCAATACAGATGGCTTGGTGATTTGTACAAGAGGAAAAAAAATGATAAGATTTATTACAAATCATAGCAATACCCATGGGATTTTCTGCAGTCACTCAAGATTGGAGTCATGGAAGATAGCAAAGACTAGATTTGCTAGCTATTACCTCGCCTTTAGGCGCCTTTTGAAGGTAAGAGAGTCATTGGCTGGCATGGTATCAAGTCAACACTGGCAGGTATTAAAGGACAAGGCAACAACATCAGTTGACAGACAATGTTTTGAACAGGTGGAGGAGACCGCTCTTGATCCTTTGTTTTGGGCACGTGTGAGGGAAATTTTGAATTTCACCAAGCCCATTTATAGCATGATTCGCTTTGCAGATACAAATAAACTAGTGATTGGGGAGGTGTATGAGCAGATGGATAGCATGTTGGGGCAAATAAAAGATGTTGTTAAGGAAAACGATCCAAACTTGTATTCAATGATTCACAACTGTGTGTGTGCATGGTGGAATAAACTTAATGTTACACTACATGCTTTGGTGTATATCCTTATGCCAAAATACTACTCTCCATCTTGGTTGGCCAACCTGCACCTGTGGGTGGGATTAGGATCAAACCTTATACAGATCCAAAGGTACAAGAGGCATATATGAAAGCATTAGACAAGTTGGTCCCTGACAGGGAGGAGTGTGCTAATCTGCACCTTGAATTAGTAGATACTTCAGCTGCACTGCTTTGTTTGGTTCTTTGCATGCAATGGAAGATAGAGACAGATTTGATGTTCTCACATGGTGGGAAGCATATGGCGGCATGGGATTTTTGCCAAAATTGGCAAAAAAAGTTTTCCCACAGGTTGTAAATACTTATTCTGCAGAGAGGTGTTGGAGCACCTACAACTTCATCCATAATGTGAGAAGAACAATTTCAACGAAAACCAAGCAGAAAGCTTGGTTTATGTGGAAAGCTTGGTTTATGTGCATTACAACTTGAGGTTGTTGAGCCATTACTGTGATCGGGCATATGAGGATCAATCATACAGAGTCTGGGACAACAACCCAGAGGATGATAATTTGGAGGACGGCACGGTACATATGGAAGAATTGGCAGCAGAACTTTTTAGGGATGATGATGAAGCATCAACAGCACCGCCACACATAGGCCCAGTCCCACCATCTACTGGTAGCAGTGCGGGTGCCAGTGCCAGTGCCAGTGCCACTCCTCGATATCACACTGTTGTTCCTTTGCAGATCCAGCCTCCACCTTCTAGTCGTGGTCGTGGTACTCTTGAGAGTACTAGAAGACCAACATTTCCTCGTGGCTCACAAAAATTAGACATTTCTCGTGGGCGTGGCAAGGGGCCAGCCAAATAAAATATATTTGTTGTTTACTATTTTCTATTTTTTGTTGACAGTTGAACAGTTGAAACTTGACTCTTTCTGATTTCATATATTTAATGACAATTTAAGTTTGAAGTTTGAATTTGAAAGGTGAAACTTTGAAGTTGGCATTTATAAGTTTAATGTTTACAAGTCATTATGAATTATGAATATGATGCTTCATGAAAGTTATATGGTGATCAATGAATCAATGATGATAAATGTTATATATTGAATTTTGAAATCAATGAATCAATGATGATAAATGATATATATCAATGATGATAAATGTTATATATTGAAATTTGAAATCAAGGAATCAATGATGATAAATGTATATTGAATTTTGAAATCAATGAATCAATGATGATAAATGTTAGATATTGAAATTTGAAATCAATGACGATAAATGTTAGATATTGAAATTTGAAATCAATGACGATAAATGTTATATATCAATGATGATAAATGTTATATATTGAATTTTGAAAGCTTGAAACCTTCAGATTGATGATTCGCGAGACTCAAGAGTCAATATGTTGTATGCTTCCAACTTGTGGGTGTGGTTGATGAAGATTACAACTTCTAGATGATTGATGTTATATGATTCAATCTATGTTTTTATGTTTTTTTATGTCTAATTCATCATTCTACATGTTTTTGTTGACATATATGCATCAATATATATATAAACGCTCCCCAAAACGCTCCGGACCGGGAGCTTCTAAAAATGGCGCTCCCGCTCCTGCTCCCACTCCCGCTCCCCACTCCCGCTCCCGCTTCCAAGTAACCTTGGTCCTCATTACATGCCACATGGGGTTAAGAGAATTGGTGTGAAGGGGAAAACTTGACGTTAAAAGTTATGTAAAAAATTAGCTAGACAAAACCTAGGTGGTGGAATCCTAAAATACTCAAGGGTGTTGAAGATCTAGCCAAGTGGGCCAAGCTGACCCTCTTACTAGCTGTTAGAATCAGTGGAGGAATGCTTGGGGTCAAAACTAGCTATTAGAAGGTCGAGGTGGATGTTGCATCTCAAGTAGACAAGAAAGTAGTCGTTGCAAAGTCAAATTCTCCTGCAAAGAACCAAATAGAACTACCAAGGATTAAGTTGAGTTCTTCATTAACTGAAATCACTCCATGCAAGCAAGTTGACTCAAGCAAACTAGCCAATAGGTCATCGAAGTGGAACATTGAGCATCTTTTGACTATTTTTTCCTACCTTTTGTCTTTTCGGGGTCAATGCAAGTAGAGTGTGGGACTTCCAAGGGACATTTGTGCCAATGAATTCCTTTAGTGCAAATATTCACATATTAAAAATGATTCTGATGTAATTTTCTTAGTCTAACATGTGGATGGCAAGTAAAATATTTTTTTTGAGAGAGGATAAATTAGACGTTATCTAGTTGTTATAAATAAAATTATAACAGACTAGCCTCCTTAGAGTTGTTGAAATGTGAGATCACTCTAGCCACAGGAAAAGTTTTATTTTGCAAATACCTTGCATAAATTGTGTGGGTTGGATTTTTCTATTTTAGCCTTTCTTGTTTTATGATGAAATGTGGTGTTCCTTTTTCGGGTGTTTCTTGTGGATGGACTTTCAGGGTTGGAGGCAGACATGTCATAGGTGCAGGTTTATTTCATCAGCAAGCCCAGGGGCTTTTGGAGATGTTTCATGGGGGTTTTGGGGAGTTTTTATGAGGTCCGATGGTATTCGTTTGGTATGATCCATCATCCGCACAATTTGCCTTTCATTTTGTTGCATTTCGACAACTTTCGAAAAACTGAGTTATTTATGGGCCTAACTCAATTAATTACACCTAAGGTGGCATTTCAGGAGGAATGCTTGGCAAAACACCTTAGTGTAATAGCTCGTTGGAACAAAAATGAGGAGATCTATAGGATGGGATGGCTAAAAGTGATTTTCAGTGACATAAGGAGGCAAGGTGGCCGATTTACCATTTTCCCACATTAAAAAGAGTATTTTAATTAAGGGAAATGTGCTCAATGATTAAAATAATAATAAAATAGGAGCTTCTAGAGGAGTCCATCAAATCTATAAAAAGAGGAGGAAGGGGCCATTAGAGGACATCTTGGATTTGATATTACTTATTGCATGATAGGTTGAGAACTCGGTTCTCTACTTCAGCGGTAGCCCCATGACAGAAATCCTCAGGTGTGCTAGTGGGTGTTGGACGAAAACCCAATATTATTGAGGAGATTTCACTAAAAAATCTCACAGTGCTTCAGTGGAGTTTGGAGAGAGCAGTTTTGTAGTAGCCGGTTTGTGTTAGAAAGTGTAACTAGGTTCGGTCCCATATTGACTATGTAATTATATATTTATGTAATGAAGAAGACAATAATAAAATGTATTTTTGTTATGCTTGCTTCATGTGTTTAATGGGCAAGGTTTTTATTATAGGTCAAAAAACTTCTTCTTGATGTCTTCTAGGGATTTGTCATCTTGTCATAAGTGTACTAATTAAGAGTCATGTATATGAAGAGTCTAGTCAAAGAAGTATGCCTCAAGACCTTGTCATATAACCTTGAAGAACAAGTATGATGATAGCACTACTGCTCAAACTAGTCTTCAAGAAAACCTTCATCACGCTGGAAGATACACTCTACAAGTCGGCCTATAACCCTTGTTCAAGTCGTACTCATAACTAAAGTATAGGTCGACTGATTTACAAACATGATCAACTATTTAAAGGAACCTGTGAATTTCAGTTTGACACAAAATTTTCGGATAAGTGCTCTGTGATTTAGTGCAAGCTTCAAGACTAAAGAAAAGTGCGAGAAAGGAGGATGAGAACTGTGGTTTAATGTGTAGAAGAGGACAAGTCAAAAAGGAAGGAAGTATATTTTTGTGGTTATCAAACAATAAGCAATTATAGTGCAGATCTCAGGAGTCTGCAATTTCAACGAAGGACAATGATGAGTTTCTAGAGTCATCACTATTCAGTTCATGGCTATCTTTAAAGTACTGGAAGAAGACCGAATAGAGAAGTCGCTTGGATATCTAAGTAAGGAGATTATTGAAGGCCAAAGTTCTGTGTTAAATATTGGTAAAAAGAGACCGAGTTTCTCTAAGTATCAAGTGCAGAACAGTGCAGAAAGAAGGAAGAAGACAACTAGAGACCGAGCTCTCTAATCCTAGTGCAGAAAGGTGCAGGACAGTGCAAAAAAGAAGGATCAGCCCAAGGAGTCAAGGAAGAAGCAATGACAAGGTCTTGGAGGCATACAAGGGTCAGGGATCTGTGTCATGGTCATGGTACTTGTCATCTGAAAGTCTATAAGAAGAACTTCTTGTGGGGTTTATTCTCCAAGAGAGAGAGGTTTTGGCCCTGGCTTGAAGAGCCTAAATTTGTGTCTCTTATGTTTTTGGTAATTGACTTGTTGAAAGACATAATAAGCTAAGAAGAGAAGACATAAGTAAAAGAAGTAAGCTCATAAGTAATTATCAAGAAGAGAATTTGAATTAAACTTGACCCTACCTAATTCTCAACATGGTATCAGAGCTAAGGTGCTGAAGAGAAGGACTACTTTACAAGGAGACACCCAAGGAAGTAAGGATCAAAGTCAAGGTCAAAGTTTGTGTTGAAAAGTCAAATCAGTGTGCAAGGAAGATTCTCATGCCATTTCAAGAAGACCTTCAATCTCATTCAAAGGATCCACTCATCAAGGAGATAATCTTTGCTATCAAAGATTTATGACATTGAAGACATTGTTGGAAGACACATCATCAAGCACCATCCAACATTATCCAACACCTTTGAAGACATTGGCGAATTCAATCTAAGAGGGAGTTCCTACCTTCATCTTCAGTATCATCAAGGAAGCTGCTAGAAGGAGGAAGTCTCTCTACTCAAGTAAGTATCTATAACCTCATCTAAATCTGTCAAAATGACTTATTGCAAAGAGATCAACAAATTCGTTGGGTCATCAAACTTTAGTGCATGGAAGAAGAGGATAGATTTGAATCTAATCGAAGATGAAGTTATGGGCTACATCAAAGGATTCACAATTCAACCCTCAAAAGAAGATGCTTCAGCTCATGCCATGTACATGAAAGGAGAAATCAGAGCCCAGATTATTCTTGTAGAATCCATTAAGGACTCACTCATACCCTATGCATCAAAACTGGAAACTGCAAAAGAAATATATGAGAAACTGGTGGATATATTCTCTGAGTACTGTCAGAGAAGCAATCGCTCTGAGACAAGAACTATACAAGATGAAATTGTCAAGAGAGGAAGGAATCACTTCATATTTTATGAGGATTTCTGAAATAAGAGACCAAATGTAGGAATTGGGAGAAGTAATGTCTGATAGTGAGATGGCTACATTGGTGTTGATTGCTCTACTGGAAGTTCAATGGGGAATCTTCACTTCAAGCTTATACGGGAAGAAAGAAGCAACATCATTCTAGAATCTATGGTCTCTATGTAAAATAGAGGAAACAAGATTGAAAGCCAAAGTCGATACAAGATCAAGTGAAGGGAATAAAGCCTTTGCAGCCATGTCCAGGAAGAAAGGAAGATTTGGTGAATTTGGTGCTCAAAATAAAATAAGAAATTTGGACAAGGTACGATGTTTTGGATGTAATGAACATGGGCATTATAAAAGGGATTGTCCTAAATCTGGGAAGGACAAGAGGAAAAAGGAAGAAGCCCATGTCACAAATGAAAGGGAAGAACCTAATGCAAAGAAATATTAGAAAGAAGAAGCGGAATATCTCTGTTATGATTGAGATCATCTTCCTCTTTAAGTGATTTCTGTTGATAGTAGATATGAAGCAATGCATATTAATAGCATCATGATAGAAGCATGGAAGGAGCACTTGAAGAAGTAGCTCCTGGAAACCTCACTGATAACAACATTGATGAAAGGAAGTCATCAAGATCAAGGGTCATCATTCAATAATCAATATTGAAACAAGTGCTAACATTTTTCTAATGGAGTCCTCTCTGGATTCATTGACTGGAAATAAAGCAAAAGGTTTCATCGAGAATACTATCTTGCAGAATTCGGGAATTAGAACATGATGACATATTGACGAAGTAGGTCCAGGGAATGAAGTTCTTGATTCTAGTAAAATTGCTGCAGGATGACTCAAAAGGAAAAAGACAAGGTACATATATCTATATGCTGACACTGGATGCTGTGAAGTCATGTCTTATGGTTGCAGGTGATGGACTTCTATCTTTAGAAGTATGATCAAAGAAAGAAGGATCTCTTCTAGTGCATAGGTTTCCACTAACAGATGAAATAAAAAATGTCCTCATATGGAATATGAGGTGGTTGTATACAAACAAGGAACCGAATACTGGAAGTTCCCAGGAATGAAGCTATAAAGAAAGAAAGGAAGAGATCATGATGTGCAACTATGTGAAGAGGCGGCTATCATCCGAAGCCAAGAAGATGTGACTAGGAGATCTCCTGGGAAGATATGTGGATGTAATATCGCTGTTTAGGGTAGCCTTGTTTAGGGTGGGCCCTGCCACGTGTTCGGGGTCTGGGTAATGAGGGGTTGTTTAGCCGCCGCCCTAAGATGCTCCGGTGGGCCTTAAGACCCCACCCTTAACACCCTGGGATGCCGCCCTCACTAACAGTTCGGGCTTTTGGTGTAGTGGTTGGGCCTTTGTGGTATCAGAGCAGAGGTCTCGAGGTCGAGACTCGCGGAGCGTGGTGGGCTGTAATATCCCTGTTTAGGGTGGGCCCTTCCACGTGTTCGGGGTCTGGGTAATGAGGGGTTGTTTAGCCGCCGCCCTCAGATGCTCCGGTGGGCCTTAAGACCCCACCCTTAACACCTTGGGATGCCGCTCTCACTAACAGTTTGGGCTTTTGGTGTAGTGGTTGGGCCTTTAATATCCCTTTTTAGGGATATCCTTTAAACACAAGCAAACTCCAACCAGAGATGGACTGGGAGGGCATTTACCAGATATTTCACCTCTGAGAAGAGGGTGAGATCTGGAGGCTACCTGGCCCTTTCCAGACTCAGACAATAAGAGTATGAGGAAAACACACCAAGTGGTATAGAACTAGAATGCCCGGAGATATAAAAATAACAGTAATGCAGACATACAATAGCATAGATAGAATGTATAACAGATGCTCCAGAAATTTAGAGAGAAAATGCTAAGCCATTTTATTATACTGAGAAATATAATGAAGTACAATAGGTGATCAGAGTGATGGCACCTAGACTTGCTCAGGGCAAGTGAAGAAATACTCTCAGAATGTCCAAGTGATGGCTGCTCTCTGAACTGCGTCCCAGCTGCTGGAAAACTGCCGTGTAACTGCTATCGCTGAAATGAACTGACGATTTGGGTTTGATCCCCTCGCCGGAATGAGCTGAAAATCTGGAATCCACCTCTACTCACCAATCACAGCAAAACCCAGAAATCATATCTGAAATGGCTGACCCCCGAAAATCACCCCCCTTGGGGAATTACGCTGTCCTCCAAGGCTCTACGCAGAGGCTGAATAGAAACCACAGAAATGCAGCCTCAAACTCCACCAAAATCCTCCAACAGGCAAGGGCTGATCCCTTGCTCAATCTCCAAGCTCAAAACCCCTGCAAGAAACTCAATCTGGAGCTCCCCTAGAATGGACTGCGTCCTCCCTCTCAAGACTGCGCAGTCTCTGAATGCCCAGCTCCGCAAGAAAACCCAAACATCAATCCTTCCACAAAATGATGATGAACTACCTTGCCTGAGCAGGCACTCGAAGTCCCTCGGGGCTAAGGGTGAGATCTCCGATCGGAGACACTTGATGCACTAAACAGTGCTGCAGACAGGCTAAACAACCAGCGTGCTCAAGAAGTTGAAGTGACTAGCTCAAATGCATAAACTCGGAATGACCAAATGAGGAGGCTCCTCCCTCTCTTATAACGTTGGGCTCTCTCAAACCCTAAGGCCCATCTCCTCAACGTAGCCTCCCTCTTGCCATGTGCTCCTCTCCATCTGCGCAGTCCCTCCTAGTGCATACGTGGGCTCCCTCTCTACGTGGTCCTTGGCCCCCCTTGGCTCCCTTTAAGTTACAACATTGTGCTACTAGGGAGTGACTTTATTCCCAAAGTGAGTTATATCCCCCTTTACTCACCTTTTTATTTATAAGTAAACTATAGAAGGAAAAATTGAGCAAAATCGAATATTCCAATTAGCCATTGCTAATTAGGAATATTACAGTGGACTCTGATAAAAGTATGGTAAACAAGAAGACCTTGACAATACATATCTTTAGGAGATGTGTCAATCTGAATAGGGGATGTCGATGCTTATAGGAAGATGTCATGGTAAAAGATCATCACTTAGGTAACTTTTGATTTAAAAGTTCTTATGTATATGTTTATCTGGATAAGTTTATGTAGGGCTATCAATCATGTGGAAGGATGTAAGATCTTTGGAAGATGGTTCGAAGGAAATCAACATGGCATAAAGATGGACCAGATAAGAAAGACTGATGAATCACTTTCTGGTGGATGACATGACTCATGGATGAAAGTGATGGATGATCTATGCCCTATGAAGTCAATGTTGAAGATTCCTCAATATCAAAATCCATGACATCGGGGGAGGAGTTCTTTATGAGCAACTGGGTGTCTCACCATTGCTGCTGCAGGTCTCTGGTTAAGAGAGAACCTGGTGGTAAGTTTCTTACTTGGAAGAAACTTGAAGTACGTCCTTCCTGAATCAAAAGGAAGTGACAAATATGATTCTCTAAATTCATGTGTTATGCACTAGACCAGGACTACCAACCGGAAGTCTTAGTGAAGGCCATGATGAGAGAATGGATAGACACATCATTTTAGTCTTTGCCTAGAAGACGGAATGGAGGATTGGGTAATCATCTGGAATCTGATACTCTTTGAGAATGAGATAGGGCATTCAAGATAAGAGTAGTCGGTGACCGATATTCTTTGAGGGCTGGCTACCCAAGAGAAGAATAGTCCAAAAAGGTCATACTCTGGGAACACCTGGGTGGAGTATGTACCTTGGAGAGACAATGACTATGGTGTCTATAAGTCATGTGTCTTGCCAGCATTGTAACCCATTGTCTCGTTGACAGATGGGGTTGTTAGTCAAGGCCTTGCACTAGGACAATGCTGATTGATATGATGCTATACAGATGCGATTACCAATCTGATTCTTCTTATGAGATTCTTCAAATTGAGAGTGACCATGTACCAGTATGAATACCTCCCTAGTTAAGAGGGAGTGTTGGAAAGTGTAACTAGGTTCGGTCTTCATATTGACTATGTAATTATGTATTTATGTAATGAATAAGAAAAAAATAATAAAATGTATTTTTGTTATGCTTGCTTCACGGGTTTCATGAGCAAGGTTTTTATTATAGGTCAAAAGTCTTCTTGATATCTTCTAGGGATTTGTCATCTTGTCATAAGTGTACTAATTAAGAGTCATGTATATGAAGAGTCTAGTCAAAGAAGTATGCCTCGAGACCTTGTCATATAACCTTGAAGAAATGGCTCAAGTATGATGATAACACTACTGCTCAAACCAATATTCAAGACAACCTTCATCACACTGGAAGATACACTCAACAAGTTGGCCTATAACCCTTGTTCAAGTCGGCCTCATAACTAAAGTACAGGTCAGCGTATTTACAGACATGATCAACTATTTAAAGAAACCTGCAGATTTCAGTTTGACACAGAATTTTCGTATAAGTGCTCTGTGATTTAGTGCAAGCTTCAGGACTTAAGAAAAGTGCGAGAAAGGAGGATAAGAACTTTGTTTTAAAGCGTAGAAGAGGATAGGTCAACAAGGAAGGAAGTTAGTATATTTCTATGGTTGTCAAACAATCAACAATTACACTGCAGATCTGAAGAGTCTGCGATTTCAACGAAGGACAAGGATGAGTTCCTAGAGTCATCACTATTCAGCTCAGGGCTATCTTTAAAGTACCGGAAGAAGACCGAATAGAGAAGTCACTTGGATATCTAAGAAATGAGATTATTGAAGGCCAAAGTTTTGTGTTAAATATTGGTAAAAAGAGATCGAGTTTCTCTATTATCAAGTGCAGAACAGTGCATAAAATAAGGAAGAAGATAGCTAGAGACCGAGCTCTTTGATCGTAGTGCAGAAAGGTGTAGGACGGTGCGTGACGGTGCAAAAAAGAAAGATCAACCCAAGGAGTCAAGGAAGAAGCAATGACAAGGTCTTGGATGCATACGAGGGTCAAGGGTTTGTGTCATGGTCATGGAACTTGTCATATGAAAGTCTATAAGAAGAATTTCTCGTTGTTTTCCTCTCCAAGAGAGAGAGGTTTTGGCTCTCGCTTGAAGAGCCTAAATTTGTGTTTCTTGTGTTTTTGGTAATTGACTTGATGAAAGACATAGTAAGCTAAGAAGAGAAGACATAAGTAAAAGAAGTAAACTCACAAGTAATTATCAAGAAGAGAATTTGAATTAAACTTAGGCCTACCTAATTCTCAACAATTTGCAGCAGTCTTCTCACCGAGCCATCTACACATTACCATAGCCATTCATCAGTTGGGTCGAGATCTTTTCTGGGTTTTGCTCCACTTGCTTGGCAAGATCAAGTTCCACTATTTCTTCATGTTGTACTATTTTCAGTGGATAAATAACATGGCTCAGTGATTTTATTGGCATCCATTTGTGTATTATTTGTTGGGTGTATGTCTATTTATGTTTATTTTATCGTTCTAAGTTTATTTCTGGTATCTGTGGTTCAAAATTTCCATTAGGAATATTACAGTGGTATCAGAGCTGGTGTTCCTGCAAGCCGGAGGGTTTTTATTGCATAGGAAAATTGAGGGGTTTTCCGGAGCAAAATTTTAGTGCAGAGCTTATACTGGTGATAGGGAAGCCAAATCATCGCTGAAAAGTGCTTTTTTTGTTGATCCATTTTATCATCTCTTTAATAAGTGACCAACAAAATGGTATGCACAAACGTTGCCTGCATAATGTCTCTGCAACAAATCTAAAGACCAATTTTGTTGGGGTCGTAAGCATTGAGCTTGGCCGCATTGTATCTGCAAGGTGTGGAGTTTATATTAAGAGACCGTAAAGGACCGCAAGATAATTTGTGACATCTCGTCAACTTTGAAGGCCGAGTTCGGAGGACAGAGCATTGGTTGATTTGAAGAGAGGCTGATCACTTCACTTTCTACGTGCATGCATGCAACAAGGAGGACCGATCGGATTATGCAAGCGCTAAATTGAATTAATGTGGGCACTTACAAGTCAGCTGTATACACCAGTACTTGCAGAGTTCGTAAAGATTGTGCGCCTGTGTGATGCTCGACAACCTTAGAGTCAGGAGCAGTTGATAAGTGCGGTGTGGATACGTGCAGTCAAGCCCATCGTCCAAGAGTCAGAGCTGAATCAAATGCGAAGGGTATGAATTTTAAAGGGGTCAAATAATTTTGGGCGGAATTACCCGTTTGTTACTGGGTCGAAATCCTACTCATTTGCGAAGAATCCAAATTCGTGGATGTGTCAATTCCGGGTGCGGGTCGTTAGCCCAGGCTACGTGATTGGCCTCACTCATCTTAGTAGGAAGACTGGTCGTTTGTGCGTGCCATGTACGCTGATTCATCATTATGGACCGAGTCTCTGCGCGTGAATTTCATTGGGATAGAATTCTCAAGAACAAAGATCAAATCAAAGAAACTGAGTGTTAGTAGCACTAACCAACCGATGAATGAGTGCTCATTTGTTGACCAAATTCACTAATACGCACTGACATTCGCTGACATTTCTGGGTCGTGCTTGGTGCCAAGACAATAGGTTGAAACTTCACTACTGAGGCCATGTTATACACATAAGTCAAGGGTGTAGTTTGATGTAGGAGAAAGTCAAGGGTATGGTTTGATGTAGGAGAAATGCATGCTGGAATTGTCAAGTAAAATCCCATAATTGTTTATGTTGTTGAAATAAACACCAGCGACATAGTTATTATCAAATGAAAAATTTAAGAAAAAAACAATCTATTTTGGCACTTTAATTTATTTATTTATTTTTAATGTCATTGATTTTCATTTTGATTTTGGGGTTGATTTTTGATATTTTAATTAATTAATTTATTTATTAAGAATGAATATTTGTTTTAAAATGTTGGTGATTTTCATGCTAATTTTGAAAAGTGCTAATGCAACATCAACCTCCTATTTTAAAATGAGGACAATTTTTTTTTTTAAATGTTGTTAATTTCCATATTAGTAATAAAATATTAAAAAAAAAAAAACATGACAAAATATTAAAAAAAAAACACAATTTAAATTTAAAAATAAAAATACATCCAATCCATTTCACAATTAAAAAAAAATAAAAAATTATATACAAAAATTAAAAAAAGACCATCTAAAAAATAATAATAAAAAAAACAATTTAAAAAAACAATTAATTTTTTTTTTTAAAATTAAAAAAATTAAAATTTAATAATAAAAAATAAAAAAAATATATTTTTAAATAATATATATATATATATATATATATATATATATATATATATATATTATTTAATTTTTATAATTGTGTTTTAATTCTTTATCTTTAATTTTTTTTTTAAATTATTAATTTTTTTAATGAATTATGAATTTTTTTTATTTTTGCTTTTTGTTTTTGTTTTTATTTTTAATTTTTAAAGATGTTTTTTTGTTTTGTTTTGTTTTTTAATATGAGCTTTGGAGTGAGACTGTGTGATGGTCTATTCCTAAGACCATTTGGAACGATAGAATCTGTCAATGAAGAACACTTCTCTTTAGACTGTTTGACTTTTACTCACATTCACTTTCAATTCGTAACATTTGCCACACTTCCAATCTTCTTGACTTATTAAGCCAACCCACCTATAGCGATCTTAGATCACTTATTTCCCTTCTCTTTGACCATAGAAACAAGATTTGAAGAATCAAACTTAGATTCTTTCTCCCCTCTTAAGGTTCTATAGAGTGCATTGGTCTTAACATAGGGTAACCATCATCACCATTATTTTTATTTATTTTTTTAATGTTTTTTTTAATTGTCATTTAATTTTTTTAAAAATAGATTTTAATTTGTTTTTTTTTTTTTTTAAATATGTTTTTTTTTTTCAATTTTTGTTTTTTAATGTATTTTTTTTTGTTATTTAATAAAAGAAAATCATATTAATGTTTTTTTATATTTATTTTTATGTTAGTTAGGATTAATAGTTGAGCTTAACCGGCAAAGGTCGTTATTATCTAAGTAGTTATTGTAATAGTTGTTCAAGTCAATCGGTAAGTAGTTGTTTTATTAGTAGCTGTCAAGGTAGTTGTAGTTCGAGATGTATGGTGGGATGTTATAAGATGTTAAAGGTTGTTGATTCGTGTTCAATGAGTCGTCAAGGAAAGTTAGTGAGTGGTAAGTCATGGCAAGCAGAATCGGTGGTGTACGTCAAGTTAGTCAGATGTTATCAGATATTATTAGACAATAATGGTGGCCGACAGGTAATGATTCGGGGTCTGTCAAGCTAGCAGGAATTTCCTTTCATAGCTGGAGTAACTAGACAGGAAGGAATATGAATCATCTAAAAGAAGAGATCTAACCCTTACAAGTAAGTAATAATAGAATAGCAAAGTTAGTCATAACAGTTGCTTTTATCTTATCTCCTACAGTTGCTTATCTCTTATCAACTTGTATCTTCTCTCTTATTGGCCTCCTATTGGGAAGGAAACCTATATATTGCCTATCCCCTATCTCGCCTATCTAGCCTAGCTTGCCTAGTTGTATAGCCTATCTCGCCTAGCTGTACTCCCTATTTCACCTGAGTCAACTATATAGATTTATTCATTGGGGAAGGATTGGACCCAACACCAACACCTGCAATGACCCGATTCACTAACTACCTCTATTCCCTAGAGATTGAAACCTTCCCAGCCACCTATTTAATATAACCCTTCCTACTGAGCTTTATTCATCGATAACGCATGCCCCCAGAGGTAGTTGGTATAGCCACGCGAAGCCCCAATCACTAGATATACTAAGGCAGCAATGTGGCATCTACCTAGCCTAAAGATATTTCTTAACTGGGCTTGGTTACCTTACCCTGCTCCCTTGCTTCCCCTCCTACTAGACGTTCGCTTTGCTCACGTGTTCTTCCCGGCCCTGAATACATAGAGTACATGAAATGGTTCTTCACAAGAAATGCCTCTCCCTTTATTGAGAGCCTGCTTGCGCATCCTTGCTTTCCTAGTGTCAAGCGAACAAGAAATTCCTCTCCCCTCATGGATTGGGGTGGGTGGGTAAATAGTAGTCGAGCCTGCTTGCGTATCATTGGTCAAGCCCTACCGGGGGCATCCTCTCCTTATCCGTCGAGCCCTGCCTTCCTTGATTGCTTATTGGGTGGGGCATTGGTCAAGCCATGCTTCACATCGTCTTTCTTTTAATTCCCCCTGAATATTTTGCCTATCCTATTGTGTGGTGTATAAACTATGGCCATTCCGAGCCCCGCATTCCTAAAGTGGCCAGTCGACCTAAGTACTTGTCCCATTTATTGAAGCTCATTGCTGGCTGAGAGAATGGCACACCTTACCCGATGAGGGATCTTGTCCTGAATAGAGAAGGTCTTCGCGCTATAGATAAGTCCCGACCCTTCATTCTAGGGGGGTTTTCTTTTCAAACTAGCAAGATGGATGTTCTTTCTATCTATTCACAACGGATAGATTCTTTCAGGCATAACTTAGGTCAAATCCCTGGTTCATCTGCATGCATCATATTCAATAGCCGGATATCGTAAAATCCCTATGCTTCGACATGCTACTATCGACATCTCTAGTTTCGAGCACCTTCGGGGTTAGGGGCTTCACCCTCCTGACCTAGTAGGGAAGGTATAAGGTCTTGCCCTCTCATTTTCACTCGGGCCTTTTCAAGTGAAAGGCAGAGCTATTTGAAGGTAAGGATTGGTTGGTGGGGGGGAGGGTGGTGGGGAACAAAAGAAAAGGTCTTGTGCCGGAAGAGGCAAGCTCCGTGAAGGGCTATTCCCAGTCATGACCCGTAGCGAAGATCCCTTTCCCGTAGGTAAGGTTATCCCTATATTTATTCCTTCCCATTGACCAAGGGGAATAAATAAAGGGCCAGGACCTTGCAGAGCTAGCTCACTTAGGCAAGCAAGTAGGTAAGACCAGGACTTCGCAGAGCCCTTTGAGGGGAATAAATATAATTAAGGAAGGGTGGAAAGCCTATTTTGGTCTTGAAAATAACTGTAAAGCAGCAAAACCTTGTGATGTGGGATAAAAAAAAGCTCCTCTTTGAAACTTTAGTCACCCTTGTTATCTTGTACGGATGTGAGGTTTGGGGTTGTAGCATCTCTAGAGAATCCTGGAGAAAGATTGAGCAAATCCAAAAGCGTTTTATAACGTATAACCTCAAAATTAAAAGTAATACACCCTATCTTATTCACCTTATAGAAGTGGGTCTTTCCCCTTCCAGCCAAAACCACCCAGGCTCAAAAAACGCTGATATAAAGACACCAAGGCCTGGTTAAACCATTGGGAGATCGACGAAAATGTTGCACGACAAAATATTAATAACATTAAAAATATTGTTACTTCTAATTTTAAAGAGAAAATGTGGTGTGAGAAAGATCTAGAGGCTAAAAGAAAATTGAGATATTATAAGGAGGTCATCAACCCTACTCTAGAAGATCAAAAGTATCTCTCTGTTTTAACTAGCTCAAAGAAAAAAATTAATATAGCCAAGGTAAGAACGAACTCTCATGAGCTCCATAGTGAAACAAGTCGTTGGGCAGTTCCTAAAACACCATGGGTGGAAAGGATCTGCCATCTTTGTGAGAATATGAACATTGAGGATGAAAGTCACTTCCTATTAGAATGCCCTGTATACACCCACATTAGATCTCAGTTTCATAATCTTTGTTGCAATACCGACCTTTTTAGCGTTTTAACATGTCAAAATTATAGTGAGCTCGAGACACTTCTCTCCAAGCACTAAATAATTCGTTTCTTTAGGTCCGATAGACCAAAGTTTGGTCTCAATAGACGTTTACCATCATCATCATCATCATTTCAATATTTTTAATTATTATTTTTCATTTTTTTTAATGTTTTATTTTTTTATTTTTTAAATTTATGTCATCATTATTATTTTTTTATTTTTTATGTTTTTTTTTCCCAAATTATTTTCTTAAATTATGTTTTTATTTTATTTTATTTTTAATTTAATTTTATTTTTTGTTTGTATTTTTTTGTTTTATTTATTTATTTATTTTAAATTTTGAAGTTAAATTTGTTTTTTGTTTTTTTACATTTTTTATGTTTGATATTATTATTATTATTATGTTAAAATATATATTTTATTTGCTTATTATTATATTTTTTTATTTTTTGTGTTTTCTTTTATTTTAGTTTTTATTTTTTCAATGTTTCATGTTCTCAATATATTTGATTGGATATATATTTCAAAACAAAAAAAAAAAATGTAGAAGTAATAAGTTTAAGAGAATAATTTTTTTGTTGATGGTGTATTCGGGCATGGATAGGATTATGGAAATATTTTTTTTTTTGCATAATCTTTAATATGTTTATTAGTTTTGATTGATTAAATTCAAAATAAATATAATTTTAATATTAAATTATTATTATTATTATTATTATTATTATATATGAAAATAAAAATAAAATTTACATATTTCTCAATAATGAAATATAGGTTTTAAAAAACAATTTGTAAATTTCAAAATCTTAAAATTATTTAAAAATAAAATATTTACACAAATATTTTAGTTTTTAGTTTTGATTTTATATTATTTATTTTTATTTTTAGTCTTGACTTGTGTTTTTAAGGATGGGGTAATTATATTTTTGGTTCTTTTTATATTTTTATCTTTATTTTTATTTTTGACCGTCTTGAACATTTGTAATTTTAATGATGGGTTAATTATATTTTTGGTTTATTTTATATTTTTATATTTTTAATCTTATTTTTGACCCTTTTTTAACATTTTTAATTTTTCTTGGGTTTTCATCGTTGTTTCTCTCTTCTTGGTATAAATGTGTATGTCAGATCAGCCAATCTTCATTATCCTGATGATGAACTATAGTTGGTAGTTCAAAACACGTCGGTTCCAAAATTTCTTATGTGATTTCCCGGAAGATTTATAATTAAAATGTTATGGATCACAGAAGCTTGCACTCTCAACTTTTATCTCTACACGGAAGGGTTATTGATGATAAGGTTCGATTATTCGAACGTATGCGACTCAAGGTTTCTAAGATATTGGCTGATCTTTCGTTTTTAAAGCGTTGTAGAGATGCATGTGTCATTCCCTCTTTTGCTAGGATTAAGCATCGTCTTAATTCCTACAAGAATCTTCTCATTTTTGAAAGAGCCAGTATGGCACTTCTTCGTTCTGAAATCCGTGGTGTGAGAAGAGATCTTGATCTTCTTTCTAAAAGACTTCTTTCTCTCCACTTGGAATTGTCTTTTGTTGTCGCAGGTTCGCTTTGGTTGGTGATTGATGTTGTTTTTTCCTTGAAAGCTGAGCGTCTGGAGGAAGCTGCTAAAAAGAAACATTTAAAGAAGTTTGAACAATCCCTTCGGAGCGCGGATCTTGCGAAGTTGGAGGCCAGTCTTGCTTTCGGTTCTCGGAGCAGGGTAAGCCGTGAGAAAGTTTCTGCTCTAAAGGACTTGATTGGATCCCACTGTCAGTCGAATGATAAATTGGAGAATAGAGGCGCTGCCTCTCATCCTCGTTCAACGTTTGGAAGGCGTAGTGCAGGATTCCAGTTGTCGAATAATGATGACGTGGATTTCTGGGATTGTTCAACCCCCCCGATTAACGTTGTGGAAAACTATTCAATGGTTAGTAACAGTCCTGCGCTGTTGGAGGCTTCAATCCGTGTGGTAGATTGCAGCAGTGCGTCCTCAATCCTTGAAATGAACCTGACAGTTGGATCGTCGAACCCCTCGACCTGGGTTTCCTCCACGGATGAAAGCGTTGTTATTGGCCCTCTGCAGTTGGAAGCCACTGTTTGTTCGGATGGTTACAGTAATTCGTCCTCTATCCTTGAATCGACGGTTGGATCTTCGAACCCCTCTACCTGGGTTTCCTTTGCGGCTGAGTGGGTTATTGCTGGCTCCGGTGGCGCGTTCTCTACTCAGTTGAATCCTTCGAATTCTCAGATGGACGTAGGTTTGAATTTTAATAGCGTTGGTGATTGTAATAAGATTAATAGTTATAATTCTAATATAAACAATAGTAATAGTATTGACATCATTAATAATTACAATATTAATAATAATATTAATTTTGATAATGATAATGATATTAGCATTGATAATTATATTAATAATAATATTAATTTTAATTATATCAATGATATTAACAACAATAATATTATTAATATTAATATTGATATTAACAAAGATAATAATATCATTAATAATAATATTAACAATGATAATAATATTTGTAATAATAATATTAGCATTAGTGATTTTAATAATTATAATAATAATAATATTAGTAATAATAATTATAGTTATAACAATAATATTAACATTAGCTATAATAACATTAGTAGTAATAATAGTAATATCATTAGTAGTAATAAAATTAGTTGTAATAATAATAATAATAATAAAAGAGTTATTAATCTCTCTAGGTTCTCTTTTGATTCATCTGTTATTTCTTTATTAGGTAAGGGTATTAATTTCGCTCTTGCTCCTAGGAAGATTCCTCGTGATGATATTATTTGTAGTATAGAATATGGTATTAAAGATTTATCCGAAAGCTTGCAAGATGTCATTAGGTAGGATTGTGTCGTGGCTCTTAGGAAAGCTAAACCTTCGAAGAGCAATATTAGCAAATTTGAATTTTTGGCTCTTAAGACCCTTAATCAAAACCCTGATATTGCTATCCTCAAGGCTGATAAGGGTTGCGCTATTGTAATCCTGAATAAGGAGGATTATAAAGCAAAGATGCTTGACCATCTCTGTAATAGTGGGAGTTATAAGAAGATCTCTAAGAACCCTATTAATAAAGTCTCAAAGATGGTGGCCAATGCTATTAAATCTAGTTGCATTGTGGGTTCTATGAGCTCAAAGCTCATTGAAAGCAATCCTGTCACCCCTAGGATTTATGAGCTCCCTAAGATTCATAAAGAGTGTGTTCCTCTTAGACCCATTGTTAATACTATTGGTGGGCCCACTTATCTCCTAGCTAAGTATTTGGCCCGCAAGCTTAAGCCTTTTGTTGGTCAGACAGATTCTTTCGTGAAAGATTATGCTTCTTTTGTTCATGAGTTAAAAAGCTAGGTTTGCGAACCTAATGAATCTATGGTTAGTTTTGATGTTGTTTCTCTCTATACGAACATTCCTATCATGGAGGCAGTAGAAGTTATCAGGCGTATCACTGATCCTGATACTACTAATTTGGTGGAAATTTGCCTCTCTCCTACCTTTTTTAGTTTTGAAGGAGATTTTAATGAGCAAACCTGTGGTGTCGCCATGGGTTCCCCGCTCTCGCCAGTAGTGGCCAACCTATTTATGGAAGATTTTGAATCTAGAGCTTTGGCGTCTGCTCCTTTGAAACCCAAGATATGGAAGCGGTTTGTGGATGACACTTTTATCAATTGGTCTCATGGATGTTAAGAATTAGAGGCTTTTCATCAGCACTTGAATAATCAATCTGACTCCATCAAGTTCATGATGGAAATAGAGACTGATGGGAGCTTTCCTTTCCTTGATGTTCTCATCTCTAGAAATAATAATGGCTCTTTCTCGCACCGTGTTTTTCGGAAAAAGACGCACACGGAGCAATATCTGCATTCTGGTTCTCATCATTTTCCTACTCAGAAACTTGGAGTTCTGAATACTTTAGCCACGAGAGCTCTTATAATTTCTGATGATGATCATTTAGATGAAGAGAAAACCCATCTCCTTAAGGTCTTCGGAGAAAATGGATATAGCAGAAGTCAAGTTTTGAAGGCTTTCATGAATGCGAGCAAAGGTCCTAGACAAAAAAAGCTAATGGATGATGCTGTTGGTAGAGTTCATTTACCTTTTATTCAAAGTACTACAGACAAGATCGCCCAGATTTTAAGGAAGCATAAGATCTCGTCTTCTTTTAAACCTTTAAACACCATTCGGGGCTCCCTTAAATCGGTTAAGGACCAGTTGGACCCAAAAAGCGTGAAAGGTGTTTATTTGATCCCGTGCTCTTGTGGGACTCCCTACATTGGTGAAACTGGTAGATCGATTAATAAAAGGATCCAGGAGCATTCTGCAGATATTAGGCTTGGTAGAAACAAGTGCTCATCGCTAGCTGAGCATGCAGAGAAGACGAAGCATCACATCTGTATGGAAGATGCTAGAGTCTTTGCTAGGGTTGACCATTTCCATCACCGGAAATTTAGGGAGGCAATTGATATTGAGAAGAGGCCCCGTACGTTGAACAAGGATGACAGATGGAAAGTTAGCAGTTGTTGGATTCCATCTCTCCACTCCCTATAAGGGTCCTTTTACTTTATTCATTGGTATTTTTATTTTTTGATTTGTTATATTATTATTATTCTATTATTTTATTTAATTTAGTTTTATTTAATTTAATTTATTGATTTATTTATATTAATTAATTAATTAATTTATTAAAATAAATAAAATAAAAATAATTTATTTTTATTGTATTTTAATTTTATTTATTCATGTATTAATTTATTTATTGATTATATAATTTTTATTTTATTTATTTATTTATAATTTATGACTTTGACTTTGATTTTTTGACTTTTGACTTGATTTAGGTTTAAAAACTTGTTTATCTTATTGGAGTTGTCTTTAGTGCGACTTTTTGAAGTTTCAGGTGTCGGAATCCGGTGAAAATTTTTGAGGTAAAATCTTGGTTTTTGTTATTCAAACTGGTTTTTTGATTCTATATATGGATTCAACACCTTCAAAAACCTCTAGGGCACTTCGATTGTGCAAAGATAGCAATCAAACTTCTCTTTTCAATAAACTCTTGTCGGAATTTAGAGAAATTACACCGTAAAAAGTCACCGTAAAAGCCTTCAAAAAGTCGCACTAAAGACTACTCGTATCTTATTTCTTTGGGAGGGGTGATATTTTAGTTTTTAGTTTTGATTTTATATTATTTATTTTTATTTTTAGTCTTGACTTGTGTTTTTAAGGATGGGGTAATTATATTTTTGGTTCTTTTTATCTTTATTTTTATTTTTGACTGTTTTGAACATTTGTAATTTTAATGATGGGTTAATTATATTTTTGGTTTATTTTATATTTTTATATTTTTAATCTTATTTTTGACCGTTTTTTAACATTTTTAAATTTTCTTGGGTTTTGACCGTTGCTTCTCTCTTCCTAGTATAAATGTGTATGTTAGATTAGCCAATCTTCATTATCCTGATGATGAACTACAATTGGTATTTCGAAACGCGTCGGTTCCAAAATTTCTTATGTGATTTCCCGGAAGATTTATAATTAAAATGTTATGGATCACATAAGCTTGCACTCTGAATTGTTTTAATGCAGAGAGTATCGAAAACTCCAAAATCACATATAAGTTCATTTGTTTTGTAAATTTTTTCATTCATCATAACTTAAGTGTTTCCTATCCAATGATTTCAATACATTATATATAAAAAAACATTATATTTAATAAATTGTTATTAATGTGATAAAATTAAAAATAAAAACAAATTAATATAAATTAAATGATAATAATTTTTAAAATAATATTAACACCATGGCTGAAAATTGTTGGAATTTTAAGGATTTTCATAGAGGTGATATTTTATCTTTAATGCCATCCTTGGAATTTTAAGGCTTTTAAGAGACATGATATTTTATCTTTAATATCATGCCTGAAAATCTTTGGAATTTTAAGACTTTTGATATTTTATCTTTAATGTCATGTCTATCGTTGGAATTTTAAAGTTTTTCAAAGTCATGATATATTCTCCTTAACGTCATTATTAAAAGATGTTGACAATTTACCCGAGAAAAAAAGACGTTATTCCAGCATCAACACTTTTCGTTTTCAGAGCGTTTTTTGCACAAAAAAATTGGCGACGTTATTTCAACATCAACATTTTTTGTTTTCAAGGTGTTTTTTGCACAAAAAAATTGGCGATGTTATTTCAACGTCAACAATTTTTTTTTTAGGGTGTTCTTTACACACAAAAATTGGCGACGTTATTCCAACATCAATACTTTTTGTTTTCAAGGTGTTTTTTGCACAAAAATATTGGCGATGTTATTCCAACATCAACACATTTAGTTTTCAAGGTGTTTTTTGCACAAAAAATTGGCGACATTCCAACATCAACACTTTTCGTTTTTAGGGTGTTTTTTGCAAAAAAAAATAAAAAAATGGCCATGTTATTCCAACATCAAAAAATTGATTTTTACTTCCATTTATAAAAAATGTTGAAAATTTACTCCGAAAAAAAAGGTTATTCCAGAATAAGACTTTTCGTTTTCGCACCATTTTTCATGTTTTTTTGGTTAGAGTTTTCGTTTTGAGGTAATAGCTCTCATTTCATCGATAACTTTGTTCAGGTTCTACTTATCTTTGAACAATGTAACCCATTGTTATATTGGTGTCAAAATGATAATGTTTCTCTGAGATATGTCTGAGACAAATGTAGGCATTAAATGGGTTGTGAATTTTGGAAGAGAAGAATTAATTTCATATTGTGTTGAGAGCCTTTATGCTACTGTGTTTATTTCTGAACTAAATGTGTAAAAAGCACCTAGAAAAGTTGCACGTTAAGTGTTTGTCTAAACCTTTGGCTGAGAAAAATAGCCACTAGTTCAGTATTTTTCCATATTTCTGATTAGAGATTGGGGCCATCCATACATACCGCCAAATGTTGTCAACCTCTTTGTATTGATGTCAAAGCCACTCCTAAATTAAGTCCTGATTGAGTCAACCACTGTTGATTATCAGGGTCATGCACTGCCATTATCATTGAATGACATTGTAAATGTTGAGTTGAAAAGTCTGCCAATCAAGTCATCTATGTATGCAGCCACTTTATGTCACTTTGATATAGTGTTGCCAAGTCATTTTAATGAGGATATTGATGTACAATGGTCATGCATGAGTCCGTTGATATACTTGTCATTATTTCGTAAAACATGGATGAAACCTTCACAAACTCCCTTAAAATACTAGCAACAACAATCAACAAAACCCTTTCCAAGGGAATAATTTCTATGCTACAATAAGAACAACGACAGAAAGAACATGAGTTGGGACACAAAATCTTCAAACTTGGGACATATTTGAGATTTATGGGGGTTACACCCAAAGCCCTTCTCAAACTATAAGAACTTTCTTCACTCCTCTCCAAGGTGCATCAGTTAGATGGAAGGAGCTTGATTTAGGCTCTAAAACCAACCATGCTTGCCTTGGTACAACATAAGTACTTGGAGCATCCTTGTGTTGGGGTTAAACTCCCAGCTACTTGTTGTCTTAGTAGTATCATAACGCTGACCAAACCAATATCTCCTTATAATGATGACATTATAAGGAGAGCCTTTAGCCTGATAGTGAAGACCTTTCAGGATTTGGATAACAGTGCGGGCCCTACATTTGGGAAGAGGCTAGAGATTCTAGAAGTCATGGCCTTGGTTAGATATTATGACATCATGTTTGAGCTGGAGTGTGACAAATTGATCTTGCAAATGTTCCAATGCTTCTTCAGGATTAGGAAACATCATCCCGATACAGTCATAACACACATGCAATCTACTTTGTCCTCATGTATGGGAGGCCATGATGCCATTTTTCGGTGGTTGCAATTTAAGTTGGTTGCCATTTGGAGGAAGGAACAATTGGTTTCACTTGATTCTTATGAACTAGCCAAAAGGTTAGTTGAGTAGAGAATTGGACTATTCAGGATCCAGTTGACCCAGGAGGATTGCTGTGGATTTATGGTGACCAACCATGTAGCAGGAATGAGTTGAGGAGGAAGGGTCTTTGCTTCATATGCAAGGATCCTTGTGGACCTGACCACTCATACTTGGGAGATGCAAAGGAGATGGCAGAGGTAGAGGAGGAGGATATTCCTTCTATATGTTAGGATGAGGAATCTTCGTTGGATGAGTCCATGGGGTCATACGAGGATGCCTCTAGGGAGCATCAGAATTCATGTGGAGTTGTTAACAGTAGGCTGGATTTATATTCTAGTATGTATGGTGAGCAGTCAGGGACCCTATGGGAGATACTTAGGATGATGAGTTACCTGTGATGATTCAACATGAGCATCATATGGTGGAGCATGACTCAACTGAGGAGGATGATATGCACAGTAAGCACAATGAGCCTCTTGTGGAGGTCCAGTTGGAGGATCATATTGAACCCGTGATGGAGGAGGATGAGTGACCACAGTTGGGGTCAGCCATTAATGAGGAGCAAACATATGTACAGAGAACCAACAAGGTGGTAGTATTTATAGACACTTGTCCTCAGGAGATGTTGGACTTTGACAAGACAATTTTGAAGGAGATTAGTGGGTCAGAGGAGCTTGAAGTTTCCTATCAGACGAGGGATATGGCAGTACATCCATCTTTGGGACTACCCATTGATGAGGTGCAAATGGATGTGGTTGCATCCAGCAAATGCGATACACTTTCAGGCACGAGCCCTCTGCAAGAGTACATAGACAGGGCTTGCATCCCAACTTACCCACTTTGGTCCATTATAGGAAGAGGGGCAGGATTTCTTGGACATATTGTTTTGGTTGATAGGGCAGAGCATCATGAGTTGAGCATGGACCAATATCATCCTACTAGACATATTCCTCGCGCAGGTGTTCATACATTAGATTGGTGGGAGATCATGAGTTGGTATCCTATTGATGGTATGGCATTCTTAGTTAGGGACATAGTGGAGCGGGGACCCTTAAACATGATGGGTACTACAGGTTCCAATTATAAGTGGGATACAAGTCAAAAACTCTTCAGTGTTTCGTCCTGACAATAGGAGAGCAGTATTAGCTTTGGATTGAGTCTAGGGTTGGATTGGAGAGAGGTGATGAGTTCGTACGTAGTTAGTGGGTCAACATTCCCATCCAGAGTTATAGCACAACAAGAGCCGTGGAGCACTGATGTTTGTTCTTGGTGGCATTGGGATCTAGGAGGATTTTTTGATGACATGTTTAGTCAAAGATTGGTCTAGGATCCAGGCATTGAGGGGCCTGTTCCTGGTAGGTTGACACAGAGGCATAATGTCACCCAACGGTTTGTATGGGATCAGGGCATTGGGTCTCAGTTGCATCGGGCTAACAGTTTGGTCCACATATTTGGATTTCTTGAGGGCAAGCAATCTTGGGGCAGAGGATTTGTGATGTTCCTATTTCTGGTGTTCCTTGTGGATGGAATTCTAAGGTTGGAGGTAGACATGTCACAAGTGTAGGATTACTTCATCAACGAACCCACGGGATTTTGGAGATGTTTCATGGGGGTTTTGAGGAGTTTTTATGAGGTTTGATGGTATTCTCTTGGTATGATCGATCATCCACACAATTTTCCTTTCATTACATTGCATTTCGACAACTTTCAGAAAATCGATTTATTTATGGGCCTAACTCAATTAATTATGCCTAAGGTGGCATTTCAGGAGGAATTCTTGGCAGAAAACTTTAGTGTAGTAGCTCGTTGGAACCAGAACGAGAATATCTATAGGATGGGATGGCTAGAAGTGTTTTTTAGTGACCTAAGGAGGCATGGTGGCCAATTTACCATTTTCCCACATTAAAAAGAATATTTTAATTAAGGAAATGTGCTCAATGATTAAAATAATAATAAAAATAGGAGCTTCTAAAGGAGTCCGTAAGATCTATAAAAAGAGGAGGAAGGGGCCATTAGAGGACATCTTGGATTTGATATTACTTCTTGTATGAGAGGTTGAGAACCCGGTTCTCTACTTCAGTGGTAGCCCCAGGATGGAAACCCTCATGTGTGCTAGTGGGTGTTAGAAAAAAACCCAATACTCTTGAGGAGATTTCACTCAGAAATCTCATTGTGCTTCATTAGAGTTTGGAGAGAGAAGATTTTCCATAGCCGGTTTGCAACAGTCTTCTCACCAAGCCATCTACATCATTTCCAGAGCCATTAATTAGTTGGGTCAAGGATATTTTCTGGGTTTTTCTCTGCTTGCTTGGAAAGCTCAGGTTCCACTATTCCTTCATGTTGATGTAATCGTTTTAGTGGGTGATTTTATTGACATCCATTTGTGTATTATTTGCTAGCTGTGTGTCTATTTGTGTTTATTTTACTGTTCAAGTTTATTTCTGGTATCTATTATTCAAAATTTCCATTAGGGATATTACATGTAAAGATTTTTAATAAGAACAAAAATTTGGTAAGGATTACACAAGGATTGGAGGGAAAATCCATTAAGGAGCTACATTTTCTTATGGAGAGAGTAGACAAGGTGCTACTCTTCTTTAATTTGCTTGTTGTAGGTTGGAGCGTGTTGGAATGGGAGGTTGGACCAATCCTTATAGTGGGTAACTTCAACTAGGTGAAGATATCTCTTGCCACATAGTTGACCCTAATATTTGAAGTGTCTCACTAGAGGCCGCTACTAGTTGGATATAGAAAGATGTGAAAATGATTAGACAAATGTGGGGGAAATAAAATATTCTCAATTCCAAACCCATCTCACTGTCCAAAGTACATCACCGACTTATAAAGGTAAATGTGATTCACAACCCAACATCTCAAAGGCGTGTCCAAGGTAAGTCATTCTCAACAACCACTTTCAAAATCTTTTTAATTTCCTGTTTTCTTTAACACACTAGCTTGCATTTTAAATTTCTTATCACAAATTAGCTAATAAAGCTTGGTATTTTAAAGCCTAAAGTTATATCTAGTCCAAGGGATCAATATACCTTTATTTTCTACTTCCATACACATATATTTCGCAGGTATACATAGATTTTTTTTCTTCAGATCTATAGTAGGTTACAACAATACACATTCAGATTTTGCAGAAAACAAAGGTACACAAGCTTTTCCAAGTAAGTTGTTATCCTAAAATACTTTGTACTAAGTTCCAAATTGTTTTTCTAGTTAATATCATTAATTTGGGGCTGATTTAAACATATTCCTACAATAATTACTCATATATACGAGATGTTTTTTTTTCTAGGATGTTACCGAGTGGGATTTGATCTCATAACTTCTAGAATAATGTTTTTGGCTTGTTGGAAATTAATTTCTATTGCAAGCTGGAAGCTTAGAAAGGGCCTAAAGTGATCTTATATCACTATCTTAGCTTCCCTACCCCAGATCATTAAGAGTGTTTAGGAACTGTTGGATGGCCCTCAGAAAGGGGTTCTAGTTGTTGTTTTATGCATATTATATGGTTTTCCACATCTCTAGTCCTATAATAGGAAAGAAAACAATTTAACATAAAGACCCATCTTACCAAAAGTCTAATTCAAGAAACACTTATAGACTTGGTAAATATATTAAAATCTTTCTCATTTGGGTTATTTACGTGTAGTTTATCTTCTTTTTTGGGTGAATCATATTGCTAGTCTATGTTTATCATTTTGCATAATTTACATCTTCATATCAGTAAAATATTAAAACAATTAACTCATTTTTGCACCCAATACCCCATATAAGGCACTAGTTAATATTTATTGGTCAAATTTATCTCATATTGGGGGTATTCCCATAGTCATTCAAGAGGAAAGTTGGGCATAAAGGGTCGGGATTTATGCCAAGGTGACATTGGGCGCTTGTTATATGTATCGTAGTAGGTTGCAAGGAATTTGGCAACCTTTGCTAATTTAGGTGGTAACAACCCCCAAAATTTTTCTTGAACGAGGTGAGATTTTTTTTTCTCCACCTTCTTTTAGAGTACCATTTTTGCTTGCTTCAAACTTGTCCTTTCAACAAAAATTTCCAAACGAGATGTTGTCCTTGTTTTGTAGTTCTAAAATTTCTTTGAAAAATTTCCTTCTGTCAACTCTACCCGAGAATTTGGTGCTAAGTCCTCTTTTGTAGGTAGGACCTGCTTCTCCTTGTGGTCCAACATGGAAGGTTCATAGAGCTATTGAGTAAATACATATGTATTGGGTAGATTGAATCTATAAGCATTATCTCCCACCTTCTCCACTACCTCAAAAGGGTTGTATTGTAGAGCTTTGATATTCTTAACAAGACCTTTTAGTCTTTCTTTATTTCAATAGAACTAGACTTTATCTCCCACTTTGAGTGATTTCTTGGTTCTATGTTGATGATGTCCAACCTTATACTTTTCCTATGATTTTTACATCATTTCTTGTACTTGTAAATGGATTTGTCTATAATATTTTCAACACTTCTATTGGGATGTCTTTCTTCACTCCTTGTTGTCCATATACAACATCCAAGTGTGAGGGTGACACATACCCTAAACAAGTTTCAAAAGGGGCTTTCTAGTAGAAGTGTGGATTGCTCTATTATAATAGTGTTGAATACATATCAGATTTTCATCCTAGGTCTTCAAATGTTTTTTCTTGTAACCACTCAAACACTGTACCAAAGTCTTATTGACTACTATTTGTCCATCTGTTTGTAGATGGAATGTTGTAAATCTCTTAGGCTTGGTGTCCATATTCTCCCAAAGTGTAGTCTAAAATGCGCTAAGAAATTTGGTATCCTTGTTTGAAATGATGCTCCTTGGTATCATAATGTGCAACTAGACTAATTGAAAGAAAATGTAAATTGCTTCTTGTATTTTGATGGTTTTTTAACAAGGCATAACAATTCACATCTTACTAAACTTTTCAAATACTACAAATAAATAGTCATGTCCGTTAGGAATTGTTGGAAAACCTCCCACAAAATATATGGAATTTTTTTCCCTAGATTGAGTGGGTACAACTAAGGACAATATATGCATTGCTTACTATTATTGGGTTCACTGGTACAACAAAACATGCATCCTCTAATATATTGTCCTACATCTTATTTTCGTGGCTAGTACACATACCTTTGTAAGTTAGCAGTTGTCTTCCCAACACTATAATTTCCTACAACCTTTGAGGTGCGAGTCTCCTTGATAAACTGCAATCTTTCAAATTTAGGAAGATAGAGCTTGTCTAGCTTGTAGAGTAACCCATTATGGGGATGATAGTTAGCCTTACTCTCACCTTCTTCCACATGAATTTGGCCCTATAGCCACCGAAACATCTTCTTGAAGTTCCCATATTATATTCATAATTCTTTTTATGTGTTATTGGTTAAATAATCCATGTGCATAAGAGTTCCAAAGGTTGTATTCTTGGATGTGGGTTTTCTTAATAGCCCATCTACCAACTTATTAGTGTTTCCCTTCTTATACTTGATAAGTAGATGACATTGCTGTAGAAACCTCATCCACTTGTAATGTTCGGTTTGTTGAGTCTTGCTTTGGGCTTGCAAATACTACAATGACTAATTATTTGTGAGGATAATTGTTTCTTTTCCCACCAGATAATGCTTCCACTTAATAGCTTGAACTAGGGAATACAATTCCTTATTATAGGTAGGGTAGTTTGAGACTCACATGAAATGCATAATGATATAACATACACACTTGCATTTGTCTCTACTTTGAAAGGATTTTATAACTTTGGTAATGTGAGCACTGTTGCTTGATTAATCTTTCATTTCAAGTTATCGAAAGGTTTTTGTCGATTCTTTCCCCACTGGAAACTGTTACCACTTGTTATAGCATGGAATGAAAATATCATTGAAAATGATGCTACGAACTTTCATACGTACTGTGTTGCTTTGAAAAATATCCTAACTTCAATGACAATATTAGGAATTAACCATTTTATGATGGTCCCCATCTTTGCAAGATCTATCTTGAGTTCCATTCCACTAATCACATATCCCATATACACCAGTTATTGTTGAGCAAACCCTCATTTTTATAGGTTAAGCTAGCAGTTGGTGCTTTCTCGAAGTCCCTAACACATGCATGAGATGTTATATGTGATCCTTATAGGTATTGTTATAAGCCAATATATCATGCAAATACACAATAACGAAGAAATCTAAATATGGGCATAATAAATCATTCATTAGTCTCTTTAATGTATAGAGTGCATTACATAAACCAAATAGAATGATCAACCATTCTTACAAACCTTGCCTTGTCTTGAAGGTGGTCTTCCAAGTGTCTTCTTTTATGTGTATGATATCTTGATTTGAGATCTAATTTTGTGAAGTACTTAGCAGGCTACAACTAATCTAACAAATCATTGATCCTAGGTAGGAGGGTATTGATTCATGAATGTAATCTTGTTGAAATCTCTATAGCAATACACATCCAAAAAGTACCATATTTCTTGGGTACAAAGATGATAGGTGACCCAAAAAGCAAGGTGCTTGTTTGAATCACTCCCTTCTCCAACAATTTCTACAACTGCTTCTTCAGTTCATTTCCTTCCAGAACATATTGTCTATACAATCCAATATTTGATAATGAAGTATTAGTAAACAATTGTATATTGTGTTCCACTTTCCTCTAAAGTGGTAGCTCTTTAGGCTCCTAGAACACTCCTTTATATGTTTGTAGAGACTACTCCAACTGTTGTTTTTGCTATCTAGTATATCCGTCCAAGAATACCTTTGTCCTTACCAGTTCATCACTTGGATGATTCACTCTTAAGAGAAGCAACACATTTCATATTGGAACCAATCTAATTTTTGGCTTGGTTGGCACTTACTAGTTATATATTCTATTTACCTTTGTATGCATTGATAATGTATAACATCCCATCCTTGGTTAAGAAATACTGGTTTTCACTTCACATGAAGATCACATCTCTCATAGAGATGAATGGGGTTTCAAACACTACACCACAAAAGTCAAGGGGTACTACATCTAACTCCACTTCATCAATAAAATTTTCAATTACAACAAATTTGATCTTACACTATTTCATAACCTTGATATCTACATCTCTGTTCACCCACCTTAATGGGTGTGGGCTTGGATGATCATGAATCTCCAAGCCAAGCTTGCTGACTAGATCAACTACTATGAGATTAGTTTGAAAACTGGAATTGAATAGAGTATCTACCTTGGTCTTCTTGACGTAGATATTGATATGATATATTTTTTTCCATCTTCTTCTCTTTTTTGTGATGAAGGATACTCATATTCACCTCTTTTTACAGTTAACTGCAGACAATCTTCATATCCACATCTAAGTTGTTTTTTACTTGATTACTTGAATTTGTGGTTAGATAGTTCTTTTTTTTGGCATACTTTTTACAATTATTAGGGTTCAACTTTGGATGTAGTTTCCAACACTTTTCTTTAGTGTGATAATCAATATTGAATGGTTAAAATGGTTACTTGGATACCTTCATTAATGGACCGTGGTTATCCTTTTCTTGTCTTTCCCTTTCAATTTCTTTTTTCCTTCCTTGGAATCGTCTTGTTGCTCTTTCTGTTTAGAACCACTTGGATGTATTTTTTGTGGCCTATATTTTTTTGTTTTTGTTTTTTCAAGTGCAATAGATACAAACACTAATTTTTTAAATACTAATAATTACTTCTAATTATGTTGATATTTTTTTAGCACTTCTAGTTTACCATTAAGAAATTACACTTCAAAAATTTAACAATAAATGCATAAGGATAGTAGAGATCATAATGCACAAAGAGAGTGACAAGATTTACCCTGGGAAAACCCACTTGGGGGAAATACCCAAGAACCTTAGATAAATTATTCAATTCAACAAGAGATACACCTAATACTGCTAGTAAACAATAAGGTCAAATTGACGAACAATGCTATGGTAAAATATTGTCAAACAACCCTCTTGTCAAGTAAATATTTTGCCCTCCAACTTCGATCCTCTTTGATATTCCTAGGACAAATTTCAACCTTCCAAAATATGCCCATAAAATTAGCCCCATTACTCAAAATTTTTTGCCCAAAATTTTGGCCATGGTTCCCAAAAAACACTGCCCAAAAGTCCAACCTGATGCCCATACTTCCCAGAAAATTCACACATGTGAAGACAAGGAGAGAGAGAAATGATGAATTTGTCCTTCATCTTACTTCGTCCTTCTTCTACTTCACTGGATGGCCATAATATATCGTCTTTTATGAGGTCGAATGATGCCTTGTGGAGGAGATCGAGTACTCTATATATAGTGTTATGCCTATTAGAATGGGTGTCTCTTCATTAGGGCCGACTTGACTTGAAAGAGGGCTAACTTGACAAGTTTGGAGCCAAAAAACAAAATTCAAATTTCAAAATTTTCTCTTTTGATACCAATATGAAGAACATGTCTTATATTAATTCTGTCAAGGGCTAAACAATGGAAATGACATGAAGAACATGTCTTACAATTTCTTATATATTTCAAGGGCTAAAGTATAAATTATGAAGACCAACCATAGCTACAAAATTCAACACTCCATCTTAGCTAGGGAGGTATTCATAATGACCAAACATATGTTCTTTTGTTGAATAATTTATTTAAGAAAATGTTATAACAAATCATCATCATCATCCAATTACCATAATCTGCTTAACAAATGTGACACATGGTAAACCAATAGCATCAACCTATTACCATAATCTGGCCAAAAAACTTTGACACGTAGTAAGTCAATATCATCGACAAGTGACCGTAATTCCGGCTGGTACCTCTGACCTATGGTATATTGTCACCATATTTTTGGTCGATACTCTTGACACATGGTACATAATTTAGCATCAACTAGTCACCATAATTGTAGTATATCTGACACATGGCATAAAAAATAGTCTTAGTTCACCATCATTCTGGTCAATGTCTTTGACACATGGTGAATCTCCATTGTCCACACTCTATCTCTGTAATTTGGGGCATGATGCTAAATAAGCCTAATGATCCATGACCATTCTTCCTAATTCGGGCAACATACTTTACACAAGAATAATGACTGTCCTCTGCTAGAGCATTCTCCCTTATCCGGGTCAATATACTTGACACAAAGAAATGTCAGTCTATGATGTTATCTCATCAACACTCCCTCTCATTGAGAGAGGCATTCTCAACAAGTCCTGGCTTGTCCCTGAAGTATACAAACTTCACTTTGGACATTGGATTTTTAAGAATATAAACTATCTGCTCATCAATAGAGACATACTAGAGCTTAACTTCTGCCTTCCACACCTAGTAATTGATCGTCTTGTGCTTCGACTTGTCATGGAAAATGGATTCTCTATCAGCTGCATACAACTTTGATTGTCACAATATATCGTGGTTGGGTCTAGCACTTGATCAAATAGCCTTGTGAGTAACTTTTGAAGCCACACTACTTCACAAATCGCTTAACTGGCTGCAATATACTTCGCCTCAACAATGCTGTGTGCAACTAATGTTTGCTTCCTTCTAATCTAAGAAATCATAGCATAGTCCAAACTGAAACAATCTACTGATCTAGGTGGATATTGGGGGCCACCCGCCTATTCCACCTAGTCAGTTTCATCAGTTTTCTTATTTACTATTTTTAGGAGTTTTTCAGGTCCTGAACTTTCAGAGCCGTTTTGAGGCCCTAAACGACGTTTTTTGGGCATGACTCACTCTGGTGATTTGAATCTCCTTGATAAACTGTAATCTTTCAAATTTAGGAAGATAGAGCTTGTCTAGCTTGTAGAGTAACCCATTATGGGGATGATAGCTAGCCTTACTCTCACCTTCTTCCACATGAATTTGGCCCTATAGCCACCGAAACATCTTCTTGAAGTCCCCATCTTCTATTCAAACTTCTTTGTATGTGTTATTGGTTAAAGATTCCATATGCATAAGAGTAACAAAGGTTGTATTCTTGGATGTTGGTTT
Source organism: Pinus albicaulis (assembly GCA_034641835.2). Taxonomy (NCBI): domain Eukaryota; kingdom Viridiplantae; phylum Streptophyta; class Pinopsida; order Pinales; family Pinaceae; genus Pinus; species Pinus albicaulis. The sequence continues at coordinate 1,371,197,042 of CM076575.1, read as the reverse complement.
CATTAATAGCCCATCTACCAACTTATTAGTGTTTCCCTTCTTATCACTAGTACATTTGGTCAAAATTCCGACACTTTTGTCGAATTGTCGGAAATTTCTCCAATTTTTATCAAATTTTCAAATCCAGCGAACAACCGTCGCTATACCGACATTTAGGGATATCGTCGCTTTTGCTACATTTATGAATGTTGTCAGAAATGCGACATTATAAACTATGCGTCGGTATTACGATGTTTTTGGGACACAACGTCGAAAATGCGACGTTTCTAAAATATGCGTCGGTATTGCGACGGTTTGGAGAAAATGTCAGAAATGCGACGTTTCTAAACTATGCGTCGGTCTTGCGACATTTTTCTCCAAACCGTCACAATACCGACACATATTTTAGAAATGTCACATTTCTGACGTTTCTAAAATATGCGTCGATATTGCGACAGTTTGGAGCAAATGTCGTTAATGCATTAATAGTTCATTCAAACATTTTGTTATATAGTTTTAAATTATTTCTATGTAAATATATATATAAAAAATTATGTATCTAAAAATACTCCATATTGTTTAAACTATAATTCAAACACATACATATAATTAGCTCAAATTTTAATTTAAAATGAAAATTATATTAATATAATTTCACATTTAAATATATTTTTTATCATTAATATATAAATATAAATTTATTTTTACATATAATATTATAATATAGTTTCAAAATAAACATCACATTAATAATTTCACATTCAAATATATTTTTTAAATAGAGTTTTAACTTATTTCTATATATAAATATAAAATAGAATAAAAATTTTGAAAAATAAATATCTAAAATTATTATAGAATTCACACTGCATTTCAAATATATTAAAAATTATATTTTAAATATATATTTTTATATAGTTTTGAAATAAGTTATTAGATTGGTGAATAAAATTAATTACATTTGAATTTTGTCTAATTTCTTTTTTGGTAAATTAATTTCATGAGGTTCACAAATCTCAAGTCAAATTTAAACCAGCTAAACAAAAACTCTAATAATTTCATGAAAATCATCTAAAAAATTATTGAAATATCAAACTTGATAGTAGACCAATATGGGTTAAGTTAGTTTTATGAGGATCATGTTGGAAGTTATGTTGTTAATTTACATAGAACACCACTTTTTTTTAATAATATTTTTAGTTTCTATTTTTTTATCTTTATCTTCATGATTCTAATATGTTAAGTTTTTTTTTTATACCACATACATTTAAATTATATAAATTTATACATTTATAAAGAGTTATAATAGAAGCATAATAGTTCAATAAAATATAAAAGTTAAATAGTTGGGGTGGCGGGAGGGGGAGGGGGAGAGATTCTCCTAAATCCCGATGGAATATGAAAAATAAAGTACTTATGGGGGCTAGTCCAAAGAATGAACAATCTCACATAAATGTATGGGATTTTTCCAGGTCTCCAATTGGCTAATGATCGAGATGTCTCTAAGTTAGTGATCTTGGGAGATTCCCTTATCACTATTCAACACCTTCAAAAAGGTTTTCTCCTGAAGAACAAAAATTTATCCCTCCTCCTTAGAAAAATTAATAGTACCCTAAAATCATTCTCTCAAAAGGCTTATTACCACATTTTAAGAAGCCAAAACAAAGAGGCGGATACACAAACGAATCAAGCCTTCCTTCTTGAAGGAAGTGAGTTAGTATAAGATCAATGACATGTCAGGTTGGAAATATATTCCATGAATAATTCCACTCAATATAATTGTCCCTCTCTCTTGTTTTGCTAGTTGGATATATGCACCATGAGAATTATTTTTTGAAGATTTCCAAAGCCCTCCTTTCTATGCCCCCCCGTCTCCTCCTATATATGCACATATTCACATCATGCATAACATTTGGCGTTAGGATCTCTTAATTAAGGTTGAGGTGGTGGTTTGTGGGGGTGTTGGCCACGTGCCCATTTACCCCTCACATGTGGAGTCTTATGAAGTTGGACAACCCTTAATTCCCTCCTTTGCCTTCGTACCAAGTTCATTGATGGATACAGGGTGGGGAGAGTTAATGAATTTCGTGGTTGATTCGATCCCTCGGGCATGGTAGTTCACTAGTCTAAAGGTGGGATTCATGGTTGGTGTTAATATGATAAGGCATAAAGTATCATTTCAAGGGTGTGCCCTTGAAATTCAAGACAACCCTTCTGCTAGTTGGTGGGCTCTCCACACCTTTGTAAACTCCATCGATGCTAAGAATTATTTCAATCTTTTGTGTCTCTTGCTCGGTGTTCTGAACGATGTCTCGCTCGTCTCATTCAAAGCGAAAACATGGGGAATTATCTTGTCTTTTTTTGGCTCACTTTCCTCCTATGCAGTAAGAAGTTGGGAATATTTCCCCTCTAGGTTGTCAATGGATTTTCGTAAATCTCAAGAAGTCAAGTTGGAATTTTTTTCCAGTGGGTGTTGAATTTCTCATCTTCGAATTTCAAGCTTCTTCACCACCCTGTGTGAATCTTGCAACCTTTTCCATGGAAATATGTGTTACTGTGTTGAGGGCACCATCACTGGTGTAGCTTCATGCATCCCAAGTCTTGCACAATTTTCATACGCACAATTTCCCCTGCATAAATACTAACTTATTTGGCATCCTTAGTTCTATTCTGCTTTTTTTTCTTAGTTGGACAACTCCCTCCCTTTCTTCCAACTTGTCTCTTTCCACGTTCCGATAAATTTTGGGTCTCCTCCTTGTGTAGGCAGCTCCCCTAGCTCAAACCTCTCCCCCTCTATTTCCAAGCTCTTTTGGCTCCCTATTTGTGGTATCAAATCACACTTTGTATCTAATTTTGTGTTCCAACACTCGATTTCTGTCCCTTATGGGGAACAAAGAATATTATTATTCTGCCTCAAGTTGCACAAGACAATATAATTTTATGTCCACATCCCCATTATTTCCATTTAGACCAATATTAATTCATAACTTTTCAATCATAATCTAATATTAAATTTTGTTATTAATTTTCAAACACTCATTAAGTATCTCTTGTCCACATCAAAATGGCATAGGTAAGAAAAAGGTCTAAAATAAATTAGACTCAACATAATAAAAACAATATGCAAAAACTATAGTTATAGCTTACATACCCTTTCCTGGGACAACGTTATATAACTCTACTTCACTAGGATGAACATTATAAACTAAGGCTTCACGTATGCATCCAAAAAATATGTCACATCAATGTAGTCCCTAATACATATTGTACCTTCAAGAGTATTGTGACCGCACGGGTGCCCTGTGCACGTTCGTGCAACCCGTTTTCCGGTTTCTCCCTTGTGCCTTCGTTCGGTTGTGCGCGCCATGTTGCGCCGTGTGAGGGCACCTGCTGTATAAACCTCATCCACTTGTAATGTTCAATTTGTTGAGTCTTGCTTTGGGCTTGCAAATACTACAATCGCTAATTATTTGTGAGGATAATTTTTTCTTTTCCCACCATATAATGCTTCCACTTAATAGCTTGAACTAGGGAATATAGTTCCTTATCATAGGTAGCGTAATTTGAGACTCACATGAAATTTAGAATGATATAACATACACACTTGAATCTGTCTCTACTTTGAAAGGATTTTACAAGTTTGTTAATGTGAGCACTGTTGCTTGATTAAGATTTCATTTCAAGTTATCGAAAGGTTTTTGTCGATTCTTTCCCCATTGGAAACTGTTACCACTTGTTATAGCATGGAATGAAAATATTGTTGAAAACGATGCTACAAACCTTCATACGTATTGTGTTGCTTTGAAAAATATCCTAACTTCAATGATAATATTAGGAATTGACCATTTTATGATGGCCCCCATCTTTGCAAGATCTATCTTGAGTTCCATTCCACTAATCACATATCCCGTATACACCAATTATTGTTGAGCAAACCCTCATTTTTATAGGTTAAGCTAGCAGTTGGTTCTTTCTCGAAGTCTCTAACACATGCATGAGATGTTAGATATGATCCTTATAGGTATTGTTATAAGCCAATATATCATGCAAATACAAAATAACGAAGCAATCTAAATATGGGCATAATAAATCATTCATTAGTCTCATCAATTTATACGATGCATTACATAAACCAAATAGAATGATCAACCATTCTTACAAACCTTGCCTTGTCTTGAACGTGGTCTTCCAAGTGTTTTCTTTGATTTGTATGATATCTTGATTTGAGATCTAATTTTGTGAAGTAATTAGCAGGCTACAACTAATCTAACAAATCATTGATCCTAGGTAGGAGGGTATTGATTTATGAATGTAATCTTGTTCAAATTTCTATAGAAATACACATCCAACAAGTACCATATTTCTTAGGTACGAAGATGATGGGTGACCTAAAAAGAAAGGTGCTTATTTGAATCACTCCCTTATCTAGCAGTTTCTACAAATACTTCTTCACTTCATTTCCTTCTAGAACATATTGTCTATACAACCCAATATTTGATAATGGAGTATTAGTAAACAATTGTATCTTGTGCTCCACTTTCCTCTAAAGTGGTATCTCTTTAGGCTCCTAAAACACTCTTTTATATGCCTATAGAGACTACTCCAACTGTTGTTTTTGCTATCTAGTATATCCCTCCAAGAATACCTTTGTTTTTACTAGTTAATCACTTGGATGATTCACTCTTAAGAGAAGCAACACATTTCATATTGGAACCAATCCAATTTTTGGCTTGGTTGGCACTTACTAGTTATATATTCTATTTACCTTTGTATGCATTGATAATGGTGAAAATCCCATCCTTGATTAAGAAATACTGGTTTTCACTTCACATGAAGATCACATCTCTCATAGAGATGAATGGGGTTTCAAACACTACACCACAAAAGTCAAGGGTTACTACATCTAACTCCACTTCATCAATAAAATTTTCACTTACAACAAATTTGATCTTACACTATTTCATAACCTTGATATCTACATCTCTGTTCACCCACCTCAATGGGTGTGGGCTTGGATGATCATGAATCTCCAAGCCAAGCTTGCTGACTAGATCGACTACTATGAGATTAGTTTGAAAACTGGAATTGAATAGAGTATCTACCTTCGTCTTCTTGACATAGATATTGATATGATATAGTTTTTCCATATTCTTCTCTTGTTTGCGATGAAGGATAATCATATTCAACTCTTTTTACATTTAACTGCAGATAATCTTCATATCCACAACTAAGTTTTTTTGTACTTGATTACTTGAATTTGTGGTTAGATAGTTTTTTTTTTGGCATACTTTTTACAATTATTAGGGTTCAAATTTGGATGTAGTTTCCAACACTTTTCTTTAGTGTGATAATCGACATTGAATGGTTAAAATGGTTACTTGGATACCTGCATTAATGCACCGTGGAACTTATCCTTTTCTTGTATTTCCCTTTCCATTTCTTTTTTCCTTCCTTGGAATCATCTTGTTTCTCTTTCTGTTTAGAACCACTTGGATGTATTTTTTTGTGGCCTATATTTTTTTTGTTTTTTCAAGTGCAATAGATACAAAAAATAATTTTTGAAATACTGATAATTACTTCTAATTATGTTGATATTTTTTTAGCACTTCCAGTTTATCATTAAGAAATTACACTTCAAAATTTTAACAATAAATGCATAAGGATAGTAGAGATCATAATGCACAAAGAGAGTGACAAGATTTACCCTGGGAAAACCCACTTGGGGGAAATACCCAAGAACCTTAGATAAATTATTCAATTCAACAAGAGATACACCTAATACTGATAGTAAACAATAAGGTCAAATTGACCAACAATGCTATGGTAAAATATTGTCAAACAACCCTCTTGTCAAGTCAATCTTTTTCCCTCCAACTTCGACCCTCTTTGATATTCCTAGGACGAATTTCAACCTCCTAAAATATGCCCATAAAATTAGCCCTACTGCTCAAAATTTTCTACCCAAATTTTTTTTCATGGTTCCCAAAAAATACTGCCCAAAAGTCCAACCCGATGCCCATACTTCCCAGAAAGTTCACACATGTGAAGACAAGGAGAGAGAGAAATGATAAAGATGAATTTGTCCTTCGTCTTACTTCGTCCTTCTTCTACTTCACTAGGATGGCCATAATATATCGTCTTGTATGAGGTCGAATGGTGCCTTGTGGAGGAGATCGAGTAATCTATATATAGTGTTATTCCTGTTAGAATGGGTGTCTCTTCATTGGGGTCGACTTGACTTGAAAGAGGGCTAACTTGACAAGTTTAGAGCCAAAAAAAAAAATCAAATTTCGAAATTTTCTCTTTTGATACCAATATGAAGAACATGTCTTATATTAATTCTGTCAAGGGATAAACAATGAAAATGACATGAAGAGCATGACAATTTCATTATATATTTGAAGGGCTAAAGTATAAATTATGAAGACCAACCATAGCTAAAAAATTCAACACTCCGTCTTAGCTAGGGAGGTATTCATAATGACTAGACATATGTTCTTTTGTTGAATAATTTATTTAAGAAAAGGTTATAAAAAATCATCATCATCATCCAATTACCATAATCTGGTTAACAACTATGACACATGGTAAATCAATAGCATCAACCTATTACCATAATTTGGCCAAAAAACTTTGACACATAGTAAGTCAATATCATCGACAAGTGACCATAATTTCTGCTAGTACTTCTGACCTATGGTATATTGTCACCATATTTTTGGTCGATACTCTTGACACATGGTACATCATTTAGCATCAACTAGTCACCATAATTGTAGTATATCTGACAGATGGCATAAAAACTAGTCTTGGTTCACCATCATTCTGGTCAATGTCTTTGATACATGGTGAATCTCCAAAGGCCACACTCTATCTCTGTAATTTGGGGCATGATGCTAAACAAGCCTAATGATCCATGACCATTCTTCCTAATTCGGGCAACATGCTTGACACAAGAATAATCTTCCTGTTGCAGATAATGATCCAATTTTTCATACCATGCTCTTGGGGTTTGTTTTAATCCATACAAGGCTTTTTTTAGTTTGCATACAAAGTCTTTTCCTTCAGCAAGATCAAATCCTTATGGTTTCTCCATATAAAATTCTTCTTTGAGATCTCCATTTAGGAATGCTGATTTTACATCCATTTGATAAACCTTGAATCATTTTGAGCAAGTAAATGCTAAAAACATTCTTATGGCTTCCAATCGAGCTACTGGTGCAAAGGTTTATTCGAAGTCAATTCCTTCAATTTGTGATTATCCTTTGCAGACAAGTTTGGATTTATTTTTGATGATTTTTCCATCTTCATTCATCTTGTTTTTGAATGCCCATTTTGTTCCAATTATATTTTTAGCTTTTGGGTGAGGTACCAATTCCCTAGTCTCATTTTTTTTTTAATTTGAGACATTAATTCTTCCATGTCCTTTATCCAATAAGGATCTTTGCTTGCTTGAGAAAAATTTTCAAGTTCTATTAAATATAATAGAGCCACATCATATTTTCTTTGGGTGTTTATCATCCTTCTTTGAGTTTGAATTCATTCATCTATATTTCCGATGACCTGTTCTTCCGGATGATGTATTTGAATAAACTTGATATTAGAGGGAGTTTGTGAAGGTTCATTTTGAGGTTTACTTTGAGGTTCTCCATTCTCCTCGTATTTTTTCAAGTTCTTCTTCTTTAATTTGTTCAAATAAAGGCTCAACTTCATGATCTTCAATTCTCTTTTCTAGAAGGCCTTCATCAATCTTCACATCAATGCTTTTCACTATTATTTGTAGACGATTGTTGTAACATTTGTAAGCTTTGCTCCTACTGGATGTAATATTCCTACATTAGCAAGCAACTAATGGGAATATTAATTTTTTATTTTTGCACTTAGTAGATGAATAAATGGGGGAGGAGACCCATATTTAACTTAAATCTGAATAAAATCCCTCATGGTGTGAAAAGGGATCAAGGTAGCAGCCGGGTTTTACACTCTCATGTGTGAACAGGGACAAATGCATGTGGATAAGGTCAATTTTGACCAAGTCAATTACACAGGTATGAGAGGAGGAGATCATCCATAGAGACAACGTCGTGCAAGTGGGAGGAAGATTCCTTGGTGAAGGAAACCCTAATGAGTGGGGCCCAAGGAAAGGAGGCTCACACATGTTTAAAAGGAGGGCAAGGCAACCATAACAATTTTATGCTTATGATTTAATTTTGGTCTTGAAGACTATTTTTCTTTCTGCAACTGTTTAGTTGAGATTGTTGTGCTGCTTAGCACAAAGATTTCCTGTTTAGGAATCCTTCTCCTTTCTTGAGAGGCCTCTTGAAGGAGTGTACTGATTTGCCTCACATCCAGGCTTGAGGCCAGGCATCCTCTTTCAACTACAATGTTATTTCTGCAGCAGTATAATGTTGTGTTGCAGTGAGGGTTCACAACACCACTTCCAGCACTTGTTTTTCAGAGGAGGATACTCTCTTTCCTTTGAGAGATCAGTGAGGAAGAATTACAGAGCAGTATTGCACATATTGGCACTTGGCCAAAGTAATCCCAACATCTACAGCGCAGTCCCTTGCAGGAACTGCATCATTTATTGCTGTGTTGCAGTGTGAGGGTCAATCCCCTCAAGTTTGAGCTGCTTTCTCAGGGAAAAGGCCAACCTTTCTTCCGGAAAGTTTGTAAGGAGGATTTTCCTTCATTCCATGTATTTTTCAGCTATATAAAGACATATATTCAGTTATACTACGTCATTTTCAGGTCCAGATCTGCAGATCTGACATTTTTCACTTGCACTCTCATAGAACCCTTGCCTGGTCATTTCTATAATGTGTAAAAGAAGCTTTTTCTCCATTTCTCTCCATGATCTGATGTAATACACTCCATATTTGTTATTACCATTATATTGAATCATAAAACCTCATAAAATCATGCTGTGTATGCTTCAGTAAATTCTGCATAAGTAAAGTCATGGGATTTGGCCCTTTTTGAGCCATATCGGGACCGAGAGACCTGTTTAACTTAGCTAGAGTGATTTTTTTTTCTCCCATTTGGTATGTAAGTCCCATATGACATAATATAAGGGACCCCACTATTATTTTCCCCTATTATTACGCTGTTTTTTGGGAATAACGTTTTTAGGGCTTAAAATGTTGCTTTTCCCCAATTCTTGGATCATAGAATGAAGTATAAGTTGTTGCTGTAACACCAGTTGATGATAATGTGTTTCTTGACAAATTTCATGAGTGAATAGCTTGCTTTTTCTCCAACATTGTGTTCACATATTGCTGCAGTCCCATTATTGGGCATTTTCCAACCATTCTAGGTGTGAGGGGTCTGTCTACCTCACCTAGTTTGCTTGGTTACTGATTTCCTCTTGGATTTGGGTCTCAAATTATCAGATATAAGGGATCCAAGGGATTTTTTCAAGTGCTGTAGCATCCATGCCTAAAAAATGTGTTTTTCAGGCATGCCTTGCTAGTAGTCCTGATTTTGGGATACTACAGTGGTATCAAAGCATGATCCTTGGCTCAGCCTGTGAGTTCCGGCTATCAGAAGAGAAGAGGCCAGAATGATGAAAAGGATGATCTTGCTCTCATCATTTTTCAGATCCAAAAAGGACCTCCCCAAGGAGGTTAAGCAGATGAAGAATTGCAGTGAAACTCCTAGAGGGTTTCGAGAAAAGGAAGAGCCATGCACTTCCTATTCTCAAAGAGGAGAAGACCAAAGGCATTAAGGACACTTGGAATCTGACATTCTAAGTGAATACCTTGCTGAATACAAAGCTAAACCTAGAGCCTTCAAGGAGAATCTAGCTTTACCACAGTTCATTCAGCTGGAAGAAGGAAAGAGACCCTATAGCTATGGGATGATGAGAGGCAATAGATTCCTATTGTCCACTTTTGATGGATCACTCAAATGTGCAGCAAAGGCTTGGGTAATGAATCTAGAGGCTTTCTTCCTACTACATCTATTAGTAGAGAAAGAGGCTGCCGAAATTGCAGCGCTACACCTTGAAGGTGAAGCTAATACTTGGTGGTTTGGCCATTTGAGCCATGCAAGGGTATCTACTCTTGCTGAGTTTTCTCAAAGGATGATAAGGAGATTTGGAAAAAGGAGGGAGAAACCCTCACCACCATCTGAAGAGGCATGTACCAGCGCTGTTGTAACTATGGAGGAGCAGCCTTCATCTTCAATAGTTTGGGAAGCCAACACATATGAGGAAGAAACTCTTGCAGCCCTGCAAGAAGCTTCCAAATTTCACCAAGGTATGATTGAGTTCCCATCTCTTTTAATTTCAACAAATATTATGGAGGGATCTACATCATTATATACAGCTGATCTAAATCAATAGAGTTTCACTGTGCTGTACAAGAGCATCAATGAAGAAAGGAGGACCCATTCCTCATGGGAGCATTTAGATAACAACTTCCTTCAGGAAGCCATGGAGGAAGATATGTCAAAGGGTAGACATCTTGAGATGAGAAACCTTTTCCCCTCTCTAGATGACACTCTCTCAATGAGCATGCCTCAGCTCAAAGAGAGACTTATACTTGCAGTAGAACGAAGGCCTCTTTGGTTTTGGAAGTATACACATGAGGTGCCCTCTCATCGGAGATTCCTGACAGAGATTGCACTTGACATTTCATGGAGTGCAAAAGTTCTTCAAAGATTTAGGAGGTTGGTGTCCTATAACAGTCTTGGCTAATATTTACGAATGGATCCATCTCATTTGAGATGAGTGGATGAAAGCAAATTATCGGAACTGAGGTTTTGACCCCTTGCTGGATCTATGATCTGAGCTATAAGAAACTTGTGGTTAAGCTGCATTAATGCCTACAGGTGAGTATGGGTCACTGCCCAAAATTTCTAGCTCATATCCTGTAGCCTTAGAGTCTCAATGATGGATGCAAGAAGAAGGCATGGTTGTTGTGGCTATTAAGAAGAGAGTTTGGACATCATATGTCAAATCTTATGTCCATGTGTTTACCTTTGTCTGAGACATGTCTCATATATTCACATGTGTTTATGTTTGAGATGTATTTCATGTATGTACATTGTTTTGGGAGGAAGGATAACTTCCCCATGATGTAAAAGGGAGCTGGTTTGTACTCTGTTGATGAGACATCTCATATGTCCATCATTGTATTATTTCTCCATGATCTGCATTTTGATCATGCAAGAAGGCAGCAAGAGTCCTTGTTGTTTTGGTTACTATTGGGAGAGTATGGGCTGAAATTTTCCATACTCATCATGATATTTCAGGAGGAATTTATGGCACATTCAAGGTGCAAAGAGGCTATCCTTCAACAATGGAGGACAAGGAGAGGCTTCCACATAAGAGGAAGAGCTTCTCACATAGCAACATATTGGTGGATGGCTTTGGCATGTGGAATGTCAAAGGGGGGATTCATGGAGTGACAAGAGCCTTAACACCAAGGCCAACATCGGTGTCACTTAGGAGTAAGTATCTTTTGATGGAGTGTTCCAAGGGGAATATGCATCCTTCCCTTTTGTAGATTTTCATGAGGAGATTCTCATGGGGGGACTCATCCATGGACCTCACTTTCAGTTTACTCATTATGCATGGTAAGAGATAAATTTTTGTACTTATTAATTGCCCCATTGAGTATTTGTATCTTTTCACCATCTATGGGCAGTGCATTGCTCCACATAAGAGCAAGTTTATTCTTGGGTTACATGGTCACTTTAGTGCCAATCTTTGTAATGCTGATAACCAATCTCCTCATAACTTTGGGAAAGTGTATAATTGTTTTGATTATGCTCAACTGATATATATTGTTGATTACTATCACATAGTAGATGAGCAAACTTGTGTAGCCAGTAATCCATTGAGAAGCAACTTTCCACATGATGTTCTCAAGCAACAGTTGGAAAGACTGTGCTGTATCCACTTGATAAACCATTGGTATCATGTAACCTTCAGTATTTCTCTGATTTGGATGCCAAGTGGTGATGATGTGCCATTCATTTTGGATGGGATGATTTGGGCCAACATGATTCATGACATGGGAGAGAGGATCTTTGGAGATCTAATCTTCTTCTTGCCACTTGAGGGCCACCTTACTGCAGCCACAAATCAACATGTTCTCTACACTTACTATGAGTGGAGAGAAAGACAATGTGGGGTAGGCCATTTTTTCTACCATGTTCAGTTATTCAGCCCACCTACATTGCAGGAGCTGAGGGTGGAAGAGATCTTTTATGAGTTGCCATGCTGGAGGGTGAATCTTCTTGTATGGATGATAGCTTGGGGGTGGAGGGTTTACATGGGAATGATATTTCCCAAACACATCTCAAACTCCATGCCTTGGGAGGAAGCTTTTCAGTTATGTCCTTACAGTTGCTTGAGGACAAGCAAAATTTAGGAGGGGATGACTGTAATATTCTTACATTAGCAAGCAGCTAATGGGAATATTAATTTTTGATTTTTGCACTTAGTAGATGAATAAATGGGGGAGGAGACCCATATTTAACTTAAATCTGAATAGAATCCCTCATGGTGTGAAAAGGGATCAAAGTAGCAGTTGGATTTTACACTCTCATGTGTGAAAAGGGACAAATGCATGTGGACAAGGTCAATTTTGACCAAGTCAACAACGCAGATCATCCATAGAGACAACGCAGTGCAAGTGGGAGGAAGATTCCTTGGTGAAGGAAACCCTAATGAGTGGGGCCCAAGGAAAGGAGGCTCACACATGTTTAAAATGAGGGCAAGGTAGCCGTAACAAGTTTATTCTTATGATTTGACTTTGGTCTTGAAGACTATTTTGCTTTCTGCAACTATTTAGTTGAGATTGCTGTGCTGCTTAGCACAAGGATTTCTTGTTTAGGAATCATTCTCCTTTCTTGAGAGGCCTCTTGAAGGAGTGTACTGATTTGCCTCACATCCAGGCTTGAGGCCAAGCATCCTCCTTCAGCTACACCGTTATTTCTGCAGCAGTATAATTTTGTGTTGCAGGGTGTTGTAGTGAGGGTTCACAACACCACTTCCAACACTTGTTTTTCAGAAGAGGAGACTCTCTTTCCTTTGAGAGATCAGTGAGGAAGAATTCCGGAGCAGTATTGCACATATTGGCACTTGGCCAAAGTACTCCCAACATCTACAGCACAGTCCCTTGCAGGAATTGCGTCATTTCTTGTAGTGTTGCAGTGTGAGGGTTAATCCCCTCAAGTTTGAGCTGCTTTCTCAGGGAAAAGGCCAACCTTTCTCCCGGAAAGTTTGTAAGGAGGATTTTCCTTCATTCCATGTATTGTTCAGCTGTATAAAGAAATAGTTTCATTTAGACTACGTCATTTTCATATCCAGATTTGCAGATCTGACATTTTGCACTTGTACTCTTATAGAACCCTTTCCGGGTCATTTCTATAATGTGTAAAAGAAGTTTTTTCTCCATTTTTCTCCATGATCTGATGTAATACACTCCATATTTGTTATTCCCATTATATTTCATTATAAACCCTCATAAAATCATGCTGTGTATGCTTTAGTAAATTCTGCATAAGTAAAGTCATGGGATTTGGCCCTTTTTGAGCCATATCGGGACCAGGAGACCTGTTTAACTTAGCTAGAGTGATTTGTTTTTGCTCCCATTTGGTATGTAGGTCCCATATGACATAATATAAGGGACCCCACCGTAATTTTCCCCTGTTATTACGCTATTTTCTGGGAATAACGTTTTTAGTGCTTAAAATGATGCTTTTCCCCAATTCTTGGATCATAGAATGAAGTATAAGTTGTTGCTGTAACACCAGATGATGATAATGTGTTTCTTGAAACATTTAATGAGTGAATAGATTTATTCTAATCCATAATTGTGTTCACATATTGCTGCAATCCCATTATTGGGCATTTTCCAGCCATTCTAGGTGTGAGAGGTCTGTCTACCTCACCTAGTTTGCTTGGTTACTGATTTCCTCTTGGATTTGGGTCTTAGATTATCAGATATAAGGGATCCAAGGGATGTTTTAAAATGCTGTAGCATCCATTCCTGAAAAATGCATTTTTTAGGCATGCCTTGCTAGCAGTCCCGATTTTGGGATACTATAGTGGAGTATCCAAGAAATATTCCTTCGTCAACTCTAGAATCAAATTTTCCTGGTGAGTCATCATTTATTTTTATGAAGTATTTGCTTCCAAAAACCCTGAAATATTTTACTAAACCAGGTCTTCCTTTCCATAATTCATAAGGAGTCTTTTCATTATTTGGTCTTAGTTGAGTTCGATTTAAGGTATAAACTACGGTCCCAATTGCTTCTCTCCAAAATTTTGGTTGCAAATCAGCTGCAAGTAGCATTGTCCTTGCCATTTCTTGAATGTTTCTGTTCCTTATTTCAACTACTCCATTTTGCTGAGGTGTCCTAGCTGTAGAGAGTTCTCTTTCGATTCCATGCTCTTTACAGAATTCATCAAATTATTTTGAGGTGAATTCTCCTCCTCTATCCGTTCTAAGACATTTAATCTTAGAATCTTTCTCATTCTCAATGAGAGCCTTAAGATTCTTAAAACATTCAAATGCTTCGGATTTATATTTTATGAAATATATCCACATCATTCTAGTATAGTCATCAACAAATAGAGCAAAGTACCTTTCACCTTGAAGAGCTAGAGTTCTAGTTGGCCCACACAAATATGCATGAATGATTTCCAAAGGTTTTGATGTTGAGAACTCCTTAGTTTTGTGGCTAGTTCTGGTTTGCTTTCCATGTTGGCATGGGCCACATACAACTTGATTTGGCTTGCACATTTTTGGAATGTCCCTTACTACATTAATTTTGCTGATGTTGACTAGGTTATCAAAACTTGTATGCCCCAATCGCTTGTGCCATAACCAAATTTCATTTGTTTGACTTAAGTAACATTTATCTTCTTGGATTCTACTGAGTATGTAAACATTATTTGGTGTTCTTACTCCTTTCGCCACAAGTTCTCCCGAGGATGAGTCTCTTATTTCACATTTTTTTGTACTAAAGACAACATTATGTCCTTGGTCACAAATCTGGCTAACACTTAAAAGATTGTGTTTGAGCCCTTCTACCAGCAAGGTATTTTGAGCCTTTCCTAGTCCATTGACAAGGGTAGCAGTTCCTTTTCCAGTGATTTTAGCGGATCCACTTCCAAAGGATACATTTCCATTTTTCTTGTTCAATGAGATAAACTTCTTTTGGTCACCTGTCATATGTCTTGAGCATCCTCTATCCACGAACCAATGATTTTATTCACTATGAGCACATAGAGCTAGGCCACATTTATCAGTTTTGAGATTTACGTTTTTAGCTTTCTCCCTTTTGAGAGGGCAATTTTGTTCATTATGATCATAATTATCACATAATGAGCAAGACGGATCAAACTTAGCCAAAGGATCAAAGGAATTGTAAGTTTTGATTTGTCCTTACTCTTTAGGACCACGTAGTTGGTTTGTTTGATCATTCAATCTTGGTGCTTCATTCTTATGAGCCTTGCAATGCTTAGCTTGATGCCCAAAGTTTTTACAATAGTAACAATACCCAAGAAAAATAGTTTGATACTTGTTGTAGTATCCATAGCTTGAACCAACATTCTTCCTTGGAGTTGCTCTTTCTTCAATTCTTGGTTTTGAGATGGGACTTTGTTCCTGACGAGATGACTTTTCTTCTTTTGGATGGCAAGAGAGTACATCAGCATAAATTCTAGCATTATTCTTTGTACTTGATGATTCTCCTTTGAAACCAATTCCAGACTTGTCGTGTTGAGGTTTTTGAGTATTAAGAATGTTGTCAAGAGCTAGAGAGCTTTTCCAACTCCTTTTGACTTGCTCTAATTCCTTTCTTAGAGATACTATTTCAGCTTCACGTTTTTCACAGATATCATCCTTCTCTTTTAGCTTAATGTTCAAGAAGTCTTCCCTTCTTTTTGCTTCCTCTCTTTCTATTTTGAGGAAAATTATCTTCTTTTGTAGATTCTCATTTTCTTCAATGGCACTCATTAGCAAACTATCCATGTTTCTTTCATCTTCCAGTTTTGAGTCATCATCATTTGTAAATGCCATGAATAATGTTTCTTTGCTTCCAACATAATTACTTTCCTCATCTGATTCATCATCACTTTATTTGTGATGACACATATTTCTAGTTGATTTATTTTTGATGACTCATCTTGTGTGGAGAAGAAGTTCTTCTTATCAAACCCTTTCTTTTTGTACATCATCCTTTTAAAGTCCTTTTCATCATCACTATCATGTTTATGAGGACATTTTGCAGCGTAATGACCTATTCTTCCACAATTGAAGCAAATAAGAGGGTACTTACCTTTTAGCTTAGATCCCCTTTTTAGTCTTCACACAAATTGAGCTAATTCGTTTTCAGTATCAGATTCATCATTGTTGCAATTCCATCCTTTTCCTTCTTTTGTTGATCTTAAGGCTTTGAAGGTTGCTTCTTTGAAATTTGGACTCCCTTTCCTCATCTCATAGGCAATGAGAATTCCATGAAGTTCATCCATCTTGAGAGTATCTAGGTCCTTCATTTCTTCTATGGCACTTACTTTGGAGTCAAATCTGTCAGGAAGCGATCTCAGGATTTTTTGAACAATGGTGTTTTCTTCAATATTTTCTCCTAGTCCTTTAAGAGAGTTAACCACTTCAGCTACTCAGAGGAAGTATGATGCAATATCTTCTTCATCATCCATTTTTAGACTCTCGAATTGTCTTCTATAGGTTTGAAGCTTTGCCTTCTTAACTTTGGAGTCCCCATCATATAGGGAAACCAACTTATTCCATACTTCTTTGGCTGAGTCACAATTCATGACTTTCGTAAATTCGGAATCAGTAATTCCACTAGTGATGGAATTTAAAGCTTTGGCATTAGCAATGTAGGATTTTCTTTCGCCTGGATTAGTTGGAAGACCGGAGGGAGCTTTGTAACCATCCAAAATAGAGTGCCATACTTCAGGGCCAAGAGACATTAGATAGTAGGACATCCTCTTTTTCCAAAAACTAAAATTTGTTCCATCAAAGATAGGTAGTTTCCCTGTTGTTTCTATGTTCTTCATTGTGCCTAAGAATCCTTCTTCCAGCTGTTAGGCTGATAATGAAGAATATGGCTCTGAAACCAATTGTTGGAAATACTGAGAGGGGGGTGAATCATTATTTATTTTCAATTGTTAATTATTTCCAGTTAGATTCTTCACAATTAAATATAGAGAGGTGTATAATAATAATATTAAGGATTAATAAGAACTTCAATCCTTTTTTTAAATAATTGAATACAATGGATGAGTGAGGGCACCAACCCTTTAATGAAACAGGCACCAACCTATTGCCAAGCACCAACTTGGACTTTGATGAGGCTCCGACATCTAGGGCTTCGAACCTATCTTTCCAAGGCACCAACCTTGCGTTTAGAAGCACTAACTCCAAGGACACCAATCCTTCTGTCTAATTTTCTTGTAACTGAGAATGAAAAATGTACTTCACTGTCATCAATGAGATCACTTTACTATGTTGTTTATTTTAATCTTCAAGGTAAACTTTACTTCATTTGTCCACTTGCTTTTCTTAACTCAATCCATCACTGCTTGTGTCACGGTTTGCTGCTTACTGAGGTAAAGAAATCTGCTATTGTCCAAAGCCTTAAGCTTAAGATCTTCAATGCAGCCACAATTTTAACTTCAACACCACCCAGTCCAAGAGAATACACCAGCTCCCACAGTTGAGGATAAAATGCTGCCCAGTTTACAGAAGGATAGATAGACACTACAATCCACAAGCACAGTCCAAAACACAGCAACCAGTCCCACAATCAATGAATATTTAATTCATAGTCCAAGCTACCACAGTTTGAGCTCTTATTTAGTTTGAGACAACACAGTACGAGCTACACTAGAGTAGTCCGAGCCACTGTATATCTCATAGTCAGAAATCCGAGCCCTCAATTCGTAGTGCACTAGAGGTATTCTTCCACAGAACCGAGACTGTTATTGATTTGAGAGGTACAGATCTGTGGAGATCTCCTTGACTTGTCACTGTAATAGTCCTGTTCACGAGATGTGAACAACTATTCCTTCTCACTGTATTCTTGACCAAAATAAGTGAGTAAAAGTGATAGACGACTCTTCTATTTATATGAATTCGACTTGAAATGAAGGGACACGTCCTTTTGGAGTGAGGCCGACATGTGTATGAGAGTGTAGGTCGGCTAGCAATTAAGTATATATTTGTCAACTTAAAAATTAAATTTCTCACAAACCGTTGGGATTTTCGGGGAAAATAAAGGCTCATTAGAATGAGAAAAATATACTCTAAAATATGGTATAGGACCCATGTTGATAGGATGCCTCCAAGGTGATAAATTTTTTTTTTTCTTTGTGACTGTATTTAATTTTTGTGTGTAGGAGGTGAATATGACAACATGAATTTTCCATTGCTTGGCTTCTCCTTTGTTTGGCTTATCAATCATAGGATCATAATGTCATCATACAAGAAATCTATGTCATCATGATAGTACCCATCAAAGTCATGAAGGTACAACATCATGTATTCAATAATAGTGCAGTAATATGTCATAGAGAAACATCATTAGGAGAACTTCAAATGATATCTTCTATGTTATCATCTAGTCTTTCAACCTTCATCAAGTGTGTTCATTTATTCAACCTGTTGCCATCAATGAAAACTTGGATTAACAGATTGTCCTCTGCCAGAGCATTCGCCCTTATCCGGGTCAATATACTTGACACAAAGAGAATGTAAGTCTATGACGTTATCTCATCAACACTCCCTCTCATTGAAAGACGCATTCTCAAAAAGTCCTGGCTTTTCCCTTAACTATAAGTACATCCAATAGACCACTCTGCGGCATCAAAGGGATCAAGATGTGCACGATCTGAAAAATTTGTTCCATACCCTGCGCAAAAAGTTGGGTATTAAATATTTAGAGAAACACCTGGTGCTCAAGTACCTCAGTTTTTTGCATAGATACATTTAGGAGGAAATGGAGTTCCTCGACATTACCTCACTTAGCATGACATATCGATATGTAGCCAAGATCGAGCAGAAATTTAAGTAGAATAAGTAAGACTTTGGATTTAAAAATCTGAAGCCAGGGAAAGGCGCCCCCAAACCACATAACAAAGGGAAAAATCCAAAGCTTGGCCACTTAGGACAACTCGCTGAAGCAACAAGAAAATAAAAACACCAAAAATCCAAAGAAGGACACGAGGAAGTGGTGTGAATTCCATAAAATCTCCACTCACAACACAAGTGAGTTTTAGGCCAACCAATCGCTGGTGTCCGAGCTGAAGGCATCTGAATCAAACACATGTTTTGATTCTAAGTTAGAACCGGAAAATGGGAATGAAAAATGGAAGAAAATCATTGATGTGGAACCCAATGCCACCATTTACACCACTAAGATCCAGAAGGATGAAATCGAAGATCCGGAGGAGGGGGAGCACCTCTTCCATTCCAAAATGTGGGTGAAGGGTTCTCCACTATAATCCATTGTCGAAGCGAAAGCCAAAATAACCTCATTTCAGCAGAGGTCGTGAAGCGACTCGACCTACCGACCACAACACACCCGCAGCCGTATACCATTGGGTGGCTTCACTAAGGAAGAGATCTCCACGTTATCCAATAGTGCCGCATTCCCTACAACATCAAGCCCTTCACGGATGAGGTACTGTGGGATATTGATCCCATTGAAGTTTTTGATGTATTATTAGGCCAACCATACTTGTGGAAGAGACATGATGTGTATGAGTCTAGGCATCGTTCTGTTATTATTACTTTGGGAAATAAGTTGTACATGATACCAGAGGTAGTATCACCTTCCACCATCTCTTTAATTACTGCAAAGAAAAGTAGTAATATTATTTCCCAAACCAGGAAATTTATTTTCATTACAATTCACCCACAGGGAAAGAAGAATATTGTGGTTGCAACCTCCAAACAAAGCTCCCCTATGCGACAACATCAAATGGACGAAGTCATGGAGTAATACAAGGACATTTTCTCTTCACTCATAGGGGTTCCTCTACACTGTCAGGTCAAGCACTCCATTGATCTGACCCCAGGCACACTACTGCCTAATGGGCCGATGAAATCAACACTATGTTATGGAAAATGATGAAATCAAGAGATAGATCCAAAAGATGTTTCAGAAAGGACACATCAGGCCAATATCCTCACCCTGTGGGAGCCCGATCGTGTTGGTATAGAATAAGGATGACACCTGGAGACTCTGTATTGACTATTGGGCACTGAAAAATATCACGGTCCAGAATAGGTATCCAATCCCACAGATCGATGACCTCTTGTACCAGCTCAGGGGGGCCAAATATTTCAGCAAGATTGACTTGAATTATCGGTATTACCAGGTACCAATCAAACACTCCGATGTGTGGAAGACTGCCTTCAAAGCCAAGGAGGGCCTCTTCGAATGGCTAGTCATGCCTTTCAGTTTGATGAATGATCCCACAACCTTCATGCTGCTGATGGAAGACATCTTGAGGCCATTCACCAAATCATTTGTGGTGGTGTACTTGGATGGCATCCTGATCTTTAGCTAGACTTGAGAAGAGCACCTCCACCAAATTCGACAGGTCCTCCAAACATTGTGGCAACACAAGTTGTGTGCCAATTTGGAGAAGTACACTTTTGGCATGAACCAGGTTCAGTATTCGGGATACATTATTGATGAGTGGGGGGTGCATGTGGATCTAACCAAGATCCAAGTCATTCAGGATTGGCCAGCCCCAACCACTCTAACATAGCTCCATAACTTTCTAGGTCTTGTCAATTTCTACCGCAGGTTCATGCTGGGATTCTCTCATATCACTTAGCCCTTGAGTCAAGTCACCAAGCGAGGAGCGAAAACAAAATACTTTTGGTATGAATCTCAAAAAAGTCAGTTGTAGAGTTGAAACGTCGCCTCCACTTTGCACCAATTCTCACATTACCAGACTTTCAACAACCATTTGAGATCGAGACATATGCCTCTGACTATGCTATTGGGGCAGTCCTTACTGAACAAGGGCATCCAATGGCATATAATAGTGAGAAACTTTTGAACACATTCCATAAGTACCCCACTTATGACAAATAGATGTATTCCATTGTGTAGGCTTGCCGACAATGGAAGTATTACATTTTGGGGAAGGAAATGGTCATCCACACAGACCAACGACCCCTGTAGTTCATACAAACACAAGAGAAGTTCTAGAATGATCACCATCATAAGTGGTCCACATACATGCAACAGTTTCATTTGAACATCAAGTACAAGAAGGGGAGCACCAATAATGTTGCAGACTGCCTCAACCGACCACCGATCATGGTGCTAACCATCGTTCTCAACTCTTGTGGGAATGAGACTTCTGATTTTCCATTTCTCTACATAAGCGATCTAGAATTCGACCAGACATACAAAACGTTCTTGGAAGTCAAGCAAGTTCCAAATTTTCACCTCCAGGATGCACTGCTATGTCACCTGAGACACCTTTGTGTTCCTTAAAGCGAGTGTGCCAAGATGGTTTGGGAAGCAAACTACAGTCGGGTCGTTGGGAATTTCAAGGTTGAGAAAATAGTGACTGTACTGCAAAAGTATTTCTATTGGCCGAAAATTCGACAGGATGTCGGGAAGTACATCAGATCCTGCATTTCCTGCGCCATTGCAAAATCGACCATCAAGAAGCAAGGTCTCTATACTCCATTGCCTATACCTATTCGACCTTGGGAATCCATCTCCATGGATTATATGTCGGGCCTTCCTTCTACTAAGCATGGCAACGACTGTGTTTTTGTGGTCGTCGATAGATTCTCGAATATGGCCATTATGGCGGCCTGCAAGAAGAATATCAAAACAAAATCCACGGCTAAAATATTATTTGAATGAGTGTGGGTACACTTTTGGATCCCACAGTCTATCATTTGAGATCTAGACAACATGTTCCTCAATACATTTTGGTCAAGTCTCTAGTCGATGCTGGACACTAAGCTCACCAAGTCCACAACTTTCCATCCCCAAACCTATGGATTGTTGGGTATGTGTTATATTATTTCCACGACTAATCACACGTGGGGGGGGTGATAGCCCCCCCTGTCGGGGTCTGGGGCAGTGCCCTGGTGAAAATTTTTTGGTCCTTAATTTCCGGTGGGTGGTCCGCGCCCATGGTTTTATGCATGGTTTTGCACATGGTTTTGGGGTATGATGGTTTTTCGGCCCCTGGTATTTTTGTAGATCCGGTCAAGGGAACTACGGTTATGTTCTAATCCAGGGTTAATGGATTGGGGTTTATATATGCTTTGGCATGTATATATATGTGTTGTAACACTAAAAGGAATATAATGAAAAATCAAGTTGGTCATCCCGATTTGGGATCCAGGGGAAAATCTCTATGTTTATCTATTTTATGTTTTATGCTCTCGTTATTATTTATTTTTTGTTATAAGATTCGTGTGTAGATAATTTCTGTTCAGCGTTAAAACCTACATGGACAGATACAGGTCGTCAATAGGATGATTGTAGACATTCTGTGCATGTACAACTCAAATAATTCATGCACATGGGATGAGAGCCTCCCCTATGTACAACACAACTATAACCGGACTCTGCACATCTCAACCAACTAGAACCCATTTCAGGTGGGCTTGGGATTCCACCCACTATGTCCCATTGACGTAGTCATGCCATTTTCGGCTACTCAAGCAGATTTGACTCATGTCCAGTCTGAAGTTGACAAGGCGAACAAATTCATTGAGCACATTCAACATATCTGCCAAAAGGTTCATGACATATTGGACAAAGTCAATGCTAAGTACAAGCAGTGACATGATCATCATTAGGCGCCACACAACTTCCAGGTGGGCGAAAAAGTTTTCTTACATTTGTAGAAGGAGTGCCTCTTTGGACCCCACCGAAAGATATACCGACTCTGACATGGTCCATATACCATCACCAAGGCTTTGTGAGACAATTATTTTGAGCTTATCGTTCCCCCATTCCTTGGCCTGCACCCAGTGTTCAACGTGGATCGCCTTCGGCCATACTTTCCGCCATTACTGGACACATATGACATTGCAGAAAAAATCACCCTGACAGAGTTAAATCCAGACTACATGGAACAGGCTACAACCAATCGGATCATGGACAAACAAATTAAAATAAATTTTCGGCAGAATATAAAATTGTATCGGGTTGTTAAAGCTGGCCAACTCCTTCACCAAGGAAAGTGGTTCACCAGGGACCAGGTTTAACAAAAATTTCCCCAACTCATGGAGGCTTTGCACGTAATGGGGAATATTGATTCCTAATGGGGGAGGAATGATCCAGGTGGATATTGGGGGCCACCCGCCTATTCTACATGGTATGTTTCATCAATGTTCTTAGTTACTATTTTTAATAGTTTTCCAGGTCATGAACTTCCAGAGCCGTTCTGAAGCCCTAAACGACATTTTTTGGGCATGATTACTTTGACGATATGAGGCAAATCATGAAAATATTTGTATTCCTTAGAGAGATATTTCCAACGAGGTATCATATGCGCCAAAGGGAGAAAATATCACCAAGTTATGACCCTGGGAAGTTGGTTGCCCAAATAACTCCAACGGGGCCCATAAACTCTTGGTGTTACATCTCCTCGGGTTAGGGTTTTGGTTGTTTAAGGTTTTCTCTTATTGTTAAATAATAAAAATTCCCTTAAGCCTCATTGTAACAAAATTCAGAGGCATGTAGCCACCACATATCTTCTTAAATATAAGCTACCGTCGACCGAGTTAGTTTGTTTTCCATTCTGTCTGTAAACATTTTTCAATATTTGATATTAATGAAAGGAAGTGTTGTTCTCACTGCATCTCTAGATTTATGTTTATTTCTGTATTTATTGCATCCCTGCATAAGTCCGGATCTCCTCCAGATGTACTCTTTCTATATTTAGCACCTCCTTCCCAACAATAAATTAAAATTCATAAATTCAACAATAAATTCATAAAAATAGTAGAGATCACAATGCAAAAAGAGAACCCAAGATACACAGGAAATCCATAAAAAATTACACTTCATAATTCAATGATAAATGCATAAGGACAACATATATCACAATGTACAAATAGAACACAAGATTTAACCTGGGAAACCCACTTGGGGGAAAATCCCCAAAATATTTTCCTTAGAGAAATTTTCCAGTTCAACAAGATATACACCTAATACTGCTAGTAAAATATGAGGTCAATTCACCAACAATTATATGGTCATGTTGAAGACTGTAACTAGTGCCGGTCTTCATAATTTTATTTGTCAAAATAAAAAATATTATAAAAGTAAAATATTATTGAACCATGGGTTTTGTGCTATTTCATTTATTTTCTATGTCATATTCTCCATTGAAGGCTTCTAGGTTTTTTCAAGAGTCAAAAGAGTCATTGTCACATTCATTAGACCCTTCTTGGGATTTTGTATCACGTAAATAAATTTATTTTTGAGTCAAACTAGTCATTTTGTCCCTCCTCACCAAGTTAGTCCTCTCCTGAAGACATCAACCACATTGGAGGAAATTCGACCTCATGGAAGCAATATAAATAGAGGGAGCTTGAATCATTTGGATACACACTCAACAAGTCCGATCTACAAAGATAAAGAGGACGAAAAAGAGAGAGAAGTGCAAGAGAAGAAGACCTAATTGAAGAAAGAAGGAACATTAGAGAAAATTTGAGGTCTAAAATGGGCCTCAAAACAAAAATTTACAACCAAAATCAACTTTATAAGAACCTATAGGATTTAAGATGATGATGTCAACCATGGGGGATGATTCACAAATTTTGGAGTAAAAAAAAAAAAAAAAAAAAAAAAAAACTATTTTTTCAACTCATATTTTCAACTTATCTACCTACGATTTTACTCAAATTTCGAGCAAGAACACTCATTGGATGAAAAATTAAATTATTAATCCAAGGAGTACCCATGTTGCATACTTTTGATGGTCCCTACTACATGAAAAATGAGAAATATATGAAAATCATGATTGCAATCACATTTTTTCATGTATTTCTCATTTTTTGTGTACTAGGGTCCATAGAAAGTATGCAACATGAGTACTCCATATGTTATCTCTAAATTGGTACTAATGGGCTACTCCACTAGACAACTTAGAGTAATTGTTTCAACAAAATTTGAACTGAAGATTAGCCTCTTCAGTCTGAGAGGGCTCTCTCAAGGTAACTTATGATTTTAAGTGAAAACTCAATTAGATGGCTAACTCTATGACTGTAAATTGATTATGATTGATTGAAGGTTGAAAATGTAAAAGGACTGCTACCATTGGGAACATGGAGTCAACATCAGACAAGTCAATGAAATAATCCTTCTTGTGGAAACTGAGGAAAATGGAAGTTTCAATGAAAAGATGGTACACATACACAATACTGGAAGAAAACAATAGTTTAACATCTAAAGGAAGTCAGAGCATGTTTCTATGACTTTTGAGTGATTAGATATAAAATAACTACATATATTAAACATGAAAGATACAAGACATATAACTCATTGAAAACTTCATTTGAATCTTAGGTGAAGAAGGCAAAAACATCCATTGTATATTACTGAAGCTTAAAGTTTTACAAAAAATAACAGTGTAATACAATACTCTCCAACCCTTTTTTATTCCCTCTTCCATCTATAAATATACTCTGTTTACATTACATAGGATCTTCCCAGCTGGCTGGATCATCGAACCTTAGCTTTGACACCTAATCCTATCTGAAAACTTTATTTCTGGAACATAAAAAAACACCTAGTCATTTAAGAGTTACTCTCCTAATGGGACTCTAATTACATTTATTTCCTCCACTTCTCTAATAGTGAGGCCATTACATAGATAGAGATGAGATGTTCGAATGAAATTCTCCATGACATAAAACATAAATGTACTTTCCAAGAATTTAGCAACAATTGTCCTATTTTCTAGGAAAGGATCAACATTAACTATAATTTTGTCTTCATGCTGCTTTATATGAATGGCACACATTCCAAGTAATGAAAGTCTGCTGAGATGGCCTATTATCCATTTGGATCCCTCCAGGTGGCTTGTTGGTCTTCCATATACCTTTCGAACCTTTAAAAAACCCTTCACACATACCTCGCTGCAAAACATAGCCTCTTTAGGCAGTTTTGTAGCGAGCTTATTTCTATCTTTAAACCTTTTCTTCTGCCACCTATGTTGGTCAAAAAGTATTTTTCAGGTCAAAATAGCTAAATACCATCAAAATCCATCCTTAGTTCTTCATAAAACTGATTTTAAAAGACCAAAATAAATCTTCAAAAAATTTGTAACGTTTTTTTGCCTTCAAGCCTGGAGCTCGCTACGAAACTGCCTGATAAGGCTAAAATTGTAGATTTGGTAGTTTTCTCAAAATTCACCTTCTAAGCCAAAATTTATGTCACTTGCAAGCTATAAATTTTAACAAAAATGTTTTAGCTCAACTCTTTAGTTCTTGGGTGTTTCTTCTTCATTAACAATAGGTTGGCCTTCAGGGTCCTCTATCACTTTCATTTTCATTCCTCTCTTCTTCAGTTCATCTTGAATTATGTCCATTTGTTCTTGAAGGTATTCTACTTGATTTTGTAATGATATATTTTCAGTTTGCAAGTGCAGATTCATCTTCTTGGTATGTTTGGCCAAAATTCTTAGAGGCTGGGTTATTTTCAGTAGTCTTTTAGCATCACTCATAGATTCTGAAATTGTTGAAAGTTCACTGTCTGATTTCTTCATCATCTGATCAAACTCGATTTTTTCAGATCTGTGCTTCTCTGCTTCCAAGTTTAACTCAATTATTTCTTCTCTTGCTTCTCTTAGTTGTTCTGTGAGGAGTTCTGTTTCTGATTTTTCAACCATCTTCTCCTTTCCCTTTCTCTGCATAGTAACATCTTCTTCTGTTGCTGGGGATAAATATATGATGTTCTCTAGCTGCTTACCTTCATTGAAATTTTCTTCTCCTTTTCTTTCCATGACATTATTTGCAATCTGTGACTTGGTGATTGGCTTCCTTGGCTGAAAAATGAAGCCAACATCCTCTCCTGCAAAATCCAACTTCTTGACAGATTTACCTTTCTTCAATCTTCTTCTGTCTCCTTCAATGTCTTCTTCCTGTACAATTGGTGATTCTTCAATATATATTTCCTGGAGGATGTTTTCTAGGTTTCCTTTGGAAATTGTCTGGCTCCTTGTTACCCTCTTGCTTATTTGTTTGCTAATTTTCTATTTCTTCTTTGCAGGTGCTAGCTAAGGGATATCAGTCTCTTGTAGAGGTTCTACTTCAATGTCCACTGGTTCTACATGAAACTGTCTTCCTTCTTCATCAATCTCTTCTAGTACAACTGGAGATGTATTAGTTTTAGGTTTTGAAACTTTCTTTGGAGTCACTGTATCTACTTCATACCCACTCATAAAAATAAAATATGTCCAATATCTATTTAACCTTTTCAATTCCTCCAACACTAACAATTTTATCAGACCATGGTGAAATACTGATGTTTCATTACCTTCTGTCTTGAATTGAACTTTATCTAAAATCTTTCCCTAACTTCTGTATAAAAAGAAAATTAGGTCAAGTGGTTTCTTACCAACAAAATGTAGAAGGAGTCTAAAATGACAAGAATAAACCATGTGGAATATCCCTTCATAGGTGAAGTATTTTTGGACCACCAACAACAGCTTTGCAAAATTCTCTTTCATATAACCCCTGGGGATGCCATTGGTCATGTCAGCTCTTCTGTGTTCCTGCTTGAGAAACTCTTCACAACCTTGCATTCTGAATTTTGTGCGTTTGAACCATTCTTCACAAGCTCTAGGAATTTCTGTAGATTGGGAGATGATATCTGGTGACACTGTGAGATTCAAAACTCAAAATTTTGATGTTGTCCCTGTAAAATTTGTTGCAAAGTCTTTGGATACTTGGACATGGAAACCCTGCAACAGTAGGAAGCCTACCTTCCCGAAATCCTCCATAGCAATGGGATCTTCATTCATCAACTTCAAATCCATAGGCTCATACCTTACGCAATAACCACCCTTATTTGTTTTCTTCTTCGATGCCATTGATGATTTATACTTCTTGCTTCCTCGCTTGTTGATGACACCTGAAAAATGAAATTTGAACAACAACCTGCTTTGTGTGGTGAAGCAACTCTCGAACAGTGACAGTGAGATACTTCACATGCAAGAATTGGACTATGAATGACAAAGAGAAGCTTGGGGGTAAATTTTTAAAGGTAATTTGACAATTCGAGGTTTAATGATGACACATGTGACCATAAAAGACAATGATGCCAAGATATACGACTTTGAATGTTTGGGAATTGTAATAACTAACTCGAATAACCTCACGCATTTCTTTATCTTATTGAAGTTTGACACCTCACACCACTCTGACACTCTCTGCAGGAAAAAACCAAGTTTCATAGCGAAAATCATTTAATTGCTGACAAATTCGCTACGGAACTAGCAGGCAGTTTCGTAGCGAAATCTACAGATTCACCATATAATTCTCTACGAAACTATGTAAAACTGAAAAGTGGAGTATTTTGTGAGTTAAAAGCATGGGAATGAAAACTAGATGAGATGAGGTAGATTTGACTGATATGACATGGTTTGAGGTGGGTTTTAGACTTAGGGTAGACATCACCAAATGCAAATTTTTCAAAACTTTCATGAAAATAACTTATGAGACAGCATGAACCTAGGTGAATGACATGTAGAACCCTATCAATGAAAGTTTTTAAACTAATGAGTGATAAAACCTTATATGAGGAATTAAATTTCGCATCCAATGAGTTCTCTCACTCAAAATTTGAGTAAAACTGTATGGAGATAAGTTGAAAATATGAGTTGAAAAAGTAATTTTTTCTTTTTTTCCCTCTAAAACTTGTTGATGTAATCTAATCTTATTTTATTATTTCCACTATATTTTTTTAATATTATTTAGGAGGCCTATTTTAAACCTCAAATTTTCTCTAATTGATCGAAGTTTCTAGGCATCTCTCTCTCCCACGTGCAAAGTTTTCTAGGGTTTTTGGACTGAAGATGGGGCCAAAATTTTTGAATTAATTGCAAGTCCAAATTTCTGAAGCTAGGGGCTGAAATTATGGATTGAAGCTGCATTACAAGAGCTGAAACTTGGAAACTTTGACAGAGATCATATAATTCAAGGAAAGGCTAACTTGGTGATTGGAGGAGGTCTTTGTCTAGGTCTAAAGGGTCTTGGATTGTCTCATATTTATTTGAATATACTAGTGGAAGATTTGGACTGGGTTTTCCCCTAGATAGGGGTTTCGCCCTAACTGAGTCTCTACATATGGTGTTTCTTTTTCTTGTGATATTCATATTACATTTAATTTGGTAATTTCTTGATGAAAGATAATATAATAAAGAAGTAAAATAAGTCAACATAAATCACAAGTAATTATCAAGAAAATATGAATCAAACCCTATGCCTACATGCATTGATTTCTCAACATGGTATCAGAGCTAAGGTAAAAGAAGGACTAATTGAAGATCACTTTGTTCGTTGTTAATTGAGGGAAGGAAAATAAATCTTGGAAGAAAATATCACTCTCTCAATGGAAATCTATTTGAAAATGGGAGTCAACATCATGAAAATTGCAGGATGCTTAGTTGGAAGGATCATCTATAATCTATCTAAGAGGGTCAAGAGTGGAGGATTCTTAGTTGCACTTACAAGTATAGTTGATGATGAAAATGCATGGATTATTTATAATGGAGTATCAAGACACATGACATGAAAAAGTGGACAACTTCATACTCTATCAAAATAATCATCATCACATGCAGTGGAGCTTGGAGACAACAACGACTATGAAATCAAGGGCCTTGGATATACATCATTAAAGATAGAAAGTGGAGAAAATATACACCTAAACAACATCCTCTATGTACTATGTTTGAAAAATAATTTACTTTCCATTTCTTATTTAGAATATAAACAAGATTTTAGAAGATAAACAAGATAGAGTTGCTTTTGTAGATGGTAAAGTATTGGTTTGGGGAAACGATTCTAGTTTTGAAAAGGCAAGGGTTATTGGGATTCATGAAGGAATATTGTATAGAGTTATAACTCCATATACTCAAGCCTTTTTTCATATGGAAATTAGTCCCATTTAACTTTGTCATATAATATATGGACATATTCACTACAAGATAATACCCACTCTAAGTCAAATGGCGAAGGGCATCCTCGACACCAAGGAGGACCATGAAGGAGTATGTAAGGGATTTTCCTTGGGAAAGAATGCTAAGAAACCATTTACAGGCAATGATACATAATCTAAGGAGATACTACATCTCATTCCTTCTGATGTATGTGGGATCATGTCTAATAAATGTCTTGGAGGCCATCAATATTACGTGTCCTTCATTGATGATCACTCTAGAAAGACATGAATCTATAATCTCAAGATAAAGGATGAATTATTTGAGAATTTCAAGGAGTTTAGATCCAATGTTGAGACCCTAGCCGAAAGAAAGATAAAGACTCCTAGATCTGAAAATGGAGGTGAATACATTTCAAAAGAACTTATAACATATTGTAAAGAAGTAGACATTAATATATAGCTCATTGTTCCCTACAACCCAAAACAAAATGGAGTAGCCGAAAGGAAGAATAGAACCATTGAAGAATGCATAAGGACTATGATATTTATCATGACAAAAATTTCTATGGGGAGAAGCCACCATGACAACAATATACATATAAAATAGAAGTCTTCATAGAATCATTGACAATATGACTCCAAAATAAGCGTTTTTAGGGAAGAAACCATGTGTAGACCATTTCCGAATCTTTGGATGTATTGCATACATTTATGTTCCAAAATACAAGTGAAAGAATAGTAGACTCTACAAGTATAAAATGTATCTTCGTTGGTTATAACCTTTCATCAAAGTCTTATAGAATCTACATCAAAGAAATATGAATTGAAGTAGAGATGATATTTTTGATGAAAATAATGCCTACAAGAAATCCGAATATATACCAATCGAGTATGATGAAGAATATGTACCACTATTTGAAGAAGAAGAGCAACATGACAAGTCACCTACAAACCTAGAAGAAGAAGGACCAAGTGAACCTATTCAACCTACAATTATTCCTGAAACAATGAAGAGGCCAAATTTGTTAAAAGATACTCCTGAAGATGTCAAAGGACATGGAGGAACAAAAGGAACTTTCAGAGAAAGAAAAAGGCTGAAAATATACTCAGGATATGCAACATATATGACTAAGTTAATCGAAGCAGAACCAACTACCTTTGAAAAAGATGCTTATAAAGAAGAGTGGAAGAAAGCTATGCAAGAAGAATATCAATATATCATGAAGAATGGATTTTAGGAAATTGTTCCTAGACCTAGTGGAAAATCCGTTGTCACTTCCAATTGGATTTAAAAAATCAAACATGTCATTGATTGAAGCATAGAAAAATACAAGGTAATATTTGTTGCAAAGGGTTTCTCTCAAAACGAAGGAATATATTATGAAGAAACCTTTGCTCCCACTTCTATGTATACTACTATTAAATCTTTGATTTCGCTCATTGCAACTATGGGATGGAATATATATCAAATGGATGCTAAAAAAACCTTTCTAAATGGAACCTTTGAAAAAGACGTATATATTGAAAAACCAAAAGGATTTGAGATAAATAACAAGTATACTCATGTTTGTAGACTAAAGAAATCTCTATATGGCTTGAAGAAAGCTCATAGGGCTTGGTACACAAGAATGGATGCCTATATTTTAAGGATTGGATTTGTCAAAAGTTATGCTGATGCAAACCTTTACATAAAGATAGTGAAGAATGAACCATTCATTATACTTCTATATGTGGATGATTTACTTATTACAAGTGTGGAGTGAAAAATTCTAGAATGTAAGAAGTTGCTGGCAAATGATTTCGAAATGAAAGATCTGGGACTCATGAACTACTATTTGGGCTTGGAAGTTTGGCCAAAACCCGGTGAGATATATCTTGGTCAAGGAAAATACATAATCAAGATGTTACAAAAGTTCGGTATGATGGATTCCAAGCCTATGAATACTCCCATGATAAAAAATCTAAAGAAGTTGATAAGCTCTAACTATAACCTAGTTGATCCTACAAGCTATTGTAAGTTGGTGGGATTTTTGATGTACTTGGTGAATACCAAACCTGATATATGATTTGTTGTAAAAATTCTTAGTCAATTTAAGTTGGAGCCTCGTGATGAAAATTGGATAGTCGTCAAACATATCTTGAGATACCTACATGGAACAATTCATCAGTGTTTGAAGTATGATGGAAAGGAGGTTAAACTAACATGTTTTACCGATTTCGATTGGGGTAGCAGTGGGACTCATGGAAGAAGCACTACCAATGGCTATTTTAGTTTGGAATATGCAATGATTTAATGGATGAGTAGAAAACAATATCCTATTTCTTTAAGTAGTGCTGAAGCTGAATATGTTGCTTCTTGTGAAGTAGGAAAAGAAGCAATTTGGTTAAGAAAAATCTTGTCAATTTTTTTTGGAAATCCACTAGATTCTACAGTGATAAATTTTGATAACCAAAGCAACATCAAGATGTATGAATACCCCGTGTTTCATGTAAGGATGAAGCATATCTTTTTCCTAAGAAAAAATCAGGAACTTTCTATTAATGAAAATGAAAAGTTACATTCTGTATATGCAATTGAGCATTTAGAATGCCTCGAAGGGCCCGTGTTCACAAGAAAACATAGTAGCGAGGTTACCAAAAGAGTAAAATAAAAAATTACAGAGTGCCACCAGGGCTGGGATTTTCACGCTTTCATTTTTTCTTTTGGACAATATCCCAAGTCGTCGAATGTGAGGAAGAAGAAACCAAGGCAAGCTCATTATTCCCTGTGATATTTTATTTGCCTGAGTCTGAAATTTTAGACACATGCGATCTTTTATTTGCACCTGTACTTATTCTTATTTTAGGTTCAGTGAGCGTGGGATCAACAATGGTGAGAGGGCTATCAGTTTTTTGGTTGAGATCCTCTTTCCCTGCCTCCCTCTCTTGTGATCCTTGCTGTTCTCATATTCCTTGGGAGGATGAAGCATATCAATAACAAGTACCACTACATCAGAATTTTGGTATAGGATGGGGTCGTGAAGCTACAATATATTCTGAAAAAAGAACAATTAGGTTATGTGTTGAAAAAATCTCTTCCAAATAAGAAGTTTGAATATTTTAGAAGCATGCTTGGATTGGTTGATATTACAGATTTAGTATATAGGGAGAGATGAAGCATCTTGTGGCAACAAGATGATCGTGAGGACATATGATCGACTTGTGATGATGTATAGATCCCAAAATAGGGAGGGTGATGTTGTTCTTGGAGCTCTGACCTTGGATATGCACCTAGATTCCTAGGTTGGTATTAGAGCTAAAGCCTGATAGTACCTAGAGAGGCTAATTAGTCCCACTTGACTAGATATCTTGGTCAAGTATATAATCTGTATCACAGTGTCTGCTATGAATATTCATAGATTATATCATTTTTAGATCTTCCATGCACCTCTATATATATGTAATTATGAATACCTCCCTAGTTAAGAGGGAGTGTTGAAGAATGTAACTAGTGTCAGTATTCGTAATTGTATTTTTCAAAATAAAAAAATATTGTAAAATAAAAATAGTATTGAAGCATGGGTTTCATGCTCTTTCATTTATTTTCTAGGTCATAACCTCCATTGCGTTGAAATGTAACTAGTTTCAGTCTTCAAAATTTGTACTTGAATCATGACTTGATGTAATTATTGGTGTACTTGTCAAAACAAAGGAAAAGAAAATTTATTTGTCAAGGGAAAATTTATTTTATTGAAATGAGTTTCTTGCACATCATGTTGTGTTCATAGGTCAAAGCACCCATTGAGTGCTCTAGGGGTCTTGTTGTCAATTAAAGAGTCAATGTCATGTTGGAATATCCCTTGGAGGGCTCATGTAACAAATAAGAAAAATTATTATTGTAATTAGTTGTGTCTAGAATCCTCCAAGAGATGGGTCGTCCAACCTTACTCAAGTTGGCCTAAAGAGGCCAAATATTCCCTCAAGGAAACCTATATAAAGAGGAGCCTCCTCTCATTTTATATACACATCCATCAAGATATATCTCTGATCCAATCGAAGAAAATAATATGGTCTTATCCAGTGAAGAAGAAAAAGAGAAGCAATTTTTTTTGGAGGCCAACGAAGGAGGAAAATAAGATGATTTTTGTCTCTTCTTACTCACATGTGCGAGTTACTTGGAGGAACAAGGGTTTCCTCAGTTCAGATTTTGTAGAATTATTGTTGAGGTTTGGCTGGTTCATATCTTGGAAGGTTTGGTCTTGGGTTAGGGTCAAGGTCTTGGAAGTCTTCATTGAAATTCTATAACGAGATATTTTTGTTGGTTTTCCTTTCTTCTAAGAGGTTTTGGCCCTGGCTAGCAGCCTACATCTGGTGTTCTTGTGTTTACATTATGATATTCTTATTGGAATTTGTATTGACGATAAACATAACAAAATAATGATGATAATGTCCTAATATAAATCACAAAAAATTTTCAAGGATTAAAGAGAAATCAAATTAAATAAATACCCTGATTGTCTGCCCTATATTTCTCAACAAAATTAAATAAATACTCTAACTATCTGCCCTAGATTTCTCAACCTGGTATCAGAGTTAGGGATTTTAACAATAGGCAGAAATAAGATCAGTTTGGTATTAATTTTACCTCAAAAGATCAACTTCTCTAGACCGAATTCGTGGAGGCGAGCATAAGAAGTTCTAAGCAGTTTTTCAAGCCCTAATTTCAGACCTTAAGGCACAAAATTTTTATAGGTTAGCGAGAGAATTTGGAGAGATTTTAAGCTCCATTTCAAGTGACCAAATAGGTAAAAGAGTAGCACTCTATAGTCCACAATCATTGGCTAGCAGATCAAATATTCTTGGCACCTCCATTAGCCCTTAATCACTATATCAAGGCCGCAAACCTACTGTACCAGAGAAAGAGCATAAGGAGAATTTTTGTAAAGGAAAAAAGGCTTGTCAAGCAACCCTAAGGAGTTTTCATTCACTGGTATAGGAGTGAAGGTCAAAAGTGGCATCACAAGGTATGCAAAACCTTCAAAATATCTTCGCATATTCACATCTATGGTATGTATATCACAGTCACTATGGATCAGTAAAATCGTTGGAGTTTTGCAAGGAATTCAAGGCCTATCTATTTTTCAACCATAATATCTTTAGAAAAGAGCCGAAAACCCTGTCAAAGATCTGAAATTTTAGTGGTATTAAGTGACATATTTATAGCCCTAGAAAGGGCTCAAGTCCTCTATCAAAGGTTCTCAATTTTATGGTATAGCCCTGTGCGTAAATTGGAAGAGACACCATGATCATTTCTACACATGTGCATATATTAGTTCCAAGATCAAAATTTTTGATGGGATAATTTGAGCATAAGTCTGAAATATGAAGGTGCAGATTTCTGGCTTTGTTTAAAGTTCAAGTGGTGTAAACCAATGAAATATACCTATGCATGAAAAGAAACCTTATTCAATAGATGTTTTCTAGATCGAAGTTTTGAAGCATATTGTGGATCCAAAAATTTGTATAAGGAAGCCGAGATTTGCTTCACTTAATATATAAGCATTACTACAATAGTATAGATCCATGTTGAAATGAAAAATCAATTTATAAAAGACAAGTTTTTTTTTTCATCCACTGTTCTGAGTATACATATACAAGATTCGAGCCTAGTTAATCAAAGGATAAACCATCCTATGAAGTGGCCAAGAACCTATGGTATGAGATATAATAAGGTATGAAGGATATGTGCATGCATTAGTGATGAAATTAGCGTGCACACACACACACATAATCAAAGTCTACGAAAGTCAGTAAGCCATTCATTTATCTTTGAAACATACTGTGGCATCCTTTCGGGAATTGGTTTTGAGTATGGGTATATATTAAAATTGTGGTCCTTAGGTGTAGACATTAGTGAGGAAGTTACATATAGACCTGAAATATAAAGTAAGTAGTGCCACAATAACAACAAGGATCCCTCCTTGGAGTCAGTGAAGTTCTGACAATAAATATTCAAAGTCAACATTTATTTTTTTGAAGACTTTATAGTAGCAGTTAGCTTTGTGGGACTTGTGCAATAACAAAATTACAAGCAGAAAAACAAAAGTCTACTTTGAAGGGATAACAGTCTAGAGGAAATAAGTAGGATCGTGAAATTGTGACAAGTCATCTCTTTGAAGGAAGGTTATGATCAAAGGACTATCATTTCATTAGTAGCTAACATCAAGATAAGTTTGTGTTGACAACCATTATCAACATATTGGAAACTTCTAGAAGTTATCGGGTACATGATATATCATTACATCAATCCTCTAGATCTGTGCATCTCTGATAAACAAGTAGAAGAGAAATAATATATTGTTCCTAAAGCAGGAAAAAATGAGAAAATAAATACAGTGAATATGCACACCTTGAGGAAAAATGATGAAGAAACCATGACATCCAGAATTGCAGGCCACTGCAACAAAGGTATGTAACCTTGACGTATGTATGGTATATTTTATTAAGGGTCCAACATGAACTTTTGTGGGGTTAGTTGTACTATGGTTTTTTGTTAAAAATATTGATATTGATATATTAAAACCTTCAACAACATAAGTAAAACCCAATTCATATGGAAACCATAACTCTGTTCCCTCAAAGAAACCGTAAACATTGGTATTTAGGGTTTGTGTACAATCTAGGGCTCATGTCATGTAAGGAATTGATAAAGTTGATAAGTTATATATGGAACCCTTGGTATAGGGTTGGAACTTAAAAAACCTAGGATTATAACCTCTAAGTCTCATGGTAACCTTAGATTGACATATTGACTTCATGCTTTTGTTATTGTATACTTTCCTTCAGTGTACTTGTCAATGAATGTTACAGGTACATGAAGTAAAGGAAGAAGGATTAGAAGATCATCTATTTTGGAAAACATGATGGAATGAGGAAACTGTAAGGCCCCTTGGATCCTTGGGCACACTGATAAATAAATATATATTCACGGTATAATCATGGAAGCAACATACATAAGGATTCGTGAACCCGATATAATTATTAGTTATCCTATAGAACATATATTTATGGTTCAATTACAATAATATGGACCTGATCCTAGAAATGAGGAGCATGGATAGATGACTGGTTGAGATATGTTGGTGTTCCATTGAAGACTCCAGTGAATATTGAAGTAAGACCATGATGTTGATGAGGAGATGATATGCTGTTGGGTTTTTCACGTTCATGCTATATGAAGAAGATTCACTTTAGGAAGGATATGATGAATCCATTGGGTTGATGCCTTGGTACTTGGTCCGAGGAGATAATGTACACCACAATGTCAAGTGTGATAACAGGTTGCAGATGGTTTGATGATCATGTCTTGGTAGATCACTTTTCGAGTGTTCAGAGGGAGCCATTTTCGAGCTCTATGATTTTTGGTTCGTGAAGATGAAACTGATGCAGACTGATGATGTAGAGAGTGATGGTATACCTTATCGTGATGATGATACTGTACATATAGGGCTATGTGAGGATAAAAAAAAACTCACATGTGTGATGATGACGATAGAGGATTGAGAGATACTATCATAGTAGCTGATGATGGACACTTCTCCCTAGTAGAAAGGGAGCTCTTCCCTGGTTGAGAGGGAGTGAAAAATATGGTTCATGCACTGGACTAGGAATAATAACCGTAAGTCTTAGTGAAGGCCATTAGGAGAGAATGATGTCCGAAGGATTGGGTAAGCATCTGAGATAGATAATCCTTGAGGATTTGTAATCCAAGATAGGAAGTAGTCTAGTGTTTGACACTCCTTGAGGATCTGACAGGGAATCTAATAAGAGTGGTCGAAGAGGAAATTCATAGAGAATGTGTAAATCCAAGACATGAATAGTCCTAGGAAGACACACCTTGTGAACATCTAGATGGGGTATGTGCCTTGAGAGGTAGCATGGTGTCCCACGTAAAATCTCCCAACATTGTGCTCTGATCTATTGAGAGATATAGCATTTTAGTAAAGGCCTTGCTATGTTGAAAATGTTGGTTGTATATTAATCGTAATTTTGATGCTTAATATGGCTTACCAATCCAACTCTTCTTATGATAATAATTCAATGGAAGCATTTTCCTTATACCTGTGGTCAATTATGAATACCTCCCTAATTAAGAGGGAGTGTTGAAATGTAACTAGCATTTGTCTTCATAATTTGTACTCAAGTCATGACTTGATGCAATTATTTATGTACTTGTAAAAATAAAATAATAAAATTGATTTTTAATATGAAAAATTATTTTATTGAAATGTGTTTCTTGCCCATCATGTTGTGGTCCTAGGTCAAAACACCCATTGAGTGCTCTATGGGTATTGTTGTAAAGTCAAGAGTCAAGGTCATGTTGGATTAGCCATTAGAGGGCCCATGTAGCAAAGAAGAAAATTTATTATTGTAATTGATTGTGTCTAGAAGCCTCCAAGAGATGGGTCGACCGACCTTCCTCAAGTCAGCCTAAAGAGGCCTAATCTGCCCTCAAGGAAGCCTATATAAAGAGGAGCATCCTCTAATTTGATAGACACATCCATCAAGATATATCTATGATCCAAGAGAATAAAATAAGATGGTCTGATCCAACAAAGAAGAGAAAGAGAAGCAAATTTTTGTGGAGGCCAACGAAGGAGGAAAACAAGTTGATTTTTGTCTCTTCCTACTCACATGTGCAAGTTCCCTGGAGGAGCTAGGGTTTCCTCAGTTTACATTTTGCAGAATTGTTGTTTGAGGTTTGGCTAACTCATCTCTTGGAAGGTTTGGTCTTGGGTCAAGGTCAAGGTCTTGGAAGTCTTCATTGAAATTCTATAAGAAGATACTTTTGTGGTTTTTCCTCTCTTGGAGAGGTTTTGGCCCTAGCTAACAACCTACGTCTGGTGTTCTTGTGTTTGCATTGTGATATTCTTATTGGAATTTGTCTTGATGATAAACAAAACCAAAGAATAATTCTAATTTCCTAATATAAATCACAAAAAATGTCAAGGATTAAAGAGAAATCAAATTAAATAAATACACTAACTGTCATCCCTATATTTCTCAACACATTGAAGGCTTCTAGGTTTTTTCAAGAGTCAAAAGAGTCATTGTCACATTTATTAGACACTTAGGCTTTTGTATCACGTAGAGAAATTTATTTTTAAGTCAACTTAGTCATTTTGTCCCTCCTCACCAAGTCGAATCTATCTTGGAGAAGTATGCCCTATTGGAGGCAATTCAACTTCATGGAAGTAGTATAAATAGAGGGAGCTCGACTCATTTGGAAGCACACTCAACAAGTTTGATCTAAAAAGAGAAAGAGGACGAAAAAGAGAGTTAAGTGCAGGAGAAGAAGACCTAATCCAAGAAATAAGGAAGATCGAAGTTTTTGGGAATCTCTCTCTCACACGTGTGAAGTTTTCTAGGGTTTCTAGACTGAAGTTGTGGCCGAAATTTATGAATTAATTGCAGGTCCTAAATTTTGAAGTTGGTGTCCGAAATTCTGGATTGAAGCTGCATTAGAAGAGCTGACACTTGGAAAATTTGAAAAATATCATCTACTTGAAGGAAGGGCTGACTTGGTGATTGTAGGAGGTATTTATCCGAGTATAAAAGGGTCTTGGATTGTTTCATCTTGATTTTAATATAATAGTGGAATATTTGGATTAGGTTTTCCCCCAGATAGGGGTTTTTCCATGGCTGAGTGTCTGCATATGGTGTTTCTTGTTCTTGTGATCCTCATATACATTTAATTTGGTAATTTATTGCTGAATATAATCTAATAAATAATTAAAATAAACCAACATAAATCACAAGTAATTATCAAGAAAATAGGAATCAAACCCTATACCTATATGCATTGATTTCTCAATAGGTCAAACTTGGTCAAACAACGCTATTTTCAAGTCAATATTCTTCTCTTAAACTTTATCCCTCTATGATCTGCCTAGGACGAATTTTAGCCTCCCGAAATATGGCCATAAACTTGGCTTTGCTGCCCAAAATGTTCTACCCAGAATTTTGGCCCTGTTGTCTAGAAGTTCAACCTGCTACCCAAAAAATTCCTAGAAAATTCATTCGTGCGAAGTCAAGGAGAGAAAGAAATGCTAGAGATGAATTTGTCCTTATTCTTCTTTGCTAGTATCCCTAGAATATCTCTCATCTTGAATGAGGTTGAATGGTGCCTTATGGAGGATATCGAGTGTTCTAAATATAATTTTTTTCTTGTCCAAATTGGTGTCTCTTCACTGGAGCTGACTTGAATTGAAGGAGGGCTGACTTGACAAGTTTGGAGCCAAAAAATCAAAATTTGAAATTCGAAATTTTCTCTTTTGATTCCGACATGAAGAACATGTAGATAGTTAAATGTCTTTCGGATTAATCACATCATTAGGATTAGGTCGACGTTTCAAACCAGCTAATGTGGTTCATCCTCAGGACAAGGTGGATAAACTAATCGATCTCAAAGAATAAATAGTGGAGATGCATCATTGCCCCAAAATAGCCATTGAGAACTAGTTGTTAAGAACTAGCTATTATGACCAGTTGTTAAGAACTAGACGTTAGAAAGATAGTTAGTTAAATTTTTTTATTAATTAAGTAAAATTAAATAATAAATCAATTAATTAAGAAGGAATTTGATTAAAAGGGGGGGTTTATAAATTTATTATGTAATAAATAAAATAGGTAATAGGGAGGAGGGAAAATTTAAATTTAAAATAAGATAACCAGATAATTAATTAATTAACTTATTAGATTAAAAATAAAAATAAATCAATAAGTTAATTGTATATAAAAATATAAGCATAAATAAATGACCAAAATTACCTAAGTAGGTAATAGGGGGGTAAATTTTTAATTTAATAAATAAATAAATAAATAGATTTAAATAAATAAATAATTAATTAATTAAATAAAATTTAATTAAAAAGGGGTATATAAATTATTATGTAATTAAGATAAATATAATAGGTAATAGGGAGGGGTAAATTTTTATTTTATAAATAAATAAAATAAAGAAAAATA
Organism: Pinus albicaulis; assembly: GCA_034641835.2. Classification (NCBI taxonomy): domain Eukaryota; kingdom Viridiplantae; phylum Streptophyta; class Pinopsida; order Pinales; family Pinaceae; genus Pinus; species Pinus albicaulis. Next base: position 1,371,155,906 of record CM076575.1, on the reverse strand, counting down.
AGATAAATAAATTAAACAAAAATAAAATAAATCCATAAATTAATTAATTAATTAATTAATGGAATTTAAAAAGATATAACTAAAAATGAAAATAAAACATAAAAAACAAAAGTTCCTTTGTAGGTAATAGGGAGGGGGAAATGTTTTCCATTTAATAAATAAATAAATAAGTAAATAAAGTAGAATAAAACAAAAACAAAAATAAATCAATAAATTAAATAATTAATTAAGAATATAAAAATAAAACTAAAAAATAAATAAAAACAAACAAAATTACCTGGCAAGAGCTGGGATCCAACTCTTACTTAATTTCCAACCATCATTGCAATTGAGATTCTTAGCATGTCGCTCAATTTCGATCGCCCCCATTATTTTCCTATGGTGGAAGTGATCTACTTTGACAACGACTTTGGAATCCTCAATACAAACATGGTGGCAGGATTTTTCCACATGTTCAGCAAGGGCTAAGGTACAAGACTTATTGTGTCTAATATCCACAACATGCTCCTGGATTCTCTGCCTAATGGAATGACCTGTTTCTCCAATATAGGGAGTTCCACAAGAACAAGGAATCATGTAAAATCCTTTCATGTCCTTAGGGTCGATAGGGTCCTTAAAATACCTAAGGGAATTTCTAATAGTGCATGGAGGTTTGAAAGAAGCAGAGAAATTATTTATCCTAAGGACAATAATGCTATTTTCGAGCAATGATGCATCTCCACTATTTATTATTCGAGATTGATTAGTTTCTCCACCTTGTCATGAGGATGAACCACATTAGCTAGTTCGAAACGTCGACCTAATCCTAATGATGTGATTAATCCGAAAGACATTTATCTATCTACACTATGGATCACAAAAGTCTTAGATCTAACATGAAGAACATGTCTTATATTAATTCTTTCAAGGGATAAAAAATGAAAATGACATGAAGAACATGTATTACAATTTAATTGTATATTTAAATGGATAAAATATAAATTATGAAGACCAAACATAGCTACAAAATTCAATATTTTCCACATAATGTGCTTGCACATAGGTGTCATTCACTATCTTGGTCTTTAAGAACGTCAATTTATTTCACAAATGATTGTGTAGACCCCCCCAAATACTTGAGGATTACATTTGGGTTCTTGGGAGAGATACTAGTTATGATATCCTTCTTATTGAATTTAGTGGTGTACTTTATACACTCTGCCCTTACATTTTCCTGAGGTAATGCCGATGTATCTAGTTGTCGTCTATATACCCAACCATTGCTGCATATGGTGTCTATGCTTGACGAGGAGTTTCAATGATACAAATAAAATTTACTGTATTGTCAGAAATTACTAAGTAATCGTAAAAAAATGTTTTTTTTTTTCTTTTCATGCCCCAACATTCATAGTATGTCCAACGACGGGTGATCATTGTTGGACTTACAATACCTTTTTGAAAATTTTCAATAAATACATCTACCAAACCACTATCATGGTGGCCCATTGTGAAATGTTAACAAAGTTTTTGTCTCATGGGTGTATTTGGACCTTAAGGTCTTAATTATTCCCATTAGGGGAACTAAAAATGGTCATTAGGGCTTATGATGCTGGCTAAGGTTCCTAATATGTGTGTTAGTGGATTAATGTGCCATGCGAGGGAATAATTTTCACCGATGCAAGGGTATCACAATGACAACGTGTTGCAAGTACGACATGAAAAATATTTATGTAGTTTTGCTTTCTTATTTGGTTGAGAGAGAGAGAGAGAGAGAGAGAGAGAGAGAGAGAGAGATACAATATATAGAAGATTTGCATTTGCTAGATTTGTTGATTATTGAAAATATATAGATATTATCCATATGTTGGATTATGAAAGACCATGGTATGATATTGTACATAGTTGGTGTATATGGCTAAGTTGATGAATTATATTATATATTTTGTTTGCATGCATAGCCATAAAAAACATTGAGGTTGAATGCTTGGAAGTAAGAAAAAACTTATTTGTGAATCTACAAGGCTAATTGATATTTCATTTTGTATACCTATATGAAATATTACAAGATACAAGGTTATATAAAGTTGTACATTTGCCTACACCTTTGTTTGTCCAATTGGAAAGTTAAAACCCAATGCTGTGAAAAAATACCAAAAATTATGTTGTAGGATAAAGAAGGCAGTTTATTTAAATTCACCTTTTTAAAATGCATACGAGATTAAGGGAAATGCACCCTAGTGATGAATTTGTATGATGAGATGATGTATATATGGGCTATTAAGTAATGCATTCCTTAATATAAGATGCATATTACTTAAGAATAAATACTCAAAAGGGAAATTGAGTGTTTACTAAATGACAATAGGGCATGCTGTAAAAGCATGCCCTTGAGTGAGAAATGAAAGCCTTGTGTTAGGATTTGCATGATAGCTTCCTGAAATCATAGTATCAATTATTCATAATTTTAGATGAGATATTCACATTGTTCTTATGAAATTTCATGAAAATAAGGTATTGATGAAAATGCATGCTATACTAGGGAAACTGCACAACCTCAAGTGAAAATGTGTGGAATGATTTTTGTACATGTTAAGGGAGCATATGCACACATTTCTAAGGATAAATGCACATGCTTGGCATAATGTGCAAACTTATGATGACGTAAACCCTAATTGATTCTTCCTTAGCCATGTGAATGATCTTAATGGGAAGAATATTGAAAATGAATGATAATCCATTATGAGATGATGATGTTTTTATGGTATGACTTATAACAAATGTGAACCCAAACATGAAAAATTGTTTGAAAAATACATAAGTATATGATCTAGTTAAACTACTTGTAAGTTTTAACCTAATGTTGAGCACACACTTATATTGAGGGGGGGGTGGGGTGAATCGACACAAGAAATTTTAAACTTATTTAAGCATTCATGAACCATAAGAAAACAATCTCATACATAGAACATGAAACACCATATATAAGTGGAAACCATTTCTAGAGAAAACCACAAAACTTCTTTTTACAATAGTTATTTCTTGGTACTAATCTACTGGAGAAACCAATCCCCTCAACTTTAATAATTTTTAGGCACCAACCTTTTGGAGACATCGATCTATGTTGATTAGAGAGGCGAAATTTCTAGATCAATATCAACTTCATTGTACTAGTCTTCATCCAACTCTGAGCATCATTCCTGCAGTATCAAATGCTATAAGTAGCACCTATACAATTTTGCTAAAAATTTAGACCACCAACCAGTAAGCACCATTACCATTGTTGAAATATGTAACTAGGTTCGGTATTCATAATGACTCATATACTCTTGATTTTGTATATTTGATGTAAAAATAAAAAGAAGAAAAGGAAAATTATCCTTGAAGCATGGGTTTCATGCTCCTTTTTATTTGTTAACTAGTTCAAGCATGTTATTCATGCTTCTAGGTTTTACTTGAGTCAAAAGAGTCTTTATCGTATGTATAATACCCTTATTGGGATTTTGTATCATGAAAGAAAAACATATTTTGTGTCGAGAAAGTAAAAAAAACTCCTTCACCAAGTTTGCCCTACCTACGATAATTCGACCTTGATATGGCTATTTTACCTCTTGGAAAAGGTATATGTTGGAGGAAACTTCGACCTATTTGATCATGTATCTATCAAAAGTTTGATTTGCAATGAGAAGAAGATGATGTGAAGTGTGAAGGTCAAAGGAGAAGAGTAAAAGTCAAATAAAGGAAGAAAGTCAAAATTTTGAGCCTCTTATCTCTCACACATGTGAAGCTAGGGTTTCTGTCCTACTGCTGGGGGATGAACCTGTAGGTCCGAATTGTAGGTCTGATCCAAGGGGCTGAAAAATAGAGTTGACTAGTGAAGGAAATCATGTTGACTTTCGTTGACTTTGGAAAGTTTGACTCATCTAAAGGAGGATCTGTTGGAGGGCTGACTTGTTGATTGAGGACGGTATTGGTTTTGGTCTAGAGGTCTTGAATGCTTCAGTTTGTGTTGGTTCTATAAAAAGAAGAGAAGTTTGATTGGGTTTTCCCCTAAGAGAGGGGTTTTTCCCTGGATGAGAGCCTACATATTGTGTTGTATTGGTCTTGTGATCTTCATGTTATTTATGGTTTGATAGTTGCTTGATAAAAATAAAACACAAGAAGATAATATAATTAAAAGTTAGCACAAGCTTTTATCAAAGTAAGAAAATATTTTATGCCTTTCAATTTTATAACATGGTATTAGGGCTAAGGGGAGGAAGGAAAAATAAAACTTGAATATCATTTGTTATAATCATCTTGAAAGGTCATAAGAAAAGATACAAGGAAGGGTATAAGGAGATGATTTTAGGAAAGAAAAGGTCACCATTCTTCTTGAAGGAAGGTTACTTGGAAAAGATAGTTGAAGACATGTTGGAACATCTTGAAAGAAGCATCTTGGAATATATTTTGAAGGATTTTGGTAGAAATAATTTATCAGTATCTTAAATTAGGATCTCTCTCTCTTGAAATATCTTATAAAAGTCCTTTGGGACCATCATTGAAGCAATAAGTATCAAGAACCTTTGGAGCATCATTTAAAAAAGCAAGCTTGAAAAATACATATTGAAGACTACAAGAGATCAAAACGTTTACAGGAATGACATTAACAAGTGTACCTATGGAATATTCAATGAAATTAGAAAACAAAATTCAAGGAGATTCAAATTTTAGAGCCTGGAAGATAAGGATGGATCTTATTCTCGCTAGGAAAAAATTCTTGGACATAGTGCAAGGTAAAGTTAAAGAACCTACATATGGTGTTGGAAAATAAAAATTCAAGGAGAATGACATTATAGCCATGAGACTCATTGTGGATTTAGTCAAGGACAATATAATTCCGTACATATCCACTCAAGGCACCTAATAGGAAATTTATGAAGCTCTATCCAAAATTTTTACAATAAAAAATATTAGCCAGGTAGCAAGCTTAAAGAATGACCCTCGAACTATCAATATGAAAAAATATGATACTATATCTTCATATTTTGTGAGAATATTCATTTTAAGAGATGAAATCCAAGGATTTTATGAAATTATCCCTAATAGGGAACTTGTAACATCAACCATACTAGGATTACCCAATATTGGATTACTTTTGCATCTGGTATTAATAGCTGGAAAGAGGCTCCATATTTTGAAGAATTATGGTCTAACTATACTCAAGAAGCAATCCGAATTTCTCTAATAAGATGAAATAAATAATAAGAAGAAAATATTATCTCCAATGCTTATTCAACTCATTTTAAGAAGAAAGGAGGAAAAAATAAACATGATAGAGGTTCAAAGAAGAATCATAAGAAGTCCGACTTATCGAAAGTTCAATGTTTCCATTGTCACAAATTTGGACACTATAGAAACCAGTGTCCTCAGAAATAAAATGATAAAAATAAGAGATAAAGATATCATGCTACTATTACTAATACTAATGAACCATCGAAGAAATCCAAAGTAGTAGATTTTGATGTCAAATATTTGTACTATTGATTAAAGAAGAAATTTAGGGTCTTAAGCGTTTTTGAAAATACCCTAGTGTATCACATCCTTTGTATAAAATCATATTTGGGTCTTTGACTTTAGGATTTGTGAGAAACCCCTTATAAGATCATGATTTACTTTAGGTTTTTAACCTTAGATTATGTCCCTCTATGTACATTGAGGTGTTTGATTTCTAGGATGACCTCTTAAGAGAGATTGCCTAGAGTTTTGGTAAAGACCCTAGGATGAATTGTTAAAATGAAGAAATACCTCAATGATGTTTAGATCAATTAAAAATCAATATGGAGCCGTCACTGTTCAAAAAAAAACAAGTATTCTATTTCTTTTCTTTTCTATCATTGCATTTTTATTGATTTCCTCAATATATCTAGATTTATTATCACTTGATTATAACCTTCTATTTTATGATCTACCTATAGAGTTTTACATGTAAATGAAGTGAAAAGTTTATGGCTAGATTCAGAGGGAGCTTCAAAGGTAGATCTAAATCTTGGAAGAACTATGAATTTGAAAGAATATTTGATTCAAGGGAAGCAGTTCAAATCTCAAATATTAAAGGTATGTTTTTTCATTATAATCAAGGTTATGATTAGTCTTCACAAACCTCTGCTTTAAATTAAGTACTTGCACTCCAGAAACAAACTTGGATATAATAAACTAAAATTTATCAATAGATATATAGACATCTTCTCTATGTGTGTCATGTCTCACCATATTAGAGAAGTGGGACAATGATTATATTTTTAGAATATTGTCCGATAAGGGACAAACATTATTTATCAAGGGAGAACAATCTTATAGATTTCTTTACTCAAAAGAGTAAAAAAATTTTTGAAATTGACCCTGTCACTCTATAAGAGTGAGTTCCTTTATCAGGCTAATGTTAAAACTATGCAACTACGCTCAAATTACACTTTGGACTACTCACTTGATAGAGATGATGATGGAATTAAGTTCCTCTTTTTGAGAGGATCAAGATCGACCTAAAGATAACCTTGTTCGGATAAAAAAAAATTGGTTTTTGATTTTGAACCCACTCATAGATATTGGATGAGGTCAGCTTCACTCACATACACATTTGGACAAGTCGTCCTCAACATAAAATGGACATCATTTGACACCCATTAGAGGCCTATAAATACACATGACCTAGAAGCTCATTTGATCAGCACAACATCAAGCATATTCCTCTCTTCTATTTTATTGGGTTCAACACTTTGGTGAAGGAAAAGGCCATACAAAGATTCGAAGTCACATATCCTAAGATTGCACAAAATTTAGGGTTTATGTTCCAGACTCTGGAACATAATTGTAGAATTTTGTCCCTGGACGCACACATGATATGGGAAAGGTAGTGTCCAGGACCTAAAGATGCACCCATGTTATCCTAAGGGTAGCGTCCAAGGGTTTGACTACAACTAACCATAGTCCAAAGATTTCTGAAGCTGTCTGAAGTTTGAAGCAAGTTGTTTCTGATATTTTATTCCTCTGTACACATGTTTCTCAATTGGCTAGGTTGTATTGCTGATAATATTGTATTGGGCTCATTTTACTCTTTGCTAAACATTTTATGAAAATATAATAAAAGAAGAATTTTAGAGGGTTTTCCCCATAGTGGTTTTTCCTTGGTATTTGACCAAATCCAGTGTGTCTTGTTGATGTGCTGTTTGTTTCTTTTGTCATTGCATTTATTATTTTATCTTCAATTACTTTTGATGAATGGAAATACTAATTCTAATTGGAAAGATTGCTAATTGAAGTTTGGAATTGGGCTAAAGTAATTGATACAACATAGAACAATATGAACATTAATATGGGATTAGAGCTAGGGTGAAGGACAAGCCCAAGAGGAGACAAGGATAGAAGAAATCACATTTGGAAAAGTTGTAGTCAAATCAATATGTCAACCACCTTCAAGGAGAATGAGAAGTTGGGTGACTCATCCAATTTTTCTACATGGAAATTCAGGTTGGAAATCATAGCTCACAACAATGATGTTTTGGAATACATTCAAGGAAATGTACTCGAACCTTCAGAGAATGAATCCACTGCTGCCAAGAGTAAGCATAAGAAAGGTGATAACAAAGCAAAAAAAATTATATATAATGGTTTACAAGACAATTTAATTTCATACATTGGAAACTTGAGAAGGTCCAAGGAAATTTGTGATAAGATAATATGCATGTATGAGGTCAACAATTTGAATGAAATCTTCACTTTGAAAGCTCAACTCAAAGACACCAATATGAAAAAAGGAGAGTCCATACAGTCCTACATATGAGGATATCTCATCTTAGAGATCAATTGTTAAGAGTTGGAGAAGTTTCACTTGACAGGGAATTGGTCATCATGAATTTGAGAGGTCTCCCTCCTATTTTGGAAACATTCATCACTACTATAAGCAACACAACTGTCCTCCCTTCATTTGATGAGATTTTTGGAAATCTCACTCAAGAAGAGTCAAGGATGATAGGAAGAGGAAGGATTAAAAAATATGAAGAAGGAGAACCCGTTGCATACATTTCTCATGACAAGAAGAAGAAGAAAAGGAAAGGAGGTCCATCAAATTCAATAAAACCTCCTCCTCGAAATCAAAATAAAAGAAAATAATACTCGCATATTGAATGCTAAAATTGTCACAAGAAGGGTGATTATGCTCAAGATTTCCCCGAGAATAATAATGGACAGTGTTATAATACTATAAGCAACAAAAACATGTTCAATTATCAAAGAAGGAAAGGTGATAGAAGGAATGAACACGATGGAAGAAATGATGGAAGAACAACAGATGCTCCAAGTGACCATGAAGAAGATCATTGTCCAAATAAGAAGTAAAAATTCTCAAGGTATGAAAGTAATGTTGTCAATCAATTCAAATATATTTTTATTTATTCTCTTATTAGCTCAAATCCTCCGAATTCATGGGATATTTGGTTGGTTTATAGTGGGGCAACTCATCACTTATATGGTTACAAGGAAGTTCTCTCTAACTTGGTAGGGAGGGAGTCAAATTTGAAAATCATTCTTGGAGACAACTCCACTAATCCCGTCAAAGGTTTTGGATCCGTAAAAATTCATTTGAATTGCAGGAATCTATTGTATTACATGATGTAATGTATGTGCTTGGGTTGAAGAAGAATTTGGTATCAATCTACGCTTTGGAAGACAAAGGGATGATGATTTACTTCATCAGGGGAAAAAATATTACTTGACCCGAACTTGGATCTCGTATGAAATATGAATTCACTTTGGGAACAATATATGAAGGAATCTAGAGGGTCACTGGAAGGACACTATTGGCATTGGTTCATAATACAAATAATATAAGTGAATTATGGCACCAAAGGTTAGCTCATACTCATTATGATGCACTTCCGAAATTGGAGAACTTGGTCTCATGGATTCCAAAGGTTCAAACTCAACATGATGGAGTATGTCCAAGATATTTCAGTGGAAATATGACAAGGGGACCATTCCCCTCCAGTGAAAGTAAGACAAATGAAATCCTCCATATCATTCACTCTGACTTGAGTGGTTCGATGCTCGTACATTATCTTGGTAACCATATCTATTATATCACCTTCATTGATGAATTTTCAAGAAATACATGGATATATTATTTGAAGCATAAGGATGAAGCATTTGAAAAGTTCAAGGAGTTCAAATATTTAATAAAAAATAAAATAGGGAAGAAAATCAAAATATTTAGGTCTGAAAATGGTGGAGAGTATGCTTCAAATGAATTAATTTATTTTTACAATAAGGAAGGTATTAAGAAGGAGACAACTACACCATATACTCCCAAAAAAAATGGAGTAGCTGAAAGGAAGAATAGGTCCATTGTAGAAGCTTCTTGTGCCATGCTCCATGATCAAAAGATACCAAAGTTCCTTTGGGGAGAAGCAACAAATTCTGGCGTATATGTTCAAAACAAGGTGCCTAATCAAGCCTTAGTCAAGCCCGATGTGAGTTATCTCCATATATTTTTCTTCCCCATATATTTCATGTGCCAAAAGAGATAAGGAACAAACTGGAAGCCATTGGAAGAAAAGGTCTGTTTGTTGGATATTGTGAAAATTCTAAATAATTTAGAATATATATATTCCTCCGCTTCTTCCTTCCAAGAAGAATGGTGATATGGATATCTTGGATGGTTTGTCCATTCCTGAATTCGAGACTGATATCATTGATGATCCCATGGAGCCCATGGATCCCTTAGATTATCCTCCTAGTAATCATCCTACTAGGAAGATACCACTTTGGCTCTGTGACACTCTTCAGGATGCCAAGAGGCATGATCCCATTCGAAGATCATTTAGAGAAAGGAAGAATCCATGCAGGTACCAGGATATCTCACAGCCATGAGCACTATGCTTCAAGACAAGCCTTCCACATTCGAAGAAGCGATAAAGGAACAAGTCTGGAAAGATGCTATGGCCTAAGAATATGAATCTATTATGAAGAATGATTTCTGGGTTATTGTGCCGAGACCGATGGAGAAATTTGTGGTAAATTTGAAGTTGATATTCAAGATCAAGCATGGAATTGATGGAAGCATTGAAAAATACAAGGCGATGTTCATGGCTAGAGGATTCTTCCAAAAAGAGGGAGAGGATTGTGATGATATATTTTCACCTGTGGATTGATATACAACCATTCATTTGATAGTTTCCCTTGTTGCAATTAAAGGGTGGACCCTTCATCATATGGACGTAAAGAATGTATTTATCCATATCATGCTATAAGAAGAAGTTTACGTTGAACAACCACAAGGATTTGAAGTAGAGGATCGAAGGACACATGTTTGTATATTGAAGAAGGAATTGTATGGTTTTAAGCAAGTCCCAAGATCATGGTACGCCTGCATATACAATTATTTGGTGAAGCTAGGATTCACAAGAAGTAATGCTGATCCAAACCTCTACTTCAAGGTAGTCCAAGGTATGCCGTGATATTATTTTTATATGTTGACGATATATTCAGGTAGTGAGCCTTTGATGATGGAGTGTAAGAGAGATATAGCCTATGAATTCAAAATGAAAGACCTTGGAATCATGCACTACTTTCTAGGCCTTGAGGTGTGGCAAAGGCCCAGTGATTTTTTTGTTTCACAAGGAAAATATATTGTGAAGATGCTGGAAATATTTGGAATGACCAAATGTAAGTCTCTACCTACACCGATGGAAATAAACTTCAAGAAATTATGTGGAGAAGCTACAGGGTCAGATTTGGCGAATCCACCCGAATTTAGATAGTTGATTGGGGCTTTGATGTTTCTTTTGAACACCTGTCTAGACATATTCTATGTAGTGAAAACGTTGAGTCAATTTGTTACCGAGACCCTCCATGCACATTGGACTGCTACCAAACACATTTTGAGATATTTGCAGGGGACAATTACACTTGGTCTGAGATACTCTGCTAGAGATGTTCAACTTCATGGATACACCGATGCATAATGGGTGGGAAATGTTATCGATAGGAAGAGTACATATGGATGTTGCTTTAGTATTGGATCTACCATGAAATTTTGGATGAGTGGAAAACAAAAGTACGTAGCATTAATTATCCCCGAGGAAAAGTATATTTCTACTAGCATGGCTAGCTATGAAGCATTTTCGTTGAGGAAGCTCTTTCGAGAGATATTTGAGCAGGTCCTAGACATTACAGTGATATATTGTGACAACAAGAGTGGGATCCATCTAGCAAAGAATCTCGTATTTCATGAAAATTCCAAGCACATAGAGATCCGATATCACTTCATTCATGATATGGTACAAAGTGGAGCCATTCGTCTCCATCGCATATCGAAAAATGAGTATATTGCAGATATTCTCACCAAGGCTTTACCAAAATGGAAGTTCTTGGTCTTTAGAGAACAAAATGGACTAATGGATGTGATCCCTCCTGATAAGGGGCACCACTGATCGAGGACACTAAGCCATACTCTTCCCCCGTGTCTGATCTCCCAAGGTGAGGAATTGAGATAGAGGGATCCTAGGGTTGAGGGAACTCTGGACAGTAAGGAGTCACTCCTATCTATTACCCACAGGGCTGGATGATCCATGTGGATATTGGGGCCCCACCATTGTCTCTTTCAGTTTTTCAATTTCCTTAATTATAGCACAATTTACTATTTTTAGCAGTTTTTTCGGGTCCTGAACTTCCGGAGCCGTTTTGAGGCCCTAAACGATATTTTTTGGGAAAACTGGGAGCAACATGCATCTATGGGCAAACATTTTCCACTAAAAAATTTTAGTCCTAGGATAGATCTTTATAACGAGGAATTGAGCATGTCAAACGAAGATCGTATGCCAAAGTTACGTCCCCAGGAAGTTGTTGTACCAATTTACCCAAACGGGGCCCATAGTTTTGGCGCTTCATCTCCTAGGGTTAGGTTTTTGGATGTTAGGGTTTTCCATTGTTTCTCAATAATAAATAGGCACTTGAGCCTCATTGTAACATATTTTAGAGGCTTGTAGCCACCACATCTCTTCCTAGAGATAAGATATCAATGCCCTAGCTAGTTTATTTCCATTTGGTTTGTAAACAAATTTCAGTTCTTTGATATTACTAAAATGAAGTGTTATTTCTGTTGCAGATTTGTATTTATGGTTATATGTGTATTCTATTGCGTTCTTGTGTAAATCCAGATTAGTGGTATCAGAGCAGTCTGCTCTTTCTCGATCCTTATTTGCATGTCCCCAATGAGGTCGGGGTATAAGGAGTTAGGGCTTAATCTGGTTGAACCTTTGCAAGATCAACCTCGCAAACCTCGACAACTACCCATGGGGGATGAAAAGAAATATAAGGAAGCAGGAGATCTTATCAAAATATTGCTCGAGGAGGTCCTAAAAAAACAAAGGAACACGATGATGGATAAATTTTCCCAGATCCTTCAACGACTGCCCACCAACGGTGCATCTGCATCCAACAACCACTCTGGAGGCGCGAATCCCTTTAAGGTACAAGTAAAATTTGACATTCCCATATTTGAGGGCCAAATAGATGCAAACATCGTAGATAGATGGTTAAATCCATTAGAAGGATATTTATCGGTTCATGAATTTTGTGATCGGGAGAAGATTATTTTTTCACTCCTCAAAGCTACCCCCCATGTCAAGGACTGGTGGGAAACCTACTGTGAGAAAAAGGATGAGACATAACCCTCTCTGTTCCTCGCTGTACCCACTTGGAATTATTTCTGAGACACCATCAAGGAACAATACTATCCTGTGGGGATCTATGAGGACAAGTACATACAATGGACTACGTTGCGGAAACAAAGGGATCAAGATCTGCATGAGTTGATGAATCTGTTCCATACCCTGTGCACAAAGTTGGGTATCAAAGATTTAGAGAAACATTTGGTGCTGAAGTACCGCAGTTGCATTAGGGGAATTTTGAGGTCTAAAATGGGCCTCCTAAGGAAAATGTACAATCAAAATTCACTTTATGAGAACCAATCACATTTTAGGGAATGACATCATCCCTAATGGTTGAGGTGGCTTGCTTGAGTTAAAGGTACTTACTTGACACATTCTCAATGGTGGATAAACACTCATGGTTAACGATGGTAGTGCTGTAAGTAATTTTGAAGGCATAAAGTAAAGTACTCATAATAAATGTCATTTCACATTTTTAGAATAAAATATTATTATTTTCAATTTATATCTTTTGAAAGAAACAACGCATATCCCTACAGAATCTTCATGTATTTACACACTTTTCAATAAATATTATATTTACACACTTTTCAAAAATATTATATTATATTATATTATTTTTATATAGTATACTAATTACATGCTATTATATAATTTAAATAATATAAATTTTAATTAATAGTATATTCTATAATTAAGAGTTTATATTTATATTTTATTTTAAGTTATTTTACAAAGGACAAATGCATTAGTTGTACAATGATAATGACTCTTTCTTAAAAAACTCATTTTTATTTATAGTCACATCAATACATTTTTTTTATTAATTTTATTTTGGTACAACTTTTGAATTTAATTTAACCATGGTTACATGGATTTTGGTGCAAAAAGTGAATTTCAAATTTGTAAATATTATTTTATTGGTTTAGCTATTATTTTATTATTTCCTTAGGAGGCCCATTTTAAACCTCAAAATTCCCCTAATGTCTGCACAAACACATTCAGGAGGAAATGGAGTTCCTTAACATCTCCTCTCTTGGTACGACATACCAATATGCTACCAAGATTGAGTGGAAATTCAAACAGAAGAAACGAGACTTTGGATCTGCGAATTAAAATCAAGGGAAAGGTGCCCCCAAACTGTAGAACAATGGAAAAATACAAGGCATGGCAGCCAAAGACAACCTACTGAAGCTGCAAGCAAAGAACAACACCGCAAATCCAAAAAAGGACACGGGAAATTGGTGTGAGTTTCATAAGAGATCGACTCACAACAGAAGTGAGTCGGGCCAAGCAGTCATTGGTGGCCAAGATGAGGGCTTCTGAATCAAATGCATGGTCCAAATTTGAATCAGAACCCGACAAGGGGAATGATAAAGGGAAGCAGATTATTGATGCAGAGCCCAACGCCACCATTTCCACTGCGAAGATTTAGAAGGAGGAACCGAAGGATCTAGAGGAAGAGGAGCATCTCTTCCACTCCTTGATGTGGGTAAAGGGTTCCCTAATACAGTTCATTGTCGATAGTGGGAGCCAAAATAACCTCATTTCATTAGAGGTCATGAAGCGATTGGGCTTTCCGACCACAGCACACCCACATCCATACACCATCGAGTCGCTTCACGAAGGATGGGATCTCTGTGCTAGCCAACAGTGCCACATTACCTACAACATCAAGCCCTTCATGGATGAGGTATTATGTGACATTGCTCCTGTTGATGTTTGTGATGTATTATTAGGCCAACCATACTTGTGGAAGTGACATGCTGTGTATGAGTCTCGACCTCTCGTTTTTATTGTTACTTTGGGAAATAAGTTGTACAGGATAACAGAGCACCACCGCCTACCACTATCTCTTTGGTTACTGCAAAAAAATACAGTAAGGTCATTTCCAAAACTGGGAAATTTGTTTTTCTGATGATCCACCCCCAGGGAAAGAAGAAGACTAGGGCCACAACCTCCAGACGGGTCTCCTCCACACGACAACAAAAAATGGAAAAGGTCGTGGAGGAGTATGGGGCCATCTTCACCTCACCCATAGGGGTGTCTCTGCATGATCAAGTCAAGAAATCCATTGATCTGACCCTAGGTGCAACACTACCCAATGGACCGATCTGTCGACACCCTGTTCTCGAGAATGATGAAATCAAGAGGTAGATTCAGGAGCTGCTGCAAAAAGGTCACATCTGGCAGAGTTCATTGCCCTGTGGGAGCCCAATCGTGTTGGTACAGAAGAAGGATGGGACTTGGAGACTCTGTATTGAATATTGGGCACTGGACAAGATCACTGTCTGGAATAGGTACCCGATCCCATAGATTGATGACCTTCTGGACCAACTCAAAGGGGTGAAATATTTCAGCAAGATCGACTTGAAGTTCAGGTATCACCAAGTACCAATCAAACCCTCTGATGTGTGGAAGACTGCCTTCAAATCCAAGGAGGGCCTTTTCGAATGGCTAGTCATACATTTCGGGTTGACGAATGCTCTTGCAACTTCATGAGGTGATGGAGGGCATATTACGTCCATTCACCAACTCATTTGTAGTAGTGTACTTGGATGACATTCTGATCTTTAGCCAGACTTGGGAAGAGCACCTCCACCACATCTAACAGGTCCTCCAAACACTACGGCAACACAAGTTGTGTGCCGATTTGGAGAAGTGCACGTTTGGCATGACCCAGGTTCAGTATCTAGGATACATTGTTTATGAAAGGGGGGTGCATGTGGATCCAACCAAGATCCAAATCATTTGGGATTGGCCAGCCCCAACTACTCTAATAGAGCTTCACAACTTTATGGGTCTTGCTAATTTCTGCCACAAGTTCTTTTTGGGATTCTCTCATATCACTTGGCCCTTGAGTCAAGTCAAGGGAGGAGTGAAAGAAAAATTATTTTGGTCAGAATCTCAATAGAAGGCATACGTAGAATTGAAACATCGCCTCTACTCTGCTCCAGTGCTCACATTACCAAGCTTGGAACAACCATTTGAGATCGAGACAAATGCCTATGACTATGGGATTGGGGCAGTTATTACTCAACAGGGAATCCAGTGGCGTATCATAGTGAGACATTGTCTGACATAGTCTGCAAGTATCCCACTGATGGAAAAGAAATGTATTCCATTGTGTAGCCTTGTCGAAAATGGAAGCATTACATTTTGGGGAAGGAAACAGTCATCCACACAGACCACCAACCCCTTCATTTCATACAGACACAAGGGAAGTTACAGAATGATCACCATCAAAAGTAGTCCACATATCTGCAAAAATTTCATTTGAACATCAAGTACAAGAAGGGCAACACCAATAATGTTGCAGACAACCTTAGTCGACCACCGATCATGGCGCTAACCACCATTCTTAACTCTTGTGGGCACGAGAATTCTGATTGGACACTTCTATACAAGAGTGATCCAGAATTTCTCCACACATACAAGACACTCTTGGAGGGTACACAACTTCCAGAATTTCACCTCCAAGATGCACTGCTATGTCACTTGGGAAACCTTTGTTTTCCTTCAAGCGAGCGTGCCGAGATGATTTGGGAAGCACACTATAGTCGAGTTGCGGGGCATTTCAGGGTCGAGAAAACAATGGTAGTATTCCAGAAGTATTTCTATTGGCCAAACCTTGGACAAGACATGGGGAAGTACATCAGATCATGCACTGACTGCGCCATTTCCAAACCGACCATCAAGAAGCAAGGCCTCTATACTTCACTACCTACCCCTAGCCAAAATTGGGAATCCATCTCCATGGATTAAATGTTAGGCCTTAATTCTACTAAGCATGGAAATGACTATATTTTCGTGGTCGTCGACAGATTCTCGAAGATGGCCATTATGGCGACCTGCATGAAGAATATCACAGCAGAAGCCACTCCTAAACTCTTCTTTGAACGAGTGTGGGTGCACTTTGGGATCCAAAAGTCTATCATCTCATATCGGGACAACATGTTCCTCAACGCATTTTGGTCCAAACTCTGGTCAATGCTGGACACCAAGCTCACCAATTCCACAGCTTTCCATCCCCAAACTGATGGCCAGACAGAGGTCGTCAATAGGATGCTTTTACACATTCTGCGCATGTACAATTTCAAGAATTCATGCACATGGGATGAGAGCCTCCCCTATGTACAACACAGTTATAACCGGGATCTCCACAACTCAACTGGCCACAACCCCTTTCAGGTGGGCTTGGAATTCAACCTGCTATGTCCCATTGACGTTGCCATGCCATTTGCAGCTACTCAAGCTGATTCGGCTCATGTCCAGTCTGAAGTTGACAAAGTGAAAAACTTCATCAAGCACATTCAACACATCTGCCAATAAGTTCATGACATATTTGACAGAGCCAATGCTAAGTACAAGCAATGACATGATCAACATTGGGTGCCACACAACTCCCAGGTGGGTGACAAAGTGTTGCTACATTTGCAAAAGGAGCGCCTCACTGGACCTCATCGCAAGCTTCGCCCACTATGATATGGGCGATACAATATCACCAACGCTGTAGGGACCAATTACTTCAAGCTTAGTATTCCACCATTCCTTGGTATGCAGCCAGTATTCAATGTGGACCACCTTCCCACCTCTAATGGACATCTCCAACATTGAAGAACAACTCACACTAACAGAGTTAAACCTAGAATGCATGGAATAGATCATCACAGATTGTATTATGGACATGAAAATCAAGAACGATCGCTAGCAGAAGATCCAACTGTATCGAGTTGTCAAATCTGGCCAACTTCTGCACCAAGGCAAGTGGTTCACCAGGTACCAAGTTCAATAGAAGTTTCCTCATCTCATTGAGGAACTCAACACAATGGGGACAATTTCTTCCTAAGGGGGGAGGAATGATCCAGGTGGATATTGGTGGCCACCCACCTACTCCAATTGGGGCCCCATCATTGTCTCTTTTAGTTTTTCAGTTTCCTTAATTATAGCACAGTTTACTATTGTTAGCAGTTTTTTCGAGTCCTAAACTTCCAGAGCCGTTTTGAGGCCCTAAACGACATTTTTTGGGAAAATCGGGAGCAACATGGGTCCATGAAATGATGTTGCTCACTCAAAATTTGTAGTCCTCAGATAGATTTTTCTAACAAGGTATTACACACATCAAACATAGATCGTATGCCAAAGTTACGTTCCCGAGAAGTTGTTGTACCAATTTACCCAAACAAGGCCCAGTTTTTGTGCTTCATCTCCTAGGGTTAGGTTTTTGAATGTTTAGGGTTTTCCATTGTTTCTCAATAACAAATAGGCCCTCAAGCCTCATTTTAACATAATTCATAGGCCTGTATCCACCACATCTCTTCTCAAAGATAAGCTACCTTCGCCCTATCTAGTTTATTTCCATTCTGTCTGTAAACAAATTTCAATTCTTTGATATTAATGAAATGAAATGTTATTTCTACTGCACATTTATATTTATGGTTATATGTGTATTCTATTGCATTCCTTCATAAATACAGATCATTGGAGTAATATCTCACCCTATCTTGGTATTTGCAGAATATGCCCCAGAGTATACCCTAGTTGGCATCATACCCACAATATTGGGGTTGTTGGGATTATCCCTCTCCTTCTGGCCAACGGTTGGGCAGGCTTGGAGGCGTGTGATCCTTACCTCTTGGTAAGTTAGGTATCTCATCCAAGATAGATTATGATGCAGGGGTTCTACCACATGACTCTTATGGGTCATTGTTGGGAAGATCGGTAGGCAATAACATGGGTTGAGTAGTAGCTCCCCTACATCACTTATTGATCGATATGGGTTGAGTTTTAGCTCCCAAATGAAATTTCTGGGTAGTATCCCAATGAAATTTCCAGGTAGTAGCCTGATGATATTTCCAGGTAGTAGCTCGATGACATATTTCTGGTTTAGTAAAGGCAGTGAGAGTGGTAGAAATAGTAGTAGCAGGAGGTGCAAGAATAGATAAATGTAGCAGTGGGTACCACAACAATGACAACAGGTTCAATAGGAAGAAAAAGTTGAAGTGTGGAGCAGGAGAGTTGATTTGTACTAGGGGACTGAAGGACCCTTCTGATTATATCTGTAAAATCTTCAGAAACCATACATAATGTAAAGCTTGTGTTGAGAGTAAATTTTTGTGTAGTATCATTGATGTGATGCTGATGTTTTATGTTTTTTTAATTCTATGAATGTTTAAAGTAATAAACTATCCAATTGCATGAAAAATAAAGGGAAATAATGATTCACCCCCTTGTCAGTATTTCCAACAATTGGTATCAGAGTAGGTCTTTCAATGGAAACTTAACCGATTGAAGGAAGATCTGTAGTATTCAAATTTGAAGATAAGATGGATGTTGATCCTAAAGAAGATGTTAAAACCCTCAAAGACAATTTTTTTAAATTGGAATGGGACACATATTTGATAAAAGGAAAATATAATAGTCTTTGTAGGTGTTTAAGCCTCGAAAATTGCTGCTTCGAACATTGGGGGATAACCACCCGGTCGGGACCTTAGGACAACTCCTTTTCCGTTTGGTGTGGTGGCTCCGATTGGATTGATAGGACCAGTTTCCTAGTAATTTAAATGGGTTGGTAATGGAATGATTGGTTGAAGGGAAAATGGGACTAAATAAATGAAATAAAACTATCTAATGTAATTTAAAACTAATAAAATGATTCTAAAAATAACCCAGGCATCAAATGTGAACACAACTTTAAATTGTTTCAATTAATCAATAGCCATGAAAATGTATTATAGCTTAATTGAAATATGTAGTACAAATAAAGATAACTCTGTTTCAGAAATTAAACAGCGTTATAATAACATATTGCATTCATCATTAAATATCATTTGCATATACTATAAAAGATAAATATTTCTACACACTCAGAAATGATATGTATAAAGAAATATTGTAAAACAAGTATACATAAACAATAGCAATTTAAAAGGGAATATCACATAACATGAGAAAACTAACAGTGAATAGATAGAAATACCATATCCATCTTGATACTTTCCAATGCAATATGATATCCAAATCTAGAAACTTCAATGTAAAATCGACTCCAAGATACATAAATGCAATTCTTAAAGGCAATTTCGCACAGAATCATCAGATTTGATCCTTTATAAAAATATAAGAGTCAATGGAGTACAAAAATGTAATCTCCAAGTCCAAAATATTACAAATTCAGGACCCCTTTCTAAATGCATGAAAGGGGTTTAAATAGGTACTTAAAAAAACAAAATAACTAAAACTATTCCTACAATCTATCTAATTAAAAAAATCTAGAAACAGAAATGCGATCTTGAGGTGAACCGACTCATTGATTATCTGTTACGTTTGATGTGCCCAGATGGCATATTTTGAGCATTTACTTCACTTCTTTTGGATGACTAGGCTTTGAGTGCAACTACCCTGTATATGTGGCATCATAGAATTCAGGAATGATGCAATCGATGGCATTTGAAAGAAATTTTATTGCTGTTTGCTGACTATGCGGCTTGATAGATAGGTCCACATTGTATCCCATGATATTCCTTGTAGTTGGCCAATTTGCTGATTTTTATTGATTATCTCTTGTTTCCACCTATGATCAATTTCTTTTACTTTAGGTAATTGGCTAGGGGTACAATCTAAAATTAAATTGATTGCATATAGGTTATCATTAACCAGCTGTGTTACATTGTTCATCATACTTTTAGCTCTGGATGTAGCTCCTTCTGTTTTGATTAAACGCTGTTCCCATTTTGCAAAAATAATTTCTTTATGTCTCTCTATAATCCTGGGAAGGTTTTCTTCTCTTCCTGATTTCGAGTCTTGCCATAAAATAAATTCAGAAATATTTTCATCAGCTTCATCAAATTCAATTTTGAGACTGACTCCCTCATCTACTAAGGAAGATGTAATTTCACATAGGTATTCTGCTTCTGTAACCTTTAGACAAAATTCATTTAATTGCTGAGAAATAGCTTGTTTGTCTCCAGGGCTTGATTTTTGAATTGATCCAAATTAGGATAATTCTTAAACTTGTCTAATTTCGATTGAAACATCTTCTCTTGCTCAATCTTTGAAGTCTTCTCATTTTGCAGAAGAGCTTGTAATTTTTCTATCTCTTGACTTAGCTGCTGTTGCTTTTCTAAAGTCTGTTGGCCGATCTTTTTCTTTTCAACAGCAAGTTGCTCTTCTAATTTTTTGGTTTTGAGCTCTCCATCCTGCAATCACTGTTCTAGATGAATGATTTTCTGCTGGTTCTCTGTAACTTGTTCTTCTAACATGGCTATTTGCAAATCTTTTTGTTTCATTAATTGTGTGACTTCAGAGGCCTTGTCTATAGTAGCAGCACTATAGGCACTTGCATATTGGGATAATTTGGTGAGATCCTCATATGGATTCACCTCAAAATTTTTATAAACAATATTCCTAAACTCCACCTATGATGTCGAAAGTGCATCTTGATCAGTTCTCCTCCTTTTCCTTTGTTTTCGCACAATAGCCCTATGCTTAGGACTGTAGAATATATCCAGAGGAGGGATTTATTCTATTTTCAACATGATTTCACTTGTGGGATTTTCAGGAATAATTTCTATATCCTGGTCTTTCAGATCATTAACTTGGGGATTATTCTGTTGTCCTATTTGCTGGGAAAATTGTTCATATTGGCTCAACAAATGAGGAGAAACTATAAGTTTAGCAGATTCAACTAAAGTTGAGAATTTGGATTATTATTTATATCTCTTTTTGGTGCCTGTTCAATAATATTACTGTCTGTGCCTCCCTTTTCAGTATGCACATTAGCATCAGTACCTGTGGTTTCTTTTCCTGCCTGGGCCGAAGACTGCTATATATTAAGTTTAGCAGCTGTTTTTTTCTTTTCAGTCTCAACTTTGTTGCTAATATATTCCTTTTGTAAAACATGATTAGTTTCAGTTACTTCTTTTCCAGATGTATTCTCTGTTTCCTTCTGTTGTGATTCATTTTCCTGTATAGAAACTCTCAACTGATTTAGAGGAACTTTGAGTAACCTCTGAATTCTAAATAACAAAAATTTATTCATTTCTTCGGCCTGGAATTTGGACTTGGCCAAATAAAAAACTTGAGATATTTTATCTACAGAAACAAATAAATCATCAAACATATCTGGTTCATGTTCGAACTGAGCAATTGAAACAGAAGTAGTAAAATCATATGCCACCTTCCTAGGATCATATTTTCTCCCTAGGATTGTTGATAAGAAATCTCCTGTGCTAACAATTTGTCTGGAACATACAAAGGAAGAATGTGTGGTTCTACAATACTTCCGAAAACTCTGATATATGTGAAATTTTCCTCTCTGAACCAATCTCCAATTGAGGAAAATCAACTTTAGCTTTGTCGGAAATCCTAGGAGGGAATCGGCCAAAAATGGTTTGATAAATCTGAATAAGAAAATCTTGGCAGACTCTGTAAACATGGCTTTTGAAATGCCTCTTCCATAAGAACTTGTGATATATATGAATTGGAACATGATATTTAGGGGTCCATTTCCATCCTAATATGGGGAATTCAGAATTGAAACAAAGGGCATCTAGGATATAAGCACAAAAATAAAAAGGAGTGGTATTTCCTGAATTTCTGTCTTTCCTATACTCAAGAATTCTGTTGGCTATCTTATCAGAAAGAAAGACAGCCCAATCCATTATCTTGGAACTAACAGCAGAATGTATTAATGGCACAATTTGTATAGAAAACCTAGCTGATTTATCATTCCCAAACAATCTACACATCATTGCTGCGACATAACAGTATGGAGGCAAAAGAGACTCCACAGAGTACATATCTGATGCCTCGTGTCTGTGCTTTTCAGGAACCCTTCTCCATTCTTTAATTGGTTCTGACTGATTTTCATGATTCGCAGCAAATTCCTTGATGAAATATTTGTTATAAATTTTCTGTGGGTCTGGAAGGTGGTACATCGCTTTAATGTCCTCTGGTTTGAATGACTCGAATAATTCTCCAGAAGCTGAAACAAAGGTTATGTCTTTGATAGCCACATTATCAATTACCCACCTAATGACATCATAATATGGAAACATGTTTTCCTGAGCTGCAACTCGGTGCAGAAATGAGTTTGCTAATGCACTAAGAAGATTTTCAGAATCAGAGTCTGAGTCGTCTTCGTCAGGAACTGTAGCCTTAGCTTCAACAACTTTAGGGTTTCCCTTTTCAAGCAAGTTATATACATTTTCCCATGTCATCTTACCAAGTCCCTGGCATGAGGTATCTGTAACCAGCTTAAGCTTTTCTGGTTTCTCTTTAGGCGGCATAGTAAACATAGGAGCTTTTGCAGCGATGGTGGCTTTTGATTTCTTGGATCTTTTCGACATTTCAGTATCGCGCAATGTTTCCCTCATTTTGCGAATGAAAGAATTGGATGTTCTACTGTTCTGCAACAAGTAAAAGCTTTCAGCCAAGGTGAAAACACAATAATGAAAACAGCTATACAAAAGGATTTATTCGCTGATTTGCATTTATTATATCCGTGGTTAAAACTTAAATGCCCTCTAGGGAGTCACATTCATGCATTCAATAACAAAACAAATAATTATTATTTGTTTGATTTTTGAATTAATGGTAACGTACAATCAGAGATTGGCATATTTCGAAACAAGTGTAAATATATTACCTTTTAAATATTTGGAACGCGATGAATAAATAATATATGAATATTAAGTTGTATTCGCATCACGATTCCTTTAAAGGAAAATGAAATAACACAATAAGACTTATGCGAAATTCTGATTGCGAAGATCGCATCGGGGATTTTCAAATGGAATGAATTGTTAAAGAGTTTCTCCGATAATCCGAATACGATGAGGTGGGGTCTGCCGCGTCGGAGTCTTTCAACCAAATAAATATAATATTTTAATTCTCCGAAATGAGATTGCGATGAATCACATCGCATCGGAAGTATGCAAAACAAACATAAAACTTTAAAGCTTATCCGAAATGCGATTGCAATTGAGTTCCATCGCATCAGAGTTTTACGAAGTGAAAATAGAACTTAAATATTTCTCCAATTTTTCGATTTGCGATTACTGTACACATCAAATATTGTTAAATATAAAGACTTTGTATAATATTTTGATATGATTAAAATCTTTGTGTCTCATTGGATCGGAAATTTTTTTCAAGGTTGTATTTGTTTATACACACTTCGTAAGTAAAAATATGCAATATATCCTTTTATCAATGAATCTTTTATTTCTAAAAATGATCAGATTGTTTCTAAATCTTTTCTTTCTAATTAGATAGAAAGATAAAAAGGGGATCTATTTATAAATGAAATTTATTCTAAAAATTTAGAAATGGGGAGGGTTGTTGTACAGTACAACAATTGGCGATTCATTGGAAGAAACAGTTATCTCTAAAAAAATAAAATGAACACTATATTTCTAGTAAGTAAAAATTCCTAAAGCTAATGAGAACTATCTTAGGATAATTCAAATAAAATTTAACTATGAAAAAGAAATAAAAATCACTTACAATGTCTTTCTAATTCCTCAAAGATAACAAACACATTTCTGGGTTATCTTAAGCTTTGATTGGTTGATAATAATAAAGTAAGTGGATTTCTTTAAGTTTAGCTTTTGTAATATACTCTATTGTCATAGGCATTGCCTTTGCTGCCTGCAAATATTCATAGTCTCGATAGGGTTACCTTTTAACCATCAACCATTCATTATCCCATCCAACTAAGATTATGACTCTTTAAAAATAAATTCATAAGACATATTATCTCATGTTTTTTGTCTTTTATTTATTTTTTTAATTTAAGAGCCATTGTTCTAGTTTGGTAGCCAGTTAGTAACAATGCCATTCACTAGTTGTAATTAAACTGAACAAGCTGGCTCGTGATGAGACCCCTTGTCTTACTTTTATAAGCCATTACCCTGTTTTGGTATGCAGTATTGGTAATGTCAGTTTTATTACTTCTTATGATCATGGTAAGTAGGCTCATGATGAGACCTCTTATCTCCTAAATTTTGTCATATAATTTCTTAGAATTACATTCTAAAAAATCACAACCAAAATGGATGGGGTGAAATAGTTGTATCCTTAAGAATAAATGGATGACAATTTTCAGAGTTTTTTGTTTGCTAAGTTTGAAAAAGTCTTTACTTTTTAAAGATAACCTTTCTCTGCTTAATAAACTTATAATGATTTACATTTTCCTCAAAGTTTCAAAAGATCATGCAAATGTTTTGAACAAATTTTTCAAAGTTTAACATTTTATTTTAAACTATCTAAAATTGTAATCATTTCCCTAAAAATTCTTATTTACACAAAATAAGTATTTATAACATTCTTTCCAAGACAATTTTCTAATAGTAAAAAGTCAATCAAAGACTATTAACAACCTTTATTTATAAAAAACAAATAAAAATTGCAGAAAAGAATATGTACAAGTAAGAAGGGGTTACCTCCTTATGAAAAGAATTTCTTTAAGACAAGCCCATTTACAGGAAGAGATTCTCTCTTTCATGTTAAATCTTGGAGTATGAATGTATATGAGCCTATATTTTTAGCAATCTGAAATGGTCCAAGCCACATTTTCTAAAATTTGGTATGCTTACCTTTTTCTTCATGTGCTTTATCCCATTTCAGAACAAGATCACCAATTGACAAATTTTTTTAACCGATAGAACTTGAATCAAAAGAAGATTTTACAAGTTGTTGATGTTTTTCATGAATATCTTTTGCTTTTTCTCTATCTTGTTCTAATTTAAGGATTTGATCAAATCTCAACTACATGGATGAGGAAGGATTTTCTTCGATGAATTGCACTAGGGCTAATGATGGAAGGGATAGATTTGATGGTATCACAGCTTCCTTACCATAAAATAAATTGAAAGGTGAAGTTCCTATAGAAGCTTTAAGAGTAATACGATCAACCCATAATGCAAAGATTAAAGACTTGTGCCAATTCTTTTGATTTTGATCAATGGTCCTTTTAATGATTTTGATGAAATTTTTGTTAGTGGATTAAGCTAAACCATTACCTTGTGGATAATAATTTTCTGAATATTTCAATTTAAAACCTCTTTTAATTGAAAATTCCATTATACTATTACCAGAAAAATAAGATGCATTGCCAAAGACCAGAGAGTTAGGTACACCAAACCTGGTAATGATGAATTGATCGATGAAATCAATAATTGCATCAGAGTTGGATACCTTTAGAGGAATTGCTTCTACCCAGTTTGTGAAGTAATCTGTTGCCGTGAGGATGTACTTTTGCTGTTTGGAAGAATGAGGTACTATCTCACCAATAATATCAAGCCCCCATTGCTCAAATGGTTGCTCAATGTTTACTGGCTGCAAAGGAAAAGCTGGCTTCCTTTGTCTTCCACTAGAAGTTTGGAAAATTTTGTACTTCCTCACATAATCATGTGTATCTTTGAAAATGGTAGGCCAATAATATCCAGCATGGATGATTTTGTGAGCTGTGGTATCACCTCAAAAATGACCTCCTGCTAGTCCATCATGTAATTCGCGCAATACCTTTTTTCCTTCAATATTTTCAAGACATCTTAATAGGATTGAATCATAATTCTTTCTGAATAACACATCATCAATGATTTCATATTTAGTAGCCTTCAATCTTAAAGCACATTTATTCTTGTAGCTGAGATTAGAAGGAGCATACCCATTTTTCAAGTAAAATATCAGATCAGCATACTAAGATTCAGAATCTGTAACACTTATCTGACTTACTTGAACAACATTTTATGGATCTTGATTTTCTGGTATGTTATGAGCTCCTACTAATAATCTACAAAAACCTTGAACTCTAACAATCTTTGTTGGTTTAATATCAATATCATATTCTTGCAAAGCTGTCACCCAATTAGCCCTTTTTTCTCCTACTTCTCTTTGAATTAATAATTGTCTCACTGTAGAGAATGGGACAATAACCTTTGTGTGTGTTTTTAATAGAAAAGGCCTAAAATGTTTAATTGACTTAAATACAGCGAAGGCCTGTTTTTCTACATCGGAATAATTCAACTCAACTCCTTGCAGATTCGGGTTGAAGAATGAAATTGGTGCTTCAATTTTTTGATCATTGAGCTGTGTTAAAACAATAGCATAGGATGTTTCAGTTGCCAAAGTGTACATAATAAAATCTTTAGAAAAATTGCGAGTATTCAATGCAGGTGCATCAATGATTTCCATCTTGATTGCATCAAAGGCTTCTTTTTCTTTATATCCCCATTTGAATACTGAATTTTTCCTAATCATATTCTGCATAGGTAAAACAATTTGAGAAAAATCTGGAATGAGTCTTTTTACAAAATTAATCTGACCTAAAAATGATTGCATGGACTTTTTATTATGAGGTAAAGAAATATCAACAATTTCTTTAACTCTGTCAGGATCAATATATATACCATATTTTGACACAACAAACCCTAAGAGTTTTCCTTCATCGAGAGCAAAAAATGATTTCTTTTGGTTTAAAGAAATACCAAACCTTCTACATCTTTCAAATATTTGTTTCAGATCATGTAGATGATTGGATCTCTTATTTGAATAAACTATTATGTAATCAAGATAAATAACAACTAATCTATTAATCAGACCCTTAAATGCTATGTCCATGGCTCTCTGGAAAGTAGCTCCTGCATTTACTAAACCAAAAGGCATTTTCTGATAGGCATAGGTTCCCCATTTGGTTCTGAAAGTGGTTTTCAAGCTATCATTTGGATGTACTAAAATTTGATTATACCTTGAAAATCCATCAAGGAAGGACATGAGTTCAGAACCAGCTACCTTTTGGAGTATTTGCTCCATGGTTGGCAATGGGAAATTGTCTTTTTCACATGCCTTGTTTAAATTTCTGAAATCAATACAGATTCTAATATCGTCATTTTTCTTCCTGACAGGTACCATGTTGGAAACCCAATTGGAATGCCTTACAGGAAAAATGATTTTGGCTTTCAAAAGTTTGTTGAGTTCTGTTTTGATTTGATCCTCAAGATTTGGATGAATCTTTCTTAACTTCTGTTGAACAGGCTTAACATCAGATAGCATTGGAATTGTGTGTTTAATTACAGAAGTATCATAAGTCTTTAAATCCTCATAATTCCAAGCGAATACATTTTTATATTTACTCATAAGTTTAATAAAATCAGATATTTCTTCTGGAGTTAAATTGAGTCCTAGATTAACATTCTGAGGTTTAGAATCAGAGCCAAGATTCAATAATTCAAACTTCAAAGTTGAAATTTGAAGTTTAGCATTAGTAACTTTCTTGAATTTGTCCTTAATATCATAAATATCCTCAAGTTTAACAACAGATTTAGGAATCATATTTTCATTATTTCTTGAAGTAATTTGCAGATCATGATCATCTTCATCAATAATTTGTTCATCATATGATTTCTAAGAAGTTAAGAAATTCAAAATATCTTGATCATGGTAGAATACTCTCCAGTTAGTAATATTATCTGGGACAGATGGGAGAAAAATCAATTCTACTGAAAATCTATCAGGACTGCAATCTTCAGCAGGGAGGAGTTTGGACGCAACATTAGCTAACAGGTCCACTGATGTGTTTTGATTTCTAGGAATAGAAGAGATATTAAATGCTAGAAACTGAGTGGTAAGGTCCTGTACTAGGGTTTGATAATGTTTGAGATGTCCTGAAAGACAATGGATGGTATTCCTTAATTGTCTTATGACAATTTCAGAATCTCCATATACTTTCAATTATTTTACATTTAACCCTATAGCCTTATAAAGCCCTTGAATCAAGGCTTCATATTCAGCGGTATTATTAGTGCACTCAAATTATAATCTACATGATAGCATGGTTTTCTCTCCTTCTGGATCAATTAGGATGCATCCTGCTCCTGCTCCATCACTAGATTTTGATCCATCAAAATATAATGACCAAAATAAAGTTCTATCTATAGGTTTATCTAAAAATGAATCAGAAATATTAATAATTCTAGAAGAATCAGATTGCGAAAAATTTTCAATTTGAGAAACAAAAGCATTTACAGAAAAAGGTGATTGTGGTGCAGTAAAATTCCCAAGAAATGACTCGGCAGAATAACCTCCAAGAATATTGTTGTTGAAAGCTACAGGTTCGTTTGGTTGTTCAAATTCATTTACAGTGTGCGTCATATGTTTTTCTCGCTCGATTTTGATTTGATTTGGTTTCCCTTTGTAGGAAGCCACATATGTGAAAAATCGATTGAGATATAGCCATTAAGTTTCGCAGACCAGTCTCTACTTAAGACTAACCCATAAAATTCAGGAATATTTGCAATTAGAATATCAATTCTTTGGACAATCCTAGGATCGGAAGCTAGTCGAATGGTAACTGAATTGATTTATCCAACAACTTGAACTTTAGAGCGATCCAATTGTACAATGTGAACAACAGACTTCTGTGGTTCGATATTTAATTTAGCACAGACTGAAGTAGGCATTATATTAGAGGATGCTCCAAAATCAATTAAACAATTATGCAAATTCTTATTGTAGATTTCATAAGTTAACATGAATGGAGGTGTCTGAAAATTTGATCTTTCTCCAATAAGAACAGTGTCTATTGCATCTAATTTTTCTGGTGGCTTACCAGTCCCTTTAGCTGCTTTAGCTACTACACCGCTTGGTAGAGGAGAAATAGGTGTAGCATTTAACTCTTTTAATAACAACTTTTGTTGATGTTTAATTTTATTGAGTTCATGTAATGAGATGTTCGCTTTAGTCTTTTCCATGTCCTCAAAAATATTATAATCCATCGGATCTGATACCACTAGAGTCTTAGATGATGTTGTGGGAGGATTGGGAGATGATGGCTGATTCTGAGTGGATAAGGGAGAAGCTTTCTTTGTGGGAGTTTTGTCCTTAGTACTCGAAGTTGTAGTTTTATTCTTTGGAATAGTTTGAACAGGTTCCGATATATATTTCTTCTTGTACTCACAGGCATAGCTTCTTGTTCCATTTCACTATCCGAATTAGGGAGAATGAAATCCCACATTCCATGTAGTTCAGCTATTTCTTCCCTTTCATCTTCTTCATCCGACACTAGAAGAGTATCTTCATCTTATTCGTCTTCCGATTCTGCATTGGAGATTGTATTGGGAGGTTTTGATTCAGCTTAATTTCTCTTGAAATTTCTAAATGGTCTCTTTGTAGAAGTCTCTGCTACTTGCTTTTTGATTTCAACCATCTCATTAGACATGGTTTGAAGGACCTTCTGTAAACCCTCCATATCATATGGATCTCTTGGTGTCTTTTTCTTGGAATCATATTTAAAAGTGACATTCTTTGATTTTCTTTCCTCAATAGCATTTTTCTTATCTAGAGCAATCATTCATTTTTCAACTGAAATAACTTCTTTCATATTCTCAGCTAAAGTTGGTTTTGCAGCTCTATCTACAAAAATTGCTATGTTTGAGGGCATAGAATTAATGTACCATTCACTTCTAACCTGTTCACTAGGTTTAGATGTTGTAGGGATCTTATTCAAGAGTTTATTAAATCGAGAGTTAAAATCTTTAATGGGTTCCTTGGGTTGAGTCTTTAAATTGGAGAGATCGTTAATTAGGGTAGAAATTGATCTATCATCTCCATATTTAGTTAAAAATTTCTCTTCAAACATATCCCAACTTGTGATAGAATCAGAAGGTAAGGAAAAGTACCAAGATCCTACTGTTCCTTGCAAGGTATAGGGAAATAACCTGACTACAACATCTTCATGCTCTACTTGATTTAAATTTATAGCAAGAATAAAGTTATTGATATGTTCTTCTGCTGGTATACCAGTATCTGGACTAAACTTTGGGAGCCATTTTTCAGGATGATTAGGTAGATCATGCAAAGGTGCAGCCAATTTACAGCTCCTGGTCTAGTCCATGGTCTTTGTGCTGCTTGTGCCATTGTTGTGATGATGGTAGAATAACTAGAAGTGATAACTGGTGTATGAGTAGTAACAGTTGAAGTACTGGAAGAGACAATTGATGTTTGAACAGATGTAGTTTGAGCAGATGATGATGAGACTACTGCACTTTTCTGATTTGAAGCTTGGGAAACATATGATTGAATATGCGATGAAGAACTAGTACCACTTTTTGTTTCCAATGGATTTTTTCTTGTTTTGACTCTACTAGGTATAGGAAATTGTTTTGGGGAAATCCCAAGTTTTTCACTCTGTGACCTAGTGAGAGGTTTGGAAGAAACAAACTACGAGGTGACACTACCTTTAGATAATTCTGATTCTTCTAATGATAAAGAGAATCCTTGAAGTTTATGAACTAAAGCTTCAACTTCAGGGGATTCAAGAGGCGAATTATCTGATTGATGCGAGACTTTGGTAGTGGGTGTTTGAATACTTTTATCAATTTCTTCTCTAGTGATTTGTGATGTGGAAGAAATTGAAGGTGATGAGGGTGTTGTGCTCTTAGAATGGCTTTCGGATTTGGATTTATTCGCCATTCATAGCTTTGGCCCTCCTTCTAGCGCCAAAAATGTTGAAGCCTCGAAAATCACTGCTTCAAACATTGGGGGATAACCACCCGGTCGAGACCTTGGGACAGCTCCTTTTCCGTTTGGTGTGGTGGCTCCGACTAGATTGATAGGACCAGTTTCCTAGTAATTTAAATGGGTTGGTAATGGAACGATTGGATGAAGGGAAAATGGGACTAAATAAATGAAATAAAACTATCTAATCTAATTTAAAACTGATAAAACGATTCTAAAAATAACCCGAGCATCAAATGTGAATACAACTTTAAATTGTTTCAATTAATCAATAGCCATGAAAATGTATTATAGCTTAATTGAAATATGCAGTAACAAATAAAGATAACTCTGTTTAAGAAATTAAACAGAGTTATAATAACATATTGCATTCATCATTAAATATCATTTGCATATAATGTAAAAGATAAATATTTCTACACACTCAGAAATGATATGTATAAAGAAATATTGTAAAACAAGTATACATAAACGATAGCAATTTAAAAGGGAATATCACATAACATGAGAAAACTAACAGTGAATACATATAAATACCATATCCATCTTGATACTTTCCAATGCAATCCGATATCCAAATCCAGCAACTTCAATGTAAAATTGACTCCAAGATACATAAATGCAATTCTTAAAGGAAATTTCGCACAGAATCACCAGATGTGATCCTTTATAAAAATATAAGAGTCAATGGAGTACAGAAATGTAATATCCAAGTCCAAAATATTACAAATTCAGGACCCCTTTATAAATGCATGAAAGGGGTTTAAATAAGTACTTAATAAAACAAAATAACTAAAACTATTCCTACAATCTATCTAAATAAAAAAATCTAGAAACAGAAATGTGATCTTGAGGTGAACCGACTCATTGATTATCTATTGCGTTTGATGTGCCCAGATGGCAGATTTTGAGCATTTCCTTCACTTCTTTTGAATGAATAGGCTTTGAGTGCAACTGCCCTGTATATGTGGCATCAGAGAATTCAAGAATGATGCAATCGATGGAATTTGAAAGAAATTTTATTGCTGTTTGCTGAATATGGGGCTTGATAAGATAGGTCCACATTGTATCCCATGATATTCCTTGTAGTTGGCCAATTTGCTGATTTTTATTGGTTATCTCTTGTTTCCATCTGTGATCAATATCTTTTACTTTAGGTAATTGGCCAGGGGTACAATCTGAAATTAAATTGATTGCATATAGGTTATCATTCACCAGCTGTGTTACATTGTTCATCATACTTTTAGCTCTGGATGTAGCTCCTTCTGCTTTGATTAAACGTTGTTCCCATTCTGCAAAAATAATTTCTTTATGTCTCTCTATAATCCTGGGAAGGTTTTCTTTTCTTCCCGATTCCGAGTCTTGCCATAAAAGAAATTTAGAAATCTTTTCATCAGCTTCATCAAATTCCATTTTGAGACTGACTCCTTCATATACTAAGGAAAATGTAATTTCACATAGGGATTCTGCTTCTGAAACCTTTATACAAAATTCATTTAATTGCTGAGATAATAGCTTGTTTGTCTCCAGGGCTTCATTTTTGAATTGATCCAAATTAGGATAATTCTTAAACTTGTCTAATTTCAATTGAAACATCTTCTCTTGCTCAATCTTTGAAGTCTTCTCATTTTGCAGAAGAGCTTGTAATTTTGCTATCTCTTGACTTAGCTACTGTTGCTTTTCTAAAGTCTGTTGGTAGATATTTTTCTTTTTAACAACAAGCTACTCTTCTAATTGTTTGGATTTGAGCTCTCCATCCTGCAATCGCTGTTCTAACTGAATGATTTTATGCTGGTTCTCTGTAACCTGTTCTTCTAACATGGCTATTTGCAAATATTTTTGTTTCATTAATTGTGTGAATTCAGAGGCCTTGTCTATAGTAGCAGCACTATAGGCACCTGCATATTGGGATAATTTGGTGAGATCCTCAGATGGATTCACCTCAGCATTTTTATAAAAAATATTCATAAACTCCACTTGTGATGTCGAAAGTGCATCTTGATTAGTTCTCCTCCTTTTCCTTTGTTTTCGCACAATATCCCTATGATTATGACTATAGAATATATCCAGAGGAGGGATTTATTCTATTTTCAACATGATTTCACCTGTGGGATTTTCAGGAACAATTTCTATATCCTGGTCTTTTAGATCATTAACTTGGGGATTATTTTTTTGTCCTATTTGCTGGGAAAATTATTCATATTGGCTCAGAAAATGAGGAGAAACTATAATTTTAGCAGATTCAACTACTTCTTTAGAAGTTTCCTCTCTTCCAAGTTGAGAATCTGGATTATTGTTTATATCTCTTTTTGGTGCCTGTTAAGTAATCTTATTGTCTATGCCTCCCTTTTTAGTATGCACATTGGCATCAGTACCTGTGCTTTCTTTTCCTGCCTGGGCTGAAGACTGCTGTATATTAAGTTTAGCAACTGTTTCTCTCTTTTCAGTCTCAACTTTTCTGCTGATATCTTCCTTTTGTAAAACAAGATTAGTTCCTATTACTTCTTTGTTAGATGTATTCTCTGTTTCTTTCTGTTGTGATTCATTTTCCTGTATAGAAATTCTCAACTGATCCAGAGGAACTTTGAGTAACCGCTGACTTCTAAATAACAAAAAATTATTCATTTCTTCGGCTTGAAATTTGGACTTGGCCAAATAAAAAACTTGAGATATTTTATCTACATAAACAAATAAATCATCAAACATATCTGGTTCATGTTCGAACCGAGTAATTGAAACAGAAGTAGTAAAATCATATGCCACTTTCCTAGGATCATATTGCCTCCTAGGATTGTTGAAAGCTTGAGATTGGTTAGCTTACCAACTTCTTTTTCATCATGAAAAAAATTATTGAGAGCATAGTCACCACATTTAAAAGGAAAAGTAGGCCACATAAGCTTCTTGCTGTTCTTCAAAGTTCTAAACATGCCTTCTACTGTCAACTGATAAGAAATTTCCTGTGCTAACAGTTTGTCTGGAACATACAAAGGAAGAATGTGTGGTTCTACAATACTTCCAAAAACTATGATATATGTGAAATTTCCCTCTCCGAACCAATCTCCAATTGAGGACAAATCAACTTTAGCTTTGTCGGAAAGCCTAGGAGGGAATCAACCAAAAATGGTTTGATAAATCAGAATAAGAAAACCGTGACAGACTTTGTAAACATGGATTTTTAAATGCCCCTTCCACAAGATCTTGTGATATATATGAATTGGAACAGGATCTTTAGGGGTCCATTTCCATCCTAATATGGGGAATTCAGAATTGAAACAAAGGGAATCTATGATATAAGCACAAAAATAAAAAGGAGTGGTATTTCCTGAATTTTTGTCTTTTCTATAATCAAGAATTCTATTGGCTATCTTATCAGAAAGAATGATAGCCCAATCCATTATCTCAGAACTAACAACAGAATGTATTAATGGCACCATTTGTATAGAAAACCTAGCTGAGTTATCATTCCCAAAAAATCTACACATCATTGCTGCGGCATAACATTATGGAGGCAAAAGAGACTCCACAGAGTACATACCCGATGCCTCGTGTCTGTGCTTTTCAGGAACCCTTCTCTATTCTTTAATTGGTTCTGACTGATTTTCATGATTCGCAACAAATTCCTTGATGAAATCTTTGTTATAAATTTTCTGTGGGTTTGGAAGGTGGTACATTTATTTAATGTCCTCTGGTTTGAATGACCCGAATATTGCTCCAGAAGCTGAAACAAAGGTTCTGTCTTTGATAGCCACATTATCAATTACCCACCTAATAACATCATAATATGGAAAAATGTTTTCCCGAGCTGCAAATCGGTGCAAAAATGAGTTTGCTAATGCACTAAGAAGATTTTCAGAATCAGAGTCTGAGTCGTCTTCGTCAGGAACTGTAGCCTTAGCTTCAAAAACTTTAGGGTTTTCCTTTTCAAGCAAGTTATATACATTTTCCCATGTCATCTTACCAAGTCCCTGGCATGAGGTATTTGTAACCAGCTTAAGCTTTGCTGGTTTCTCTTTAGGCAGCATAGTAAACATAGGAGCTTTTGCAACGATGGCAGCTTTTGATTTCCTCGATCTTTTCGACATTTCAGTATCGAGCAATGTTTCCCTCGTTCTGCGAATGAAAGAATTGGACGTTCTATTGTTTTGTAATAAGTAAAATCTTTCAGCCAAGGTGAAAAATCAATAATGAAAACATCTATACAAAAGGATTTATTCGCTGATTTGCATTTATTATATTCGTGGTTAAAACTTAAATGCCCTCTAGGGAGTCACATTCATGCATTCAATAACAAAACAAATCGTTATTATTTGTTTTATTTTTGAATTAATGGTAACGTACAATCAAAGATTGGCATATTTCGAAACAAGTGTAAATATATTACCTTTTAAATCTTTGGAACACGATGAATAAATAATATATGAATATTAAGTTGTAGTTTCACCACGATTCCTTTAAAGGAAAATGAAATAACACAATAAGACTTATGCGAAATTCCGATTGCGAAGATCGCATCGGAGATTTTCAAATGGAATGAATCGTTAAAGAATTTCTCTAATAATCCGATTGCAATGAGGTGGGGTCCACCGTGTCAGAGTATTTTAACCAAATGAATATAATATTTTAATTCTCCAAAATGTGATTGCGATGAATCGCATCGCATCGGAAGTATGCAAAACAAACATAACACTTTAAAGCTTATCCGAAATGCGATTGCGATTGAGTTCCATCGCATCGGAGTTTTACAAAGTGAAAATAGAACTTAAAGATTTCTCCGATTTCTCGATTTGCGATTACTGTACACATCAAATATTGTTAAATATAAAGACTTTGTATAATATTTTAATATGATTAAAAGCTTTGTGTCTCATCGGATCGGAAAGTTTTTTCAAGGTTGTATTTGTTTATACACACTTCGTAAATAAAAATATGCAATATATCCTTTTATCAATGAATCTTTTATTTCTAAAAATGATCAGATTGTTTCTAAATCTTTTCTTTCTATCTAGAAAGAAAGATAAAAAGGGGATCTATTTCTAAATGAAATTTATTCTAAAAATTTAGAAATGGGGAGGGTTGTTGTACAGTACAACAGTAGGGAAAATGAAGAGTTAAAGACCGAGAAGGAGAAGCATTTCAATAACTGGAGATGTTTCGTAGCTAAAATTAGCCAACTTCAAGATCAAATTGATAGAAAAATAACATCAGAAAAGGACCGTGAACTTGATGAAGAAAATAAGGAAATATATAATCTCAAAAATGTTCTAGAGGAGGCAAACAATAGGAAAATCTCCTTGACAAACCAACTCAAGGAAAAATAAAATACAAATAAACGGAACAAGAAGGATAAATAACTTGGCAAGAAAATCACATCCTTAAAGAGGGAACTCGAAGAAGCCAAAAAGACCGAGGAAGTGTTAAGAAATCAAATGAAACAAAAAGAACATGATTGCATACATCATGAACAAGAAATTTTTATCTTGAGAGAAAAAATAAATAAGATATTTAGGAGCTCACAAGTCTTGGATGACATTATTAATTGCCAAAGATCACCTCTTATCAAGACAGGTCTTGTATATGTTGGTGAGTTTTCATGTTGCAAGGATGAATATGTCAAAGAAGAAAATATGTCACATGATGAAGATGAAAATAAGCCTCTCTCCCAATATGAAGAGAAGCCTCACTCCAAAGAAGAAAATATTCCTCATGCCAAAAAGAAAGAGATGCCCAAAGTTAAAGTTTTGAACAAATCAACCAACACCAAATGATAGAAGACAAATGGCTCAAGAAATCAAGATGATGCATTCTAGGGAAAATTTTAAGAACCCACACCCCCCTTCTCTCTCCCCACCCCCAATTTTATATGTATAATAAATGGGAGAATCTCCATGGCATATAGAAAAATGTATTGGCTAGATATTGAATAATATAATATACATACATAATTTTTTGGTGGATTTTTTACTAAATTATGAAATTTTGTTAAATCTTGGTGAATTTTTCACTAGTTTATGAAGTACGGAAAATTCTTGGCTAATCTTCAAAAAAATTATAAAACACTGTAAAATATTGGTGATTCCTTGATAATATATAGAAACATATATAATAATAAGAAAAATATTTAGTTAAACTATAATATATTAATTTTCCATGTTTGGGAAAATAAAAATCACAGGTAATGTTGCTCTAGGTTCTTAGTATGCACTATTGCAAAATTTTTTGCATGTTTTTATCATGTTTTACCACAAAGGTCTTATTACATCCCAAGGGGAAACTAGTTGGAGAGGCATCCCCAAAGGTATGTGATGTTGAAGCAAATAAATCTAAATCTAAATTAAGTATGAGAAGATACAAATCTAAACCTAAATATATCTAGTAAAAAAATTATTACTAACCAAATATATTAACCATTTGTTACTAACCAAATATATTTATTGATCTAGATATATTTACTAACCCAGTCTTTATATTAATAAATAGCTTTCATAATATAATTGTGTTTTATTAACGTGAATTTGAAACTATGTATATATATATATATATATATATATATATATATATATATATATATATATATATATATATATATATATATATATATATATATATATATATATATATATATAAAACAAATTAATGTTTCAAACCTATGTATATATATATATATATATATATAAACACATGAATGTATCAAGATTTGAATCTGAGCGTATGCAGTAAGAAAAATAAATTAAACATGAGAAGATAAAAATCTAAATCTAAATATATTTATTAAAAAAATTATTACTAACCAATTAACCATTTATTTGTTATGAAAGCAACTCACAAAATAGAAGAAAAGAGAGATCAATGACTTAGAAATCAACCAAAAATTTAAAAAACCCACACCCCCCAATTTTATATGTATAATAAATGGGCGAATCTCCATGGCATATAGAAAAATGTATTGGCTAGTTATTGAATAATATAATATACATAATTTTTTGGCGGATTTTTCGCTAAATTATGAAATTTTGTTAAATCTTGGTGAATTTTTCACTAGTTTATAAAGTACGACAAATTCTTGGCTAATCTTCAAAAAAATTATAAAACACTGTAAAATATTGGTGATTCCTTGATAATATATAGAAACATATATAATAATAAGAAAAATATTTAGTTAAACTATAATATATTAATTTTCTATGTTTGGGAAAATAAAAATCATGATTAATGTTGCTCTAGGTTCTTAGTATGCACTATTGCAAATCTTTTTGCATGTATTTATCATGTTTTACCACAAAGGTCTTATTACATCCCAAGGGGAAACTAGTTGGAGAGGAGCCCCCAAAGGTATGTGATGTTGAAGTAAAGAAATCTAAATCTAAATTAAGTATGATAAGATACAAATCTAAACCTAAATATATTTAGTAAAAAGAGTATTACTAACCAAATATATTTACTAGTCAATTGACCATTTATTACTACCAAAATATATTTACTAATCTAAATATATGTACTAACCAATTAACCATTTATTACTAATCAAATGACAAATATAAATATATTTTCTAACCAATTAATATAACTATTAGCATCGACAAGTTTCAATAATATAAAACTGTGCTGATTAGTCGAGAGTAAGCACAAATGAATGTTTAAAGATTTGAATATGAGGGTGGTAAGAAAAATAAATTAATTGTGAAACAATACAAATCTAAATCTAAATATATTTAGGAATTTTTTTTACTAACCAAATATATTTACTAAATAACTAACCATTTATTACCAACCAAATGACAAATATATTTACTAATATAAATATATTTAATGACCAGTAAACATAACTACTAGCATCACCAAGTTTTCATAATATAAAATTGTGTTTATTAGTAGAGAGTTGGACTTATGTATATATATAAAGCAAATGAATGTTTCAAGATTTGAATGTGAGTGTATACAGTGAGAAAATAAATTAAGTATGAGAATATACAAATCTAAGCCTAAATATATTTAGTAAAAAATTATTACTAACCAAATATATTAACCATTTGTTACTAACCAAATATATTTACTGATCTCGATAAATTTACTAACCGATTAACATAACTATTAACATCGACAAACTTTCATAATATAAAATTGTGTTTATTAGTCAAGAGTTGAAACCTATGTATATACATATATAAAACAAATGAAGGTTTCAAAATATATATATAAGATTTGAATCTCAGCGTATGCAGTAAGAAAAATAAATTAAACATGAGAAGATAAAAATATAAATCTAAATATATTTAGTAAAAAATTGATTATTAACCAAATATATTTACTAACCAATTAACCATTTATTTGTTATGAAATCAACTCACAAAATAGAAGAAAAGAGAGATCAACGACTTAGAAATCAACCTCTTCGAGGGGGCAACCTCCTTTACATTACATAAATGAATAATTCTTGGATGATACAAATGACGAAACCTCCTTTCTATATTTAGGAGTCCATGGGGTCACAATATAATCATAGCTGACCTAACAATAATAATGTAAGGGCACAACAACAACAATAGTGGGCTTTTATGGGGCACAATAATAACAATATGGGGACTACAGGGGTACAACGATAACAATAAGGGGGCTACACTAAAAACAATAAGGGACTACACTAGTAATATAGGGACCTAACATGCCCCTCCCATTCAAAAAAGTGTTGTCCTCAATGCTTGAGTAGTTCTGGATACTTCTGTATCAAATTCTCATTCTCCCATGTGGAATATTTAGTGGGTAAGTTCTTCCACTTAATTAGATAATATGAAATTGATCGATTTCGTAGCTGTCGAGTTCTTGTTTCTGTGACTGCTTCGGGTTCCAATATGATTTTTCCTTCCTTATAAAGTTCTTGAAATATTGTTTGAACTAGAATTTTGTCACCTATAACCTTCTTTAAGCACGAAACATGGAAAATTGGGTGCACTTGGGAAGAAGTAGGAAGCTCCAATTTGTATGCCATAGTACCAATATTTTGAAACATCTTGTAAGGACCATATTACTTTGGTGATAATTTATTATCCTTCTTAGCTTGCTTGAGGGACATTTTTTTGTATGGTTGTAGCTATAAAAATACCCAGTCTCATAAATCAAAAATTCTCTCGCCGTGATGTTGATCTACCTATTGTTTCATTCGATTTTGTGACAAATTTAGGTTATCTTTTAAGAGTTGGAGAACTTGTTGTTGATGCTCGATGTGATTTGCCATTTCTTGAACCTTAGAATTTTCTCTTAAAGATGATGTGATGAACAGTGGATGATATCCATAAAGTTCCATAGATGGGGTCATTTTTGGTGCAGTATGGAAGAAAGTGTTATACCACCATTTAGCCAGAGGTAACCACTTGACCCATTGTATTTGTTTTTCAGATACAAAACAATGAAGATATCCTTGTAATTTTTTTTTTCACTATCTCAGTTTTCCCATCGGATTGAGGATGATAAAATGAGCTATGACCTAGTTGAGTACCCAAACAAGATAATAATTTCGTCCAAAAATTTCTAGTGAAATTAGGATCTCTGTCGCTTACAATAATCTTTTGGTTTCCATGTATCTTTTGAATTGTTTCCATGTAGCCTTTGAATTGTTTCCATAAATGCAGTAGCGACTGTACTTGCTTTAAATGTATGATATAATGCACAAAAGTGTGCATACTTGGTAAGTCTATCAACTATCACCATGATGGCACTCTTTCCTTTGGACTTAGGTAAACCTGTGATAAAATCCATTGAAACCTCCTCCCAACGTTGACTTGGAATAGATAAAGGCTATAGCAGATCCGGGGTCTTAATTGTCTCAACTTTATTTTGCTGGAAAACCAAACATTCTGCCACAAATATTTGAAAATCAGATTTAAAGCTATCCCAAGAAAATTCTTTCTTCACCCTGTGGTAAGTTTTTAAAAATCCCGACTATCCTCCCACTATAAGGAAAATACTCTATAGCGGATGTTTTTGAGGAACCCCTTATAAAAATACCTCAGACATCTGTTTGTAGTGGAGGTTACTA
The DNA here is from genome assembly GCA_034641835.2 of Pinus albicaulis. Lineage (NCBI taxonomy): Eukaryota > Viridiplantae > Streptophyta > Pinopsida > Pinales > Pinaceae > Pinus > Pinus albicaulis. The sequence continues at coordinate 1,371,114,677 of CM076575.1, read as the reverse complement.
GAGGAGGTTGGCGGGTGGCGGTTTTTGCAGATGTTTTTCATTTGGTGTGCTTATCATCCTAAACCGCATTGGTGCATTCAACAAGAGAAAGCACCGGTGCGTAAAAAACATTGGCACACCAGATATCGTGTGCTCTGTACAAACCTGCCCAGTGCATCTTATTACTGTAGCGCACTGGTTCTTTACAAATATTTCGCACCGGTGTGCCTATAAAACTCCGCGCACTAGAACACGGTTAAATAAAAAAAAATTACGGCCAAAAAAACACATTTTTCACTTTTCAGTGCTCCAGAGCTCTCAAGCACTAGTGCAAATTATCCTTGTATGATCCGCCCTGACATCGGTGTTGCCATTTCACCCATTGCACGCACTGCTACTGTGCATTGCCCACCAATCTCCATTTTGAATTTTGCAAAATGGTGGGAAAATTTACTTTTGAAAATTCTACAGCCAATATGTCTCCTCGGGGACCAAATGTACAGGTATTTTTCTTATTTTTCCATAATTAAGCCTTTTAGCAGATTAGAATTGTAAATTAGCTTAAAAGTAACCATTTTGATTTTTTTTTTCCCGCCCGATGTGCTAGAGCCGTTTGGCTCGCACCGGTTCGCGGTGCTACCTTTAAATTTACAGGCTGCACTGCAACCGGTGCTAACGGTATTTGCACCGGTTTCGGGGTGGTACCGAAAGACGCAACGTGATATTTTAAAATTTAAAAAAAGTGCGGTGCGATCGGTTACCAGTCTGCACTGTTGACCCCATGGAATAACACCAATGCGGTGCGTTGAATAAAATATCCGCCCCAGGGCGGCTAATTTTGTCAGCGCACCGCATTCCAGAATTTCGACATGATCAACAATGCAACCGGGTAAAAGACCGCACCGTTTACTATGTAATGATGTTAGGAGGTCGGTGCGTTGACCAAAATATATGCCCCAGGGCGTATAGTTTGGTAAGTGCACTGCCCTCCCAACACTGGTCCATAGTCAACAGTGCGGTCTGTTATACCACCGCACCGTTGACTTTGGAACAATGCTAGGAGGGCGGTGCGCTGAGAATTTGCAGGTGCACTGCCTCTTGTGCGTTGCAAATTTTATGGTGCATCACCTCTGGTGCGCGAAAAAAAAAGACGCACCGTGACCAGTGCATGCCTGTTTTTTGTGGCGCACCGAATATTTTTTTTATTTTTCAAAAACATTTGTATATGTATATTCCTAAATACATGTCTCATTTAATAAAAAAATTGTATTTAATATGTCAATCATTCAGAGACGTGAAAGGAGAGAAGAGAGGAACAACAACAACAACATGCAGACCCTTATAACATGGTTTGTTTGTGGGAGGCACGAGAGAGGGAGAGAGATGCGTACCCTCGCCCTATTAGAGCAGCTAACCAGGGGCTCCTAAGGCAGGTATGCCTCCTCAAGTTCTATGAGGGGCCTACTTCCTTAAAGGACCATGGTTTGTTTTTACGACATCTTATCCACAGGTGGAATGCCCACCTACAGGCTTTCTGGGTTGGTCCTAACCAGTGGTACACGCCCACTGAGGAGGAAATATATTTCATTACAGGGCTATCGAGGAGAGGGGTGGAATTTCCCTCATTCCCAGAGGTTCCATTTGGATATGCAACACAGAGTCAGTTGGTGTACTCCCATAGATACATTAGCGTAGATATACTATCTCCTTCAAATTTTCAGTTCTCCGAAGGTTAGTTACATATTGCTGCATTTGGTAGCGAGGCGGTGAGGTGTCTCTCACTTTTGATTTCGACCATTTCACACAACACCAACGACGAACAATGAATTAGTTGCCCGCTTCTATATTATGTTGATTCTTTAGTACAGGAAACACGACTTGTCAGGTGGTCTGCCATTTTTTTGCGACGGTTTTGTACAGCCTTAGATAGATTTCGTGCTCATGCACAAGGGAGGGTCAACTTCCCTTTTTCTTCAAATATTTTTTGTTTATTTTTTGAGAGGTTTCCAAAGACGAGGCCTACTTTTGTTCGGCAGCCTCATAGGTCGATGCTGGATGCACTGATGCACATGTGGGGACAGATGATTCCCAAGAAGGGTGAGACTAATTTTTCCACGAGGATATCCCATGATGCACTGGAGTTTCTAGCCAGTGTTGACGAGCATCCCTTCGTTATGGTCCCCTATCCTTATGTTGGTTTGGAATGATGAGAGTTTGCCAACATCCTCTTCACATATGATGAGCTGCCGGATGATAGAGGTAATATTATTATTTTATTTAAATTTATTCTAACATGTTATTTAACTTGTTTTTATTAAATTGTGTAATGAAATTGTCTAATTATTGTTGTATACTTGTATATATTTTGCAGACATTGGGTATTTTGATGGAGAGGACATGCCAGCGCCACCAAATGATCCAGGTGTGGATCCTGATGATGATCAGGATATGCCATATGCTGAGGATCATGAGAATGCTGCAGAGAGACCTGCTCTTGCTGGTGCACCAGTACCACCTTTTTCTAGGCGCGATAGGCTTGATAGCAGATTGAGGATGGAGTTGGGCGACCAACTCTGTGCATTGTTTGTTGAGGTCGGAGTCAGGCCCGCTACTATGAGAGACATACATGCCAATGGTAGGTTGGTACATATGTGGAGAGGCATTCTGCGTGACATGTATAGCCTGATGCGGCATTTCGTAAGAGCTACGACCTTAGTTACGTGACTGAGAAGGGCCGTTGCATGTTATAGGTGTGGTCGAGACGCAACAAGTGATCGATAGACCGCGAGAAACGACGCACCCTACAAGGAAAAGACCCTCTGGCAGAGGTTATAAAGGAGGTTTTTAGCGTTACAAAATTGGCCAAAATTGTCAAAAACATGTTTTCTACAACATCCATTTACAGTTACGGAGGTTTTGGTGGAGCTTTTAATGGAATTTCAACACAACTAAAAATACTGGGCGACCGGAGGTTATTACAAATGTTTTTTCATTGGTGCACTACTAAGGTGTCAACACACCGGTGCGCGTTGTCTAGAAGGTGGTCCAGGGTAGTCGAAGGTGCATGCACCAGGTCGTTAAGGTATAAAACCGCACCGGGGCGCAGTGTTGGTGATACAACACATGGGGCTATTCTATGGTCTTGGGATTTGTGCAGTGCCCATAGGTCATCTCAATGCACTGGTACATTGAGTTATAGAAATGCACCGATGCATAGTATCAGACAAATACACCGTTTGTTCTAATTTGTATTGGTATTTGTGCGATGCCCATAGGTCGTACAAATTCGCTGGTGCGTAGATTCACATAAACGCACTGGTGCGTAGTATCACACAAACACACTAAGATTTATAATTGGTATTGGTATTTTTGCGGTGCCTATAGTTCGTATAAACACACTAGTGCGATGTATCATACAAATTTACCGGTGTACAGTAACTGACACGCACCAGTGTTCATTTTGTATTTTTTAGAAACATCAACCTGTGACAGTGCAATTATTGTGATTTTTAAAAATTCATTATTCATCAAAAGTTGACACATCTTATAACAATATTCATATTAATTAAATTTTTATTAATGCATTTGAACGTGATGTTTGGACTAATTTGTTATATCATATCATAATTATTGTGATTTTTTAAAATTCATTATTCATAAAAAGACGACACATATCTTATAACAGTATTCATATGAATTAAATTTTTATTAGTGCATTCGAATGTGATGTTTATATTAATTTGTTATATCATATCATAAAATTTGACATCTCTTCATTATAATATTTAATCATCCATAAATTTAATCAATGGTGTTACATTTCACAGTGACAATGGAGAACGCAATAGAATAAATTAAAATATATTTTATTATATATATATATATATATATATATATATATATATATATATATATATATATAAAAGACAGTCTTTGTCATACAAAATGGGACAATTATTGGTATCCCTTTGTCTTTCAATTGGGACACTATGTCCATTACATTAAAAAAATGTCTGATTTCACAAACAAATATTTCAAAAAATACAACGCCTTGCTTTGATATCCAAACATAGTGATCATCATTCTTTGCTTAAACTCATGTCACTGCTAGAGCTACTTTCATGACTTGGGGGTTATTTTCAGGAATGTTTTGTTCACGGTGTTGATTTTTTTCTTCTTCTTCAAATTCCATCTACAAACATAAAAATAAACTATAATGAGTGTATATACATTGCTGAGAATAATTAAAATTGCAATATTAAATAATATACATTAATGTAAATCGAAAAGAAATGACGTACCATAGCAACAATTGACTCATGAACTATACACATTATTTCAAAACCATGTAGTATGCCATCTTTCAAGATTTCATCTGTTGGCATAGTTCCATACTTTGTTTCTTGCAAATTTTATACCCCATAACAAATCATATATTTAATATAAAATATTTTTTATTCTATTAATTATGGACGGAGCTAAGTAAAACAAGATCGATAGATGCTTACAAATTCCACATTTAATTTATGATATGCCAACATATATTGAAAACCCATATTTAACCCAATGTCAATCAATTTGTCTCATGGTTGTTCTTTGTACGTTAGCACCTGTTTGAAGACATTCAATGATGATTTTTGTAAAACAAATTAAAAAATACAAAAATTAAATCTAGTTAAGTTGTTATAAGGAAGTAACAATTACTCACAAACTTAGATATCAACCCTTTTCTTCCTTTTCGCCCTATTTTATGTGCTGAATGGGTTCCATTTTCTTTTCTTTTCTGCAAGAAAATACTTGAAAATTAATATTTAATGCTAAATTATTTATTTATTGTACCTAATGATCGAAAAATTTAATGATTACATATTACATTTGAAGCACGTTGTTGTTGAGATGGCTCCTCCTGCGATTCAATTTTGTCCATTTCTTTGACCATCTCCTTGTACACCTTTTTGGACATTCCTACTTGCATATTTCTGATATCAACTCGTTCATCTTTTGAGATTTTCATAATCTTCCTGAAAATGTACATGACAATAAACTATTTAATTTTTATATTGACATATGAAAAGTAAATATAACAAAAGGGATATTTATAAATAATTCTAGAAAAACATTTAAAGGAATATTACTTTTTCATTCCTTCTTTTTTGTTGTTGTACATTTTTGCTATTAAAAGTATGACATGTCTCATTGACCAATTCTTTGGAAACTCTTCCTATAGTTTAGATAAAATTTGGTTCTTGGAATAATTGGATTGATTTTTGTATTGTAAGTGGAAAGAATGTCTATAAATTTGTTCTACTAGATCCCTCAAACTTTCGTAAAATTTTCCCCCCCTTTCGTTAACCTCCAACACCACTCCAGATGAGCTAAGGAGCAATTCATTTTCATTTGCATGTTCTATTTTTTTTCTTTTCTTAGAACAACATTTCTTTTATGAGTTGTTGGTCCATGTAGAACATTAAACATATGTGAATTAATATATTGTTTGACACATGTTAACTAATAATTTTAAGTATAATATTAATGAAAATTAAAAAAATAAACTCATATTAGATCGATAGTATTTTTTCATTCACCTGATTCATCCTTTTGCAATTTTTCCATCAAGATTTTATGCTCTTTTGGTCCTAGATCAGAAACAATATTATTGAGCTTTGTCACTTTGTGGCTCTGCATGATACACAGTAAATGATACATATTAGTTAAACTCACATATAGTTCAAAAAATATTTTTTGTAAAGAATTTACAAAGAACTTTCCTTTTTTTATTTTCTTGATGTGTTATCAGTATTTTTGTTACTTGATCTCTTGTCAGCTATTTCTTTATCAATATGAAACCTATACCATATCATTCATTAATATATTTTATAAATAAATTGTAAACTTTTCAGGTAAAAAAAAATCTCAAGAAACCAGTGCGTCATTCATGGTGTACGCATCGATTTAAGTGCGTAGTGGTCTTATAAACGCATCTCCAAAACAATAGAACACACTGTATGGTGCTCTGTGTCAACAAGGAGCACCGGTGCTTTACATGTTAACCACCGCACTGACTTACACAGACAAAATAATAAGTTTAGTGTTATTTTTTGTAGCATAAACGCCCCACACAAACAAGGGACCACTGTATGGTGCTCTCTGTGAACTAGGAGACCCAGTGCAGTGCATTATATGTTACATGGTGCACCAATTAACATAATATATATATATATATATATATATATATATATATATATATATATTTGCGAAACAGCATGAGCATGGTGCACCATAATGAAATAGCACACCGATGCCCTATTTTACATAAGGCGCATTGATTAAATTTTTTTTTTTAAATTTTTTATCACACAGTACTCCCGCGGTGCGCTAGGATAATCCAGTGCACCAGTGCGCTAGGTTACACCTGGCGCACCGATAAAAAAAATTCTTTTTTTTTTAAATTCACACAAGGGCCAACATGGATTAGGATCCGACTATGCAAGTCGTCTCATGGGTTGGATGTCTTAGGCCTATATATAGAAATACAAACCCTATAAATCTTAAATGAAAAGCCCTAATTTTTTAATCATAGAAACATAGAGAAGAAAGGGCAGAAACAAAAAGAATGTAGGGTTTAGGGTAAAAATTGATTTTTTATTTTTTTTATTTTTTATTTTATTTTTATAATTTTATTTCTTTTGTTTCTGAAAATGAAAAATAAATTTAATTTTTTTTCTTACTGTGTAAAAAAAACTGCAGAAAAAATTAAAAAAAACAATAAACTTTAATCATGAGATCATTTGAAATTCTATGCTACAGGGTTTGAATCACTAGAGGTTTGGAATTTTGATTGTCTGAATACTTTTGTTCAAACATATTTCGTTGCTCCACAGTGCTCTTGTGCTCTATTTCTCCAAGTATGTCTCTTGCAAGTCTCTGGCTGAATTTTTTTGTAAAAATAGTGAAATAATGAAAAGTGTTTAGTATTTAAAGAATTGTTTTATGAAACTATATTTTTCGAAAATATTTTTCCACCCATTTTTCAATTTACCCTTTTTTTTTTTTTTTTTAGTTAAAGAAAATAGAGTTGCGTTTTTTTATTTGCGGTTATTCATCACCAATGCGTCACTTAATATCACTGCACCAGTGCGTCTATTTATAACATGGCACCGGTGCACAATAACGAAAATGCACCGGTGTGGTGATATGTACATTTAGCACTGATAACAAGAAGTCCATTTTTAAGGCACTGAAATTAATTTTAGGTGTGTGCACCAAAATTTATTGTTGATTTTGCTCAAATGCAGGGATAAAATATCATAATTATATCGAATGGAAAATTCTTCAAAATCCAGTTCGTTCCATAATATTTCTCAAAGTCCATCGTGGAGTTCTCCCTATCCATCTCGAGACGTAATATTTACTTCAGATTTTATTTATATTTTCATTATCTAATTGAATTTATGTTTTTTATCCATATCGATCATGCACAGCTTAATTAAATTTATAATGTATACAAATTTGTAGGTTCATGCAGATTCAAAATCGTGTTCAGATGCACAAAATATTTAAACAACTCCAAAACGTCAGAAGCTCTTATCAGGAGCAACATACCGCAGGGTGCATTTGGTAGATGAAAATGGACAGCCGCTTCACCCTGCCAATTGTAACAATATTGCATCTTCTAGCGACAATCCTAGGATAATGTTGGTAGTAATTATAATTTTTTGGTATATTGATTAATGTAATTATTTCAATGCCAAACCAATTAATCATGCAATATTGTCAACATGGTTACTAATTGATATCATATATTTTGTACTAATCATGTTCAAATATTTTATTAAATTAATAGGATTCTAGTGATGATGAGAGACCTACCTATCATCTTACGTTGCACCCCACGACAATGTCAAATTGAGAGAAGACTAAATTAAGAGACAAAATCAGAGAGGAACGATACCATGAATGGTTGAATCAACCACCGATTCAATTACCGCTACGTCCAGATTCACCAATTAGGAATGACTACATCAATAGTAGTTCTTCACAAGCTGGTAATGGAGGCAATCAAATAGAGGTTGGTATGGATGATTATTTAAGGGATACGACTGCCATGGAGACAATGTTGTTAGATGCATTCCAAAACGATGATCAGCTAGGGGATGATGCTCATATCGCTGACACCTTTTTCGAAAGCCTTAAATTTTCTTCCACCACCCCTCTCTTTGGACATGGCGGTCAGTCAAAGTCTACCCATTTGGGGACAATGATGTTACTGTACAACTTCAAAGAAAAGTTTGTCTTGTCAAATGCATGTTTCTCGGAAATTTTGAGGTAAGTTACCGTAAAGTCATCCCTTATATAAATTTGAGAAATATAATCAGTACACAATGAACATTACAAATGCTAAATTTTATGAACTTTAATAATTATATCGGAATTAATGTACATTTATTAATATATTTTTCCATGATCACCAACTACAGGTTATTCAAAGATAAGGTTCTTTCGAGTAATAATGTCTTGCCCGGTAGCTGCGAAGAGGGAAAGAAATTGTTGAAAATGTTGGGTGTTGAGTACATATCATATCATGCATGTCCAAATGATTGTATTCTATATAGATTAGAATATGCAGACAAAGATATATGTCCGAAATGTGGGCACGACAGGTATGATAAATAAATAAAGAAGGGTAAATCACGTACTAGTCCTCATTTTAAGATATTGAGCCACATGCCTATAATCCAAAGGATTCAAAGGCTCTTTCGTTGCAAAGAATTAGCTATGTTGTAGGGATGACATGCCTCACAAAGAAGTGAGTTGGGAGTTATGTGAATCCCAACTGATTTAATAGCCATGAATCATATAGAGGATACATGCCCCGAAAAATTCAAGGATGAAGTACGAAGTCTACGACTCAGCATAGCCATGTATGGCGTCAACCAATATTCCCTCCAGAACACCAACTATTCTTTTTGGCATGTAGTAGTGATCAATAACAGTATCCCCCCATGGTTGTCCATGAAGAATGAACATCTTATGTTGGCTCTCATAGTCCCTGGTAGAAGACAAGTGAAGAATATGGATGTATACTTACAACCACTCGTAGATGAATTGAAGGAATTATGGGATGGGATAAATGTATACGATGTATCAAGACCCATCACAGCAGAGAGGAGTTTTACATTGTATGGCATATGTGCTTACACGACACATGATTATCTAGGCTTAGGAGTTTTCTCTGGTAAATTACATGTTTAATTTAGTGATTTGTCTATATACGTAACAATATTATTTCACATATTAGTTATTTAATTCATTGTAATTGTTCTGATCTTCATAATATTCTTTAACATGCCATGTATATTAATTGTATACAATAATCTCGCAGGTTTTGTAACAAAAGGGTCCTTCTTTGAAAGCTAGATGGTCCAAGGACCTATGAAAGCCAGTGTATGATTGCTCCAGGCTATTCCTCCTAGAAGAACACCCTTATAGAAGAGAAACATCCACTTTCAATGGTAAACAAGAGAGAACCCAAAGGCCTCCAATAACGACACCAACTGAATGGTTTAGAGCATATGAGAGAGAGAAGGAGAAGAAGTTCATAGAAATGTTCGATTCAGATGGGGAGCCTATGTTTGATGATCCAGAATTCTTCGACACCTATGTTTAGAAATTTCCGATTGGGATGAAAAGGAAATCTATATTTTATAACCTCCCATATTGGAAGCATCTTAAGATTAACCACTTATTAGATCCCATGCATATATTTAAAAATGTTTCATATTATTTATGGAGGAAATTATCATCGAAACAAAGTGACACATTGGCTGTTAGAGAAGATATTATTACTTCAAAAAATAAAAAAGAAACATTGGCCAAGACGATTAGAAAGTGTAGGATCAAAGGCAGGCACTGGTCCCTCTAATTCATGGTATTTTAAAGAAGGTGATGTCCAATGGATTTTAAAAAAAGATGATCTTTCTTTGGAAAAGGAAGTTATAATGGGTGTGAGGGTGCCATCTTCATATGGGTCTTCACTACAGTGCTGCTTCACCGTGGATGACCATTTTTTGGGGTTGAAATCAAAAGAATGATTTTATTATTTGTTATATTAATAAAATTTATCCCATGCAGGGATCATAAAACATAACTAATTTTGTATATAATTGCACGTGTTTATAACTTTTCAGTGTCATTATCATTTTTACGTGCGTGGGTTTGTGAAAATTGAATTCCCTCAAGACCTAGGATGTGCCATATCTAAATTATCTGCATTTGAACGTTGGGTCACGTCAAAGGAGATTCGCGTGGCTAGCATTCCATGGTGGCGTCAAAAGATAGTTGAGATTGTTTGTATGTTTGAGAAGGAACTGCCGACGAGTTTCATGGACTTGCAGGTTCATATTCTAATCCACCTAGTAGATGAGGTTGAATTAGTTGGGGTGTTTTCTTGTCGTTGGATTTTCTTCTTAGAGAGGTACGTGAATAAATTTAAAGGTTTTGTTCGACAAAGGGCAAAACCCGAGGGGTCTATGGCAGAGGGGTACATATCATATGAGTCTTTCTATTATGCCAGTGAGTACATCAAGAAGATCGACAATATCCCAGGTGCGGTGATTTGGGACGATGAAAGGGATGAAGACAAAAGAGAAGGGGAGTTGCTTCAAACGAGTGGAAAAAAGCGCTTGATAAAAATTAAGCGACTTATAATTTTTCAAATTTACACAAAGTAAATATTCATGTTGAACTTCGACATAATGTATATTTTGATCTCTATGTACTATATAATGTCAATTTTATTTCATCAGTGAATGCAGAAATTGAAGCAAACAATAAATTCTTTCTTTACAATTCTGAAGCGACACAACGGTGGGTCGCATTGTACGAACAAAAGAGGATGAAATGGGATAGTGACAAGAAAGAATTCAGATGGTTGAATGGTAGAAGTTTTCCTTATCTAGATCATTTAAAAGAAAATATGTAAAAAATATTCCCCAATAGTTGGGTTGTTGACCAAGTTAGAGAGAAATATGGTGCAACCAGTCATTACCCACGTGCTGAAGAGGATGCGCTAAATGTAGGGATTAGGTGCAACAACTCGGTAATAATCTATTTAATTTATATGTACATTTGAAACTTATAAGACATATATATTGCATAATTTAACTGTTGGGTTATTATAAGACACATGACACTATGAATTTTTAAACTTTTTTATAATAGGTGCATTTGTTCCCATCTATGTGGGCATATGGACACCATTTTTGCACATAAAATGTCGATGTTGGAAACATCACACAAGACTGTGGAGTGGAAGTTGAGTTCGATCAATCTAGTCGATCTATCCATCATGATCAAAACCTAGTATGAGGGACGTTAGGTTACGTTGGAAAGATACAAGAGATCATTGAATTGGATTTCTCTTCTTTCCAATGTGTTATTTTTAGGTGCAAGTGGTGGGACACCTTTGATCGGAAAAATATAAAGGAATATCACGATAGTAGGCTAATATGTATCAACTCTAGAAAGATGTGGGATGAAGCTAAGGAGCCCTATGTTTTCCCCAAACACTGCAACCAGGTGTTTTTTTACCCAGATGTGTTGGATAAGGATTGGTGGTTCGTATTGAGACATGACCCTAGATCAAAACATATTTTTGAGAACAATAGTGTTATCATGCCATGCGAGCTGGAAGATAATGAGGGTGATCATGAGAACCGAGAGTGATATGGTACATGTGTTATTTGATCATCAATATTTATACTTTTTAAGATGGGTTTTTCGAAACATTATAATACGTATTTTGAATTAATTGGTAATTTTCATTGTGTTAATGTTAAAATCAATATTTCACTTGATAATTTGCAATTATGTTGATCTCAAAAACAATGGCGTATTGTATAAAGTTCTTTTTTTTTGTATGTAAGATCATAATAAAATAATGATAATTCTAAAGCACATGAATTTATTTGCATTATTTTCTAAACTTTATTATGTTACAATAATTCATATTATTCTAGATTTATTATTTTACAATTATTTAAAATTTTACAAATTTACAAATTTAATTTTTTTAATAAAATTATTTCACATTAATACAATTAAAATTTTACAAATATTTTACATACAATTAGAATTAGAATTTTACAATTTCACATACAACTACAATTAAAATTACAATTACAATTTTATAATTTTACATACAATTACAATTACAGTTACAATTTTAGAATTACAATAATTTCACAGTAATACAATTAAAATTTTACAAATATTTTACATAGAATTAGAATTAGAATTTCACAATTTCACATACAATTACAATTACAATTACAGTTTTAAATTTTTACATATATACAATTACAATTTTACAAATTTAAAATTTACAATTACAATTACAAATTTACAAATTCACACACACACACACACACACACATATATATACCATTACAATTACAATTTTAGAATTTTACATAAAATTACAATTTTATAATTTTACATACAATTAGAATTAGAATTACATCAATTTTACAATTTTACATATATACAATTACAATTAAAATTAAAATTACAATCATTTCACAATAAATTAAATATTACAATTACAATTAAAATTTTACAAATATTTTACATATAACAATTACAATTAAAATTACAGTTAATACAAATACAATGACAATTTTAGAATTTTACAAACAATTAGAATTACAAATATTATAATTTTACAATATCATGATCATTTAATATTAAATTAATTAATAAATGTCACTATCATGATAAACATCGTACAAACATCATATTTGACTAAAAAACACATTCAAATTCACTAACATCATCGTGATCATGATCATCTAACAAAACATAATTATCTTTATATAACATCATAACAACAAAAACATCAAATATACATCTCATGTGAAATAACTGCTATCACATACACATTTATCTACAAGCTGCACATTAAATGAACATATCTAACATGACCTAACAATATACACGTCATGATGATCACCAACATGTAAATTAAGTACAACTACAAAATGAACATAAAATACATGGATCACACACACACACACAGACACACACACACACACACACACATATATATATATATATAAAATATACAACTGTAATATAAATTTCATATATTAGCTGGCGGTACTTCATCAATAGTAGTACTAGTCGAGGCCTGCTCAGTCAATGGTGCAGCCTCGACAAGCTCAGTTGATACATGCTGATCATCATGTGCCTGCTGATCTGGTACTAGTGCCTCATGCAGATCAAGATCAACTATCAACTACTCATCGTGATGAATGGACATGGTTGATGGTCTAGCTCGCTCATGATCATCGTGATGACTGGACATGGTTGATGGTCCAGCCTACTGATCTCCATGATGACTGCTACTCAATGTTAGTGGAGGCTGCTCATCTGGTGCGACGCGAGGTGAATGATGATCACTCCCTTGATCGTGATCATCAGATGATGCATTGGCGCTACTCACGGACTACCAATCACATGCTGCATCTCGACCATGCCTATAACATGCAAGGGTCCTCCTCAGCCACGTAACTAAGGTTGTAGCTCCTACGACATGCCGCATCAGCCTGTACATGTCACGTGACATGCCTCTCCACATATGTACTAGCCTACCATCGACCTGTATGTCTCTCATAGTAGCGACCCTGATTCCCGCCTCAATAATCAATGCACATTGTGGCGTACTCCATCATCAATAAAACATAAGCCTACTAGCGCCTAGCTGTAGCGATGCTTGGCCTTTTAACGAACGGAGGTCTCTCTGCCTTGGCCTCTGATTATCCTCGACATCCCTGGCATATCACGAACATCATCGGGATCCACACTTGGATCATGTGGTGATGTTGAATAATACGATATTTTTATAAGGGGGCTCCTCAAACATCCGCTAGATTCTACCATGTAGTGCTAGATGAGAAACCTCCATTAGCCATCGACCAACGATCATCATGGAGAGCAAGTTGGATCACCGACCACATCGAATTCGAAGCTTGATGCAACATCAGCAGTACTCATGATCATGAGCGAGCTAGACCATCAACCATGTCGAGTCATCACGATGAGCAGCCGACAGTTGATCATGATCATCTTGAGGCACCAGTACCAGATTAACATGTATCTAAGCTTGTCGAGGCTGCACCATTGACTGAGCAGACCTCGACTAGTACTGCTATTGATGATGTACCACGGGCTGATATATGACATTTATATTACAGTTGTATATTTTTGACATTATTCAGTTATATATATATATATATATATGGTCCATGTATTTTATGTTGATGTTGTAGTTGTACTTAATTTACATGTTGTTGATCATCATGATGTGTATATTGTTAGGTCATGTTAGATATCTTCATTTAATGTGAAACTTGAAGATAGATGTGTATGTGATAGCAGTTATTTGACATGAGATGTATATTTGATTTTTGTGTTGTGATGATGTTATACAATGCTAATTCTGTTTTTTTAGATGATCATGATCACGATGATGTTAGCGAATTTGAATGTGTTTTTTAGTCGAATATGATGTTTGTATGATGGTTATCATGATCATGATGTTTATTAATTATTTTAATATTAAATGACCATGATATTGTAAGAATTGTAATGTTGTATTCTAATTGTATGTAAAATTCTAAAATTGTAATTGTATTTGTAATTGTAATTGTATGTAAAATATTTGTAAAATTTTAATTGTAATTGTAATATTTAATTTATTATGAAATGATTGTAATTGTAATTTTAATTTTAATTGTATATATGTAAAATTGTAAAATTGTAATTGTAATTCTAATTGTATGTAAAATTCTGAAATTGTAATTGTAATGGTATATATGTAAATTTGTAAAATTGTAATTGTAATTGTAAATGTAATTCTATGTAAAATTGTAAATGTAATTGTATGTAGAATTAAAATTGTAATTGTATGTAAAATATTTGTAAAATTTTAATTGTAGTAGCCTTGAAATGATTGTAATTGTAGGTAAATTGTATGTAAAATTCTAAAATTGTAATTGTAATTGTACGTTTAAATTGTAAAATTGTAATTGTAATTGTATTAGTTATTCTATTGTATGTAAAATATTTGTAAGATTTTAATTGTATTTTTCCACAGAAGAAATAACATGGCATAATTTAAACAAAAGACCGCTGTTCACAAGCATGAACAGCGCCACTCACCACCTCAGTGACTGTCCAGGACCCCAGAGCAAGCTGAGCACCTTCTTTAGATAATCGATCTGCTCCCTGGTTCCTTTCTCTGTAAATGTGAACAACAGAGATCTCAGAGAATTTTTTTTAATACATTTACTTTAATTCCTAGAAGAAGTGTAAGAAAGAAATTCTAACACTCATTGAACCATCACTCAATAATCTACTTAGAATCACCAAAAATCTCAATCATTTCAATGATATTAATAGCGTTATATAAAGCAAATGAGGAAAGTTTGAGTTTAGAATAAAGTTATTGACCCTGCCCACATGTTTTAACTATACTCAGAGAGAGTTTTCAAGAGTGAGATGAATGACCAGACCAGCACCACATAGATCATTACCACCGTAATAAGACAAACAAGCCCACGGATCGACCATTAGCCCTGGGGCCTATTACTGCTAGTTGAACCTCGTATATGTATGAGAGAATACTATCAAAAATTGCAGCCTCTGCCTCACTCTCCTGCTAAAAGGAAAAGATAATACCAGACCACCTTGTCATGCTTAACTGCAGGTCCTCAGAAACAAGAGAAAGCCCAACTTTACCAACAGAGCTCTCCTCACCAAGAATTCTGCCCGAGAAAAGTCCTCACTCATGCCACCTCAAGGAACATACTTGACCTCTGAAAGATCATTGTGTACTAGAGCAATGGGCAGAAGTATAAAGAGGTGTTAGAGGTTTCTCTTCACACTTTATGGCCCAAACACCAACTCATCTCTGCTTCCCTGTCTATAGTAAAGTCCGGCAATTTTATTGTGGGGAGAATGCACTGTAAAAAGGTCCTGGTCTTGGCTGGATTTTTAATTTCCGTAGTGATTTAGACCACCAAATTGGGGCTCCCCAACCTTCTTGGCGTTTACAAGCCATTTATAAATCACAAACCTGGGGGAGAGAGTCTCTGTCACAGATTTATCCTGTAGCCATCAGAAGAATCCGAGATTCAAACAAAAGAATGCAATAGGTCTGCAACATATCGATTCCATTCATCCATCCACCTGTCTTCTAAATGCAGAGCTGTACCGGAGAGCCAGCGTTGTTTAACAAGGGAAGTAGTTCTAGGATCGGCCCCCTGATTCAAAGTGTAAAAACCTTCTGCGTTAATATAATTAACCAAGGCCAGAGACAGAGAAAAGTTAAGCGAGCAACCAACCCAAGGATCACAGCCCACCCGAACTTGCGAGCCATCGCCAACCTGCCAGGGCAAACCTCTTTCAATTAACTGAACGGAAGCCACAATAGCTTTCCAAACAATAGAGGCATTTTTGGAAGATTTTGCTGGAGAGCGAACCCAATCCAGGACAGAGCCTTGACTGATATATTTGCGTTTAATGACCGAAACCCAGAGGGAATCAGTAGATATCAAACGCCACGCCAATTTGGCAGCGAAAGATTTTGCAAAAGAAGACAGAGTTTTTATTCCCCAGCGTCCCCAATCCTTTGGTTTTGAAATTTATCCCAAGCCACCCAAGCGCTGACAATACCCTGTTTTGACCCAGACCAAAGGAAAGTTCTGCATAATTTATCAATAGAGGACAGAATGCCTTTAGAAACCCACGCCGGGCTGGCCCAATAAACTGGAATAGCCATCAGAACAGACTTAATTAAAACCAGGCAACCTGCCCTCGAAAGCCACCTGAAACACCAGTGATTTAGCCTTTTTTCAATCTTAGCGAGAAGCCATTTCCAGTCCCGGATTCTGTAGGTACCTGGTTTTAGCAAAAAACCCAAGTATTTGAAATTATTCTGCAAAGAACGGACTTCAAAGTTCAGCATGTTCTTACTCTGCTTATTTCATCAACGGAGAGGCCCGAGGGAGTGATAGTCGACTTATGAATGTTTATTTGGAGCCCAGTTGCTTTAAGAAAAAGATCCAACAGTAACTTTAAGGCACGACAATCATCTATACTCCCATTAAGGAATAACAATATATCATCCACAAAAAGTAGATGCGTGATCCAGAGGTTTGGGGCCACTTCAATACCTTTTATTTTGCCCAATCTTTTATTCTTTTGAATCATGAGGCTTAAACCTTCAGCTGCCAACAGGGAAAGCAGGGGCGAAAGAGGGCAGCCCTGCCGGAGGCCTCGTTCCGGATTAAAAAAATAGGTAGCAGCACCATTTATTAGAAGAGCAATCGCTGAAGAAGAAACACAGCTCATGATCCATCTGACAAAGTCAAATCTAAAACCAAGATGAGTAAGTAAAAGCCTCAAATACAACCCACTGAATCTATCATATGCTTTAGACAAATCCAATTTGACAATAAGCCCTTTCCTACCACTTCTCTTTAGACTGTGCAGGGATTCTTGAGCAACACCTACAGCTTCATGAATCTTCCGGCCACTAAGAAACCCAAATTGTTCCGGAGAAATATGAGAGGAGAGAAAAGGTTTAAGCCTGGAAGCTATAACTTTCGCTATGATTTTATAAACACAAGTGCAAAGAGAGATTGGCCGGAAGTCAGCAAAGGAAGAAGGGTGGTCGGATTTGGGAATCAAAGCTAGAAAAGTGGAGTTGAAAGGGGCGAAGACTTGACCCGTAACTCTAGATTCCTCTACAACAGCCACAAGTTCATCACCAAGCGCCTCAAAAAAGTGCAGAAAGAATTCAACAGTGCAGCGATCCGGGCCAGGACTTTTGTCCCTTTGCATTCCTTTAAGGATATCCTCAATCTCCTGTTTGGAAACAGGTGCCATAATTGCATCATTTTCTTCCTCCTCAATGAACCTAGGAAACAACTGCGCCACTCTTATGACTTCTGCAATGGACACTTCAGACGGAGCTTTAAAGAGATCTTTGAAATAAGAGGTACCCAAAGAAGCTAGATCCTCAAAGGAAGAAACCACTTCATCATTACCTTTAGGCATTTCCCAGATTGAATTTGCCATCTTCCGACCTTTGGCATAGTTTTGGAAAAACTTAGTGTTTTCATCGCCCGCTTGGAGCCATAGTGCCCTGCTTTTCAAACGCCAACTTTCTTCTCTTAGCTGGAGAATATTTCTCCTGGAGGCCTCCAAATCCTTGATTCTATTCCTTGAATCAATGGAGACGTAGCCTCCTCCTTCTGGATCTTCCAAACGAGCAAGTTCAGCGTTAACCCTTTTAAGATCCTCCTCCTCCTTCTCCTTCTTTTTTGCCGCCCAATTCTTTGAGGCTGCTTTCATTTTCTTCAGATTCTTCCAAAAGAAGGCACTCCTAGAAGAATCAGGCCTGACTGGATCTTTCTCCCAGGTTAAAGCAAACAGTTCCTGATACGAGTCATCCTTGAGCCATGCAAGATTAAAACGGAAGGGCATCCCAGGTTTACTTCCTGCACCTTTAACTTCGAGAAGGATGGGAAAATGATCCGAAACTCCACCTTCACCAATCCAATGGCGATAGTCCAAGAGATTTTCTAAAAAAGGCTCACTTAAAAGAAAACGATCCAAATACTTCCCCACCCAGTCCTGACCAACCCTTCTGTTCCTCCAAGTGGGTTTCAGCTTCAAAAGGGGTATGTCCACCAGATGAGCAAGAGCAAGGTGGTTATTGAAAAAATCAGTTAAAGGGTCTGCTCTGGCCGTGTCACCCCAAGACTCCGCTTCCCCCAAAGAGAAGTTCAGGTCTCCTCCAATAATTAAATTAGGGTGGCCTATCCAGGAGGAGCGAAAAACAGAAGACCAAAAACGCTCCCTTTCCACACAAGGCCCGTAAATGTTTAAGGAGAGCAAGGAAAGATTGAGCTCACTGGAAAAAAGTTCCAAAGCTAACACACTCGAAGACCCCCAAGAAGAAACATACTTCAATTTTTTGGGGTTGAAGCCAGAGACCACACC
This sequence comes from Pinus albicaulis, assembly GCA_034641835.2. Taxonomy (NCBI): domain Eukaryota; kingdom Viridiplantae; phylum Streptophyta; class Pinopsida; order Pinales; family Pinaceae; genus Pinus; species Pinus albicaulis. Next base: position 1,371,095,630 of record CM076575.1, on the reverse strand, counting down.
CCCAGATCTCCCAACAGCATCAAGAGCAAAAAAAGACCAGCCAGGCAGCAATTTATAGATAGTACAAACAACCTCCTCCCCTTTGCCTAGAGTTTCTTGGAGCAGAATGATATCAGGATTGTGAGAACGCACAAGCTCTTTGAATGCTAGCTTTTTAGGCTGGCTAGCTAAGCCTCTGCAATTAAACGAAAGAACAATCATGGCACATCTTCAGGGGGTGGCCGCTCTGCTCTAAGCACCCCGGTGAGAGACATCTGTTTACCATCGGCTATATCTACCACAAATTTTGACTGGGCTAAGGAGAGGTTAGATTTTCGACCTCTCGTCTTTCTGGCCCCAATAACAACAGGATTTGAGGCAAGGCCTCCCACGACTAAGCCAGACCCTCTCCTATCAGCCCGAGGTCTAAGATTATAAGGGAGAGGTTCAGAAACAGAAGGCCGAGGGCAAGGGGCTGAAGGGTCAACCAGATCATGAGAGGAAGGAAAATCAGAGACAGCAGGGACAGATAAAACAACACTATCCAGATGAGGCAAGGAAAGGTTTAAGGCAGAAAGATCACTCAAGAGCTGCCTGGAAGGACCAGGCTCAGTACACACAACAAAAGGAATACAAGCAGAGGATTGAAACAAGGGAGGAGAGGAGGAGGACATACCTGCCTGAGTCGCCCCGACGAGTTCAGCTTCTGAAAGGGGAGCCAGGGAGTCTGCCCGATCCTCGAAAGGAAGGGAGGAAGGGCCAGAAGCATCCGCCAGGTCCCGAACCACGTCCGCCACAGGGGGAGAGGGAAAAACCTGAGCCGAAGGACCTGCCTCGGCTTCCAAAGGACCCACTTCCTGAACTGAGACTGAAGCTTTCTTCATCCCGTTCTGCCTTCTCTGTCTGCATTTACGCTGGTGGCCAAGCGGGCAGTCACGTGCCAAGTGACCAGTCTTATGACACCTATTGCACCGGAAGGGAAGGTGCTCACAATCTAACATCTGCAGAAACTCCAAATCCTTATAGTGAAGCGTCATTGCATCCGCAAGACCTTCTCGAGGGTTTAGACTCACCAGAATACGGGCCACACTCTTATCCTTTGTTTGCAAGTAGGATTTGTCAGCTTCAAGGAAGGTGCCCAGGGTATTACCAATAGAGACAAAGATCGAATCAGTCCAAAATTGCAAAGGAAGGCCGGGCAACTTAACCCATACAGATGATTCAACCATTTTCTCCTTCTGAGCATCAAAGAGGGGGGTCCATCTTCTAAATAGCACAGGTCTCTTACCAAAGAACCAATTTCCTGCAAGGACTCTGTCCACTTGGTCTTTTCTGTCAAAGGTAATGCTGAACCAACCTCGCGCCAGAATGGTTATATCAACATGCATACCTGGGGATTCTTTCCACATTGTGTGAGCCCATTCCGCTATGTAGTCTGCCGAATATTTCCGACCCCTTACTCTGCCCACAATCATGATCTCAGATAGATCCATAACATTCTTAATGCTAATATCCACTCCTAGCAAACATTTCGGGCGATCTTCCTTGGATTTAATGAATTTAGCTTTCTTCCTCTTCGTTCCCACAACTTTCTTGACACCCTCCTCCTCTGCTACCGACTTGACTTGAGGAATCTCGGCTCTTAAGGTCTCAAGAAGAAATTGCCTCAAAGCATTGATGGATCTTAAGGGCGCAAGACCATTACTTGAGTTCTGCAGGGCACCGACCCCTGGAGCAACTTCACGCCTCGGCGCAACACCTTGATTTTCAGAGGCAACAGATTTTGGAAGAAGTTCAACTGCCTCGCTAGAAGAAACCCTTGACTGAATATCACAACCTGGACCCCCATCCTTTACTGGTTCGGCCAACCCTCCTTCATTTTGCTTTGAAGGCACTTGATCCTCCGCCACCCCTGTAGAAACTATCTTTGTAGGACCATTCTCTCCCCCAGGCAGGAGAAGCCCTCTCGAAATGTCCTGAGAAGGTCTCCCCAACGAGGCAGGTCCTGCAGAAAAATCAACCCTAGGCAGAGTAGAGCCCTGCGGGAAATGAAACCCTCTACACCCTATCACGTCTTCCAAACCACCTGTACCAACGAGAGGAGGGAGAGTAACTTGAAGGGATGAACGCGGCAAGACCGGATCAAAGTTAAGGGCTGCCTTGAAAAGCTCTTCAGAATTCTGCGGACGACTGCTGATAGGGAGGTGCTGATTATCGTAGCTGAAACCACTCTGAGGGGTGATAAAGTTATCACTTGCAGGCCCAAAACCTGGCGAGAATCCTCTCAATGCTGCTTCAGCAGCTAAACCAATCGAGGAGCGATTTGGAAAGTAAAGATCAATATTCTTCTCCGAGATTTCTAAACCCCAACAAGTAAGGAGATCCTTCGGCGACGGTTCTAACTCGACAGAAACACTTTCAAGACCCATTGAAAACGACAACCAACCCTCTTAAGGAAATCTGCAAACGACCGCAAGCCTCGCTTTCCCTCAGAAACCCTAGCCTCCAAACACCGTTCAAAGGAGCCTGATCCGCATCCAAGAGTAACCCCCATCCTGAAAAACAGATTCATTGCAACACGTACGACTGGCAGGAAGCCTCGAAACCGGAGGAAACACCACGGGTAAGCTCTGGCGACCTCTGCGAAACCCTAGTCCCTCTGATCGACTCCAAAGGCTATTGTCCAATCAGATTTAATTGTATTACTCGTGAAATGATTGTAATTGTAATTGTAATTATTGTATGTAAAATTCTAAATTTGTAATTGTAATTTTGTGTGAAATTATAAAATTGTAATTGTAATTGTAATTGTATGTGAAATATTTGTAAAATTTTAATTGCATTAATGTGAAATCAATTTATTAAAATTTTTAAATTTGTAAATTTTAAATAATTGTAAAATAATAAATCTAGAATAATATGATTTATTGTAACATAATAAAGTTTAGAAAATAATGAAAATAAATTCATGTAATTTAGAATTATCATTATTTTATTATGATCTTACATATAAAAAAAGGAATTTTTATATAGTACGCCATTGTTTTTGAGATCAACATAATTGCAAATTATCAAGTGAAATATTGATTTTAACATTAACACAATGCAAATTACCAATTAATTCAAAATACATATTATAATGTTTCGAAAAACCAATCTTAAAAGGTATAAATATTGATGAAATAAAACATGTACCATATCACTCTCGATTCTCATGATCGCCTTCATTATCTTCCAGATCACATGGCATGATAACACTATTGTTCTCAAAAATATGTTTTGATCTAGGGTCATGTCTCATTACAAACCGCCAATCCCTATCCAACACATCTGGGTAAAAAAACTCCCATTTGCAGTGTTTAGGGAAAACATAGGGCTCCTTCGTTTCATCCCAAATTTTTCTCGAGTTGATACATATCATCCTACTATCGCGATCTTCCTTTAAATTATTCCGATCAAAGGTGTCCCACCACTTGCACCTAAAAATAACACATTGGAAAGAAGAGAAATCCAATTCAATGATCTCTTGTATCTTTCCGACATAACCTAACATCCCTCGTACTAGGTTTTGATCACGGTGGCTAGATCGACTAGATTTATCGAACTCGACTTCCACTCCACAGTCTTGTGTGATGTTTCCAGCATCGGAATTTTCTATGCGAAAATGGTGTCCATATGCCCCCATAGATGGGAACATATGCACCTATTATAAAAAAGTTAAAAAATCATAGTGTCATGTGTCTTATAATAACCCAACAAATAAAATATGAAATATAGCTGTAATTACATTTGAAAGGTGCATTATTAAGTTTCAAATGTACATATAAATTAAATATATTATTACCGAGTTGTTGTACCCAATCCCTACTTTTAGTGCATCCTCTTCAAGACGCAGGTAACAACCAGTTGCACCATATTTCTCTCTGAATTTCTCAGCAACCCAACTATTGGGGCATATTTTCTTTTAAATGATCGGGATAAGGCACACTTCTACCATTCAATCGTCTGAATTCTTTCCTGTCACTATCCCATTTCATCCTCTTTTGTTCGTACAGTTTTAAAGAACGAATTTATTGATTGCTTCAATTTCTGCATTCGATGATGAAATCAAACTGACATTATATAGTACATAGAGATCAAAATATACATTATATCGAAGTTCAACTTGAATATTTATTTTGTGTAAATTTGGAAAATTATAAGTTGCTTACTCTTTATCAGGCGCTTTTTTCCACTCGTTTGGAGAAACTCCCCTTCTCTTTTGTCTTCATCCCTTTCATCATCCCAAATCACCGCACCTGGTTTTTTTCGATCTGCTTGATGTACTCACTGGCATAATATAAAGAATCATATGATATGTACCCCTCTGTCATAGAGTCCTTGGGTTTTTCCCTTTGTCGAACAAAACCTTTCAAGTTCTTCATGTACCTCTCTAAAAAGAACATCCAATGACAAGAAACCACCCCAACTAATTCAACCTCATCTACTAGGTGGATTAGAAGATGAACCTGCAAGTTCATGAAACTCATAGGTAGTTCCTTCTCAAACATACAAACAATATCAACTATCTCTTGACACCATTGTGGAATGCTAGCCACATGAATCTCCTTTGACGTGATCCAACATACAAATTTAGATAGTTTATATATGGCACGCCCTAGGTCTTGAGGGAATTCATGTTTCACACACCCACGCACGAACAAAGAATAATGACACTTCAAAGTTATAAACACGTGAAATAATATACAAAATTAGTCATGTTTTATGATCCCTGCATGGGATAAAATTTATTAATATAACAAATAATAAAATCATGCTTTTGAAATGATACGTACTCTTAGAAAATTCAAATGTTCATGCGATTTCAACCCTGAAAAATGGTCATCCACGGTGAAGTAGTGTCGTAGTGAAGATCCATATGAATATGGCACCCTCACACCCATTATAACTTCCTTTGCCAAAGAAAGATCATATTTTTTAAAAATCCATGGGACATCACCTTCTTTGAAATACCTTGAATTAGAGGGACCAATGCCTGCCTCTGATCCTGTACTTTCTAATCATCTTGGACAATGTTTCTTTTTAGTTTTGAAGTAATAAAATATTTCCTAACAACCATTGTGTCACTTTGTTTCGATCATATGTTCCTCCATAAAGAAGATGAAACATTTTTAAATATATGCATGGGATCTAATAAGTGGGTAATATTAAGATGCTCCCAATATGAGAGGTTATAAAAGATAGATTTCATTTTCATCCCAACAAGAAATTTCTCAACATAGGTGTCGAAGACTTCTAGATCATCGAACATAGGCTCCCCATTTTAATCAAACATTTCTATGAACTCCTTCTCCTTCTCTCTCTCATATGCTCTAAGCCATTCAGCTGGTGTCATTATTGGAGGCCTTTGGGTTCTCTCTCATTTACCATTTAAAGTGGATGCTGCTCTTCTATAAGGGTGTTCTTCTGGGAGGAATACCCTCAAGAAATCATACACTGGATTTCGTAGGTCCTTGGACCATCTAGCTTTGAGAGAAGGTCCACAAAATTTACATCCAAAATACCTTTTTGTTACAAGACCTATGAGATTATTGTATATAATTAATATGCATGGCATGTTAAAGAATATCATGAAGATCATAACAATTACAACGAATTAAATAACTAATATGTGAAAGAATATTGTTACGTATATAAACAAATCAATAAATTAAACATGTAATTTACTAGAGCAAAATCCTAAGCCTGGATAATCATGTATAGAGTAAGCACATATGCCATACAATGTAAAACTACTCTCTACTGTGATGGGTCTTAATACATCGTATACATTTATCCCATCCCATAATTCCTTCAATTCATCTACCATTGGTTGTAAGTAGACATCCATATTATTCACTTGTCTTCTACCAGCGGCTATGAGAGCCAACATAAGATGTTCATTCTTCATGGAAAACCATGGGGGGATATTATTATTGATCACTACTATAGGCCAAACATAATAGTTGGTGTTCTGGAGCGAATATGGGTTGACGCCATCTATGGCTATGCTGAGTCGTAGACTTCATACTTCATCCTTGAATTTTCCAGGCCATGTATCATCTATATGCTTCATGGCTATTGAATCAGATGGGATTCACATAACTCCCAACTCACTTCTGTGTGAGGCATGCCATCCCTGCAACATATCTAATTATTTGCAACGAAAGAGCCTTTAAATCCTTGGGATTATAGGTATGTGCGTCAATATATTAAAAGGAGGACCAATACATGATTTTCCCTTCTCTTTTGATTTATCATATCTGTCATGCCCACATTTCAGACATATATCTTTGTATGCATATTTTACTCTATATAGAATACAGTCATTTGGACATGCATGATATGATATGTACTCAACACCCAACATTTTCAACAATTTCTTTGCCTCTTCGTAGCTACCGAGCAAGACATTATCTCTCAGAAGAACCTTATATTTGAATAACCTGTAGTTGGTGATCATGGAAAATATTAATAAATGTACATTAATTCCGATATAATTATTAATGTTCATAAAATTGACCATTTGTAATGTTCATTGTGTACTGATTATATTTCTCAAATTTATATAAGGGAGGAATTTATGGTTACTTACCTCAAAATTTCCGAGAAAAATGCATTCGACAAGCCAAACTTTGCTTTCAATTTGTACACTAACATCATTGTCCCCAACTGGGTAGACTTTGACTGACTTCCATGTCCAAAGAGAGGGGTGGTGGAAGAAAATTTAAGGCTTTCGAAAAAGGTGTCAGCGATATGAGCAAAATCCCCTAGCTAATCATCGTTTTGGAATGCATCTAAAAACATTGTCTCCATGGCAGTCGTATCCCTTAAGTAATCATCCATACAAACCTCTATTTGATTGCCTCCATTGCCAGCTTGTGAAGAACTATTATTGCTGTAGTCATTCCTAATTGGTGAATTTGGACGTAGCGGGAATTGAATTGGTGGTTGATTCAACTGTTCTTGGTATCATTCCTCTCCAATTTTTTCTCTTAATTCAGTCTTCTCTCAATTTTACATTGTCATGGGGTGCAACGAAATACGGTAGGTAGGTCGCTCATCATCACTAGAATCCTAATTATTTGAAAAAATATATTTGAACATGATTAGTACAAAATATATGATATCAATTAGTAAGCACATTCACAATATTGCATGATTAATTGGTTTGACGTTGAAATAATTACATTAATCAATATACCAAACAATTATAATTATTACCATCATTGTCCCAGGATTGTGGCTAGAAGATGCAATATTGTTACAATTGGCAGGGTGAAGCGGCTGTCCATTTTCATCTACAAAATGTGCCTTGCAGTATGCTACTATTGATAAGAGCTTCTGATGTTTTGGAGTTGTTTGAATATTTTGTGCATCTAAAGTCGATTCTAAATCTGCATGAACCTGCGAATTTGTATACATTATAAATTTAATTAAGCCGTGCATGATTGACATGGATAAAAAACATAAATTGAATTAGATAATGAAAATATAAATAAAATCTGAAGTAAATATTACGTCTCGAGATGGATAGGGAGCAATCCCCGATGGAATTTGAGAAACATTATTGAACGAGTTGGATCCTGATGAAATTTCCATTCAATATAATTATGATATTTCTCCCTGCATTTGAGCAAAATCAACAATAAAGTTTCAGTGCGCCATATGTAAAATAGGGCACCGATGCGCTATTTCATTATGGTGCACCGCGCACATGCTGTTTTGCAATTTTTTTTTTATTGTGTTAATTGGTGCACCATGTAACATATAACGCACTGCATCGGGTCTCCTAATTGATAGAGAGAACCTTATGGGGGTCCCTTGTTTGGTGAGGCGTTTATGCTACAAAAACTAACACAACGATTTTTATTATTTTCTCTGTGTTAATCGGTGCGGTGGTTAACATGTAACGCACCGGTGATCCTTGTTGACATAGATCACTATACGGTGTATTATACTATTTGGGTGATGTGTTTATAAGACCACCACACACCGACATCGGTGCGTACACCATGAATGGCGCACCGGTTTCTTGAGATTTTTTTTTTTACCTGAAAAGTTGACAATTTATTTATAAAATATATTAATGAATGATATGGTACAAGTTTCATATTGATAAATAAATGGCTGACAAGAGATCAAGTAACAAAAATACTGATAACACATCAAGAATAGCAAAAAGGCAAGTTCTTTGTAAATTCTTTACAAAAAATGTTATTTTTGAACTATATGTAAGTTTAACTAATATGTATTGCTTACTTTGTATCATGCAGAGCCACAAAATGACGAAGCTGGATAAGATTATTTTTGATCTAGGACTAGAAGAGAGTAAAATCTTGATGGAAAAATTACAAAAGGATGAATTAGGTGAATGAAAAAATACTATCGATCCAATATGAGTTTATTTTTTAAATTTTCATTAATAATATAATTAAAATTATTAGATAACATGTGTCAAATAATCTATTAATTCACATCTTTTTAATGTTCTACAGGGGCCAACAATTCAGAAAAGGAATGTTGTTCTAAGAAAAGAAAAAAAATAGAACATGCAAATGAAAATGAATTACTCCTTAGCTCATCTAGAGTGGTGTTGGAGGTTAACGAAAGGGGGATTTTTTTTACAAAAGTTTGAGGGATATAGTGGAATGAATGTATAGACGTTATTTCCACTTACAATACAAAAATCAATCCAATGATTCCAAGAACCAAAGTTTATCTAAACTACACGAAGAGTTTCCAGAGAATTGGTCAATGAGACATGTCAGAATTTTAATAGAAAAAACGTATGACAAAAAAAAAGAAGAATAAAAAAGTAATATTCGTTTAAATGTTTGTCTAGAAATATTTATAAATATCACTTTTGTTATATTTAATTTTCATATATCAATATAAAAATTAAATAGTTTATTGTCATGTTACATTTTCAGGAAGATTATGAAAATCTCAAAAGATGAACAAGCTGATATTAGAAATATGCCAGTAGGAATGTCCAAAAAGGTGTACAAGGAGATGGTCAAAGAAATGGACAAAATTGCATCACAGGAGGAGCCATCTCAACAACAACGTGCTTCAAATGTAATATGTAATCATTGAATTTTTGATCATTAGGTTCAATAAATAAACAATTTAGCATTAAATATTAATTTTCAAGTATTTTCTTGCAAGAAAAGAAAGGAAAATGGAACTCATTCAACACATAAAACATGACAAAAAGGAAGAAAAGGGCTGATATATAAGTTTGTGAGTAATTGTTACTTCCTTATAACAACTTAACTAGATTTCATTTTTGTATATTTTAAGTTGTTTTACAAAAATCATCATTGAATGTCTTCAAACAGGTGCTAACATACAAAGAAGAACCATCAGACGAATTGATTGACATTGGGTTAAATATGGGTTGTGAGTATATGCTGGCATATCAAAAATTAATTGTGCAATTTGTAAGCATCTATCGATCTTGTTTTACTTAGCTTCGTCTATAATTAATAGAACAAAAAAATCTTTTATATTAAATATATGATTTGTTATGGGGTATAAAACTTCCGAAAACAAAGTATGGAACTGTGCCAACAGATGAAATCTTGAAAGATGGCATAGTACATGTTTTGAAAGAATTTGTATAGTTCATCAGTTAATTTTTTCTACGGTACGTCATTTATTTTCGATTTACATTGATGTATATTATTTAATATTGCAATTTTCATTATTCTCACCAATGTATATACACTCATTACAGTTTATTTTTATGTTTGTATATGGAAGGTGAAGAAGAAGAAAACAATCAACATCGTGAATAAAAAATTCTTGAAAATAACCCGAGTAATGGAAGTAGCTCTAGCAGTGACATCAGTTCAAGCGAAGAATGATGATCATTATGTTTGGATATCAAAGCAAGGCATTGTATTTTTTGAAATATTTGTCTGTGAAATCAGACATTTTGTTTAATGTAATGGACATAGTGTCTCAGTTGAAAGACAAAGGGATATCAATAACTGTCCCATTTTGTATGAAAAAGAATGTCTTATTCATATAATAATAATAATAATAATATATTTTTTAATTTATTCTATTGCGTTCTCCATTGTCGCTGTGAAATGTAACACTACCGATTAAATTTATGGATGATTAAATATTATAATGAAGAGATGTGAAATTTGATGATATGATATAACAAATTAATCCAAACATCACATTCAAATGCACTAATAAAAATTTAATTGATATGAATACTTTTATAAGATATGTGTCATCTTTTGATGAATAATGAATTTAAAAAAATCACAATAATTATTATATGATATAACAAATTAATCCAAACATCACATTCAAATGCATTAATAAAAATTTAATTAATATGAATACTGTTATAAGATGTTTCGACTTTTGATGAATAATGAATTTAAAAAAATCACAATAATTGCACTGTCACAGGTTGATGTTTCTAAAAAATACAAAATGAACACCGGTGCGTTTGTATGATACAACGATCGGGCGCGCTTGTGTGATACTGCGCATCGGTGCGTTTATGTGACACTACACACCGGTGAATTTGTACGACCTATGGACACAACACAAATACCAATACCAATTATAAATCTCGGTGTGTTTGTATGATACTGCGGACCAATGTGTTTATATGAGATACACACCGGTGCATTTGTACGACGTATGGGCACCGCACAAATACCAATACGAATTAGAAAAATTGGTGCGTTTGTATGATACTACACACTAGTGCGTTTCTATAAGTATATGTACTGGTGCATTGATACGACCTATGGGCACCGCACAAATCACAAGACTAATTAGAACGGCCCTGTGCGTTGTATCACCAACACTGCGCTCGGTGCGGTTTTAGATCTTGACGGCTTGGTGCATGCACCTTCGACTACCCTGGGCCACCTTCTAGATGACATGCATTGGTGCGTTGACACCTTAGTAGTGCACCGATGAAAAAAACATCCGTAATAACCTCCGACTACCCAATCACTTTTAGTTGTGTTGAAATTCCGTTAAAATCTCTGCCAAAACCTCCGTAATGGTAAACATATGTTGTAGAAAATGTTTTTTTTGAAAATTTTGACCAGTTTAATAACACTAAAAACCTCTTTTATAGCCTCCGCTAGAGGGTATTTTCCTTGTAGTGTCCTAAGGGAGAGGTGTGAAATTCCAAAATAATCTTTTGTTTTGGCTGGGAGTTCTTAAAAAGATATAAGTGATCTTTGTACCATAAGGAATCATTTTTCCAACTAAATGTATCAAATGTAATGGGATCTTGCTGCAAATTTTGAATGAGTGTCCACACTTCTTCGTCATTCTTCCATTCCTCCCTTGCTTCGATTATCGAATCTGGTTGGATAATAGAATGGCACAAAACAATTCTTCCACGTCCTCATCCTTTCTTGAGAGTGTGTATTCAACAACATTTAGCTTCCCTTTTTTTGCAGATGATTTAAAAGTCATAACCCAACATATTTGTGATCCATTTTTGCTGCTCTTCTGAAGATAGTCTTTCTTCCAAAAAGTATTTAAGACTATCATGATCAGTTTTACCTTGAAGTGTCTTCCCATTAGGTAAGGTCGCCATTTATTTAGTGCATGTAGTATTTCCAACATTTCCTTATCATAAATAACTTTATGTAAATACTTTCCTTTTATTGGAAGACTTTCAAAAGAAATGGGTTTTCCTTCTTGCATTAAAACAACACCAATTCCATTTCCTGAGGCATCACATTCCACAATAAAGGTTTTTGTGAATTCTAGCATAGCTAAGACTGGTGCTTGACACATTGCCTCTTTAACATGTTCAAAGGACTTAGTTTCTTCAGGATTCCATGAAAATGCACCTTTCTTCAATAATGTTGTTAGAGGTGCTTCTATTCTCCCATAATTCTTAACAAACTTGTGATAATACTCTGTTAACCCAAGAAATCCTCGCAACTGATTTATGGTTGTGGGGACTTTCCATTTCTTAATGGCTTTAATTTTGTTAGGGTATACCTTAACACCCTTCTGAGATACAATATGACCCAGATATTCCACCTCTTGTACTCCAAAGAAAATTTTGGAGGTTTTGGCATATAATTGTTTCTCATCCAATAGTTTGAGCACCCTGTCAACATGTTGAACATGATTCTTCCAAGACTTGTTGTAGATTAGTATATCATCAAAAAATACTAACACAAATTTTCTAAGGAAGAGTTTGAAAATGGAATTCATCAGCCCTTGAAATGTAGAAGGTGCATTGGTAAGGCCAAAAGGCATGACCAAAAATTCATAATGACCCTCATGAGTTTGAAATGCTGTTTTCGAAATATCTTTAGTCTTCGTTCTAATTTGATGATATCCTGAATGAAGAGCCAATGTCTCGGTAAAATAAATTTCTCCATGTAATTCATAAATCATAGTAATGAGAAATTTATCTTTAATAGTGAGCTTATTGATATCCATATATTTCGGACACATGCGCCATGATCCATCCTTCTTGTGCACCAATACTACTAGAGCAGAGAAAAAAATTAACTAGGTTTAATTATACCAGCCTCTAACATTTATGCAATCATACGCTTAATTTCACTCTTTTGGACAAAGGATATCTCTAAGGTCTGATGTCTAGAGGAACAATTCTTGGAAACAAATGAATAACATGATCATGATAAAAAATATGTGGGAGTGCTTTTGGAGTTTTGAACACCTTGGAATGATTTTCCAAGACTTTTTGGAGATATGGAGAAATAGATGATTTTTATGTTCAGAACTTATAGTGAACATAATTGTGCAATTACACCTCATTGTTCTTTCTTCAGAAGCTTTGTCATGACATTAGAGCTTATTATCTTTCCCGGCTTCCCTATGATACCCCATAATTCAACTTCCTTTCCTTCTGAAAAAATTTCAAGAAAAGTTCTTGCAAATTAAAGGCTATCGTCCCTAAAGATTGTAACCATTTTACCCCTAGTACAACATCAACACCTCCCTTTGGAATTGAAATCATTGTACTATTCAATACATATTCCCCCATGTTTAGCTTGATATTATGGCACTTTCCAGATCAATTTATAGTTCTTCCATTTGAAACCATCACTTGACACTCTGGTGTTGGGTATAGGAAGCAATTCAATTCCTTGGCTACCTTACAATGAATAAAATTATGCGTACTACCTGAATCAATCAACAATATTATATTTTTCTTCTTGACATGTACTTCTATATTGAGAGTTTGAGGAGTGGTAATTCCTACCAATGCATTATAGGATATGGTCAGACTCATTTCTTCTTTCTTTTAGGTATGAATTATATTATTTCCACCATTAGTTGCACCCGCCCATGGTTTTGTGCATGGGTTTGCACATGGTTTTGGGGCATGATGGTTTTCAGCCCTTGGTATTTTGTAGATCCGGTCAAGGGAACTACGGTTATGTTCTAATACAGGGTTAATGGATTGGGGTTTATGAATGCTTTGACATGTATATATATGTGTTGTAACACTAAAAGGAATATAATGAAGAATCAAGATGGTAGTCTTGATTTGGGATCCAGGGGAAAATCTATGTGTATATCTATTTTATGTTTTATTCTCTCGCTATTGTTTATTTTCTATTTTTAAGATTCGTTTGCAGATAATTTTTGTACATGTTAAAAACCTACATTTGGTATTAGAGTTGTTTCAGCTTCAAGGGGTCGCCTTTGCTACTGAGGGGTTTTTTTATCGAGCCTGTGGTAGACCCTGTTTAGTGGGAGATCTGCAAGATTGATTCTTGCGGTGAAATAAGATGGCGAGTAGTGGAAAGATAGAGATCGAGAAATTTAATGGTCAGATTTTTTAGTTGTGGAAGCTCAAGATGGAGGATCTGCTTATGGATAAAGATCAGTGGATCACTGTAGATCTGGGTACTAAACCAAAAACAATGTCAGATGAAGACTGGAAGAAGTTTGATCGCAATGAAAAGAGAACAATAAATTTATGTATCTCATATTTGGTATTGTTGAATGTATCTATGGAAGCTACGGTGAATAATTTGTGGGACAAGCTAGGGACTTTGTACCAATCTAAGTCTCTTGTGAATAAATTGATCCTACAGAAAAATCTATATACCCTGAGGATGAAGGATGGAGATTCGGTGATAGATCATCTAAACACCTTCAATATTGTGGTAAGTCAATTGTCATCTGTTGATATTAAAATATCATATGAAGATAAGTGCACTAGTTTGCTGTGTTCTCTACCAGATTCATGGGATAGTCTAGTTATTGCAATAGGTAGCAATACAACTACCTTGAATTTTCATGAAATTGTCTCAGCCTTACTGTCGGAGGAAATGAGACAGAGAAATATGGAGGGCGAGAATGGAGATGCATTATCTGTACAAGGAAGGTCCCAAAACAGAAAAAAAAATAAGTTTTTGAGTGGGAGATCTAAATATAGAGGGAGATCTAAATCTCAAGGAGACTTTGTAAAGGTGTGCTGGAAATGCAGAAAGAAAGGGCACTACAAAAAGGGCAATAGATCTAAAGCTACTGAGAAATTAAAGGGATAAAATGATGCTCATTTTGTAGAGGCAAAAACCACCTCAGATGAAGGTGGGGATGTGTATTTGGCTTCTTCTTTAAATACACATGTAGATCATGAGGCATGGTTGATTGACTTGGGTGCGTCCTTTCACTTAACTCCCTATAGGGAGTGGTTCTGCGAGTATGAGAAGTATGATGGTGGTGATGTATTATTAGGGGATGGTAGGAAGGCTAGAATCGTCGGATGTGGAAAAGTCAAGTTGAAGCTGCAAGGTGGAAGGATTAGAACACTTCTCAGTGTTCTACATATTCCTGCATTGGCCAGAAATATGATTTCTGTAAGCAAGATGGATGATGCATGTGTAAAAACAATGTTTGAGAAAGATATTTGCAAGATGGTTTAGGGAGAACTGGTATTAATGCAGGGAGTTCAGATTAGAACTCTGTACAAGCTTCAGGGTAACACTTTTATTGATTGGTGCAATAGTTTTGTGGTTCCTGAAAGTGGAGCAGAAAGCCTAGTGGTCTCTGGAGAAAATACCATGCTATGGAATCAAAGGCTTGGACATATTGGAGATAAGGGCCTTCAGATACTGCATGGTAATTGTATGGTAGAATGTGTGTCTAATTTCTCTCTGGATTTTGATTTTTGTGAAAGTTGTGTATATGGGAAGCAGAATCGGGTGAGTTTTCCTTCTGGTGCTAAGAGGGTGAAGAATTTAAGGCTCTGGTGGAAAACTAGATAGAGAAGAAAATGAAGGTGCTAAGGATAGATAATGGTGGAGAGTTTTGCAAGAAGGAATTTGAAGAGTTCTGTAATAAGTGTGGTATAGCATGACAAAAGACTACTCCATACACACCTCAACAAAATTAAGTTGCAGAAATAATGAACATAACACTGATGGAAAAGGAAAGAAGCATGCTCAGTGGTACCGGGTTACGACATGAATTCTGGGTAGAGGCAATGGAGACTACATGTTACTTGGTTAACATATCACCTTCATCAACATTGGAGGATAAGACTCCACATGAGGTATGGATTGGTAAGAAACCATCTCTTTCACATCTGAGGGTATTTGGATGTGATGCATATGTACATGTTCCAAAGGAGAAAAGGACCAAGTTGGATAATAAATCTGAAAGGTGCATCTTTATTGGTTATATGGATGGTTTAAAAGGTTACAAGATTTGGAACCCAGAAACAAGGAAGGTAGTGTATGACAATCGAGATGTGGTGTTTATAGAGGTGAAACATGTTTTTAAACACGAATTCCTACCGAAGGAACTTGAGAAGGTAGAGTTTGAGCTAAAGGAAGATGAATCAGACTCTACCAAAAAAGAAGATTCAGAAGAGGAAGAGCCACAAAATCCAGTTATGAGAAGATCAGTTCGGGAAAGAAGACAACTAGAAAGGTATAGTCCATCCGCTTTCTGTTCAAATTTTGCTTTAACTATCACTGATGACGATCCCAGAACTGTCAGGGAGGTAGTAGATTTAGACAATGGAAAAATCTGGAAGGAGGTCATGGTTGATGAAATGCATCCTTGCACAAAAATGAGGCATGGGATCTGGTGGAGTTGTCGGTTGGAAGGAAGCCCATCAGGAGAAAATGGGTGTTTAAGAAGAAGATGAATGTAGAAGGAAAGGTGGAGAAATATAAAGCTTAGTTGGTAGAAAAAGGTTATTCCCAGGTGCCAGGAATTGATTTTGGTGATATTTTTTCTCCTGTTGCCAAGGTTACTTCTATTAGATTAATTTTATATGTTGTTGCTGCATTTTATTTTGAGGTAGAACAGATGGATGTGAAGACAAAATTTCTTCACGGGGATCTGGAAGAGGAGATCTACATGAAGCAACCTGAAGGCTTTATGGTGAGGGATAAGAAAGAAATTGTATGCAGGTTAAAAAGTCTCTATATGGGTTAAAAAAATCACCAAGGATGTGGTATCAGAAATTTGATACCTATATACGGGGACTTGGCTTCACCAAAAGAAAAGAGGATCACTATGTTTATTTTAAATTAATTGGTGACGGTGTTATTTGGTCTTGTTTTTGGATGATATGTTGCTGATTGGAAATGAAAAAGAAATTATCCAATATTTGAAGACCCAATTGTTCTTCAAATTCGACATGAAGGATCTTGGTGCTGCAAACTATATTTTGGGCATGGAAATTAAGAGATATTGGGCAAAGAGGAAGCTCTGGTTAAACCAAAGGAAGTATGTTGAGACTATATTGCAGAGGTTCAATATGCAGAATAGAAAACCGGTGAAGGTTCCTATTATTGTAGGTGTAAATATGTTTACCGAACAATGTCCTAAGACACAAGAAGAAGAGGAGGATATGTCCCGTGTTCCATAAGTGCAGTGGGTAGCCTAATGTATGAAATGGTATGCACTAGACGAAACATTTCACATGTAGTGTGAGTATTGAGCAGGTTTATGTCAAAACCAGGGAAGGTGCATTGGACAACAATGAAGAGGGTTTTCAGATATTTGCGTGGCACTAGTGATTATGGTTTGTTCTACTAGGGAAGACTAGGTTTGGATAGAGTTTTGACATCCGTGGTTTTGTTGATGCAGACTGGGTTGGAGATCTAGACCAAAGAATATCTACAAGTGGGTATGTGTTTATCCTATTTGGAGGTGCAGTTAGTTGGATGAGTAAAATACAGTATGTAGTGGCTCTTTTAAGTACAGAGGCAAAACACATGGAAGCCACTCATGCAAGAAAGGAAGCATTTTGGTTGCAGATATTGTGTTCCAGTATGGGGTTGGTGCAACGGGCTATAAGGATACACTGTGATAGCCAAAGTGAAATTTTCTTGGCTAAGAACCCTGCTTATCATTCAAAGACAAAGCACATTGATGTTCAATATCACTTTGTGAGAGATATGGTTGAGGATAAAAGGGTATTGCTGGTAAAGGTGGATAATTTGAAGAATGTTGCAAATGCATTGACAAAGTCTGTGAGCACTCAGAAGTTATCTTAGTGTAGGGAAACAATGGGTGTTGCAGAGCTGGACTAATGAATAAGCTCTCATGTGGCCCCTTGTGAAAAGAAACCAACAAGTGGGAGAATGTTTGGTATGTGTTATATTATTTCCACGATTTTTTGGACCTTATGTTTCAGTGGGCGGACCCACCCATGGTTTTGTGCATGGGTTTGCACATGGTTTTGGGGCATGATGGTTTTCGGCCCCTGGTATTTTGTAGATCCAATAAAGGGAACTATGGTTATGTTCTAATCTAGGGTTAATGGATTGGGGTTTATGAATGCTTCAACATGTATATATACGTGTTGTAACACTAAACGAAATATAATGAAAAATTAAGCTGGTAGCCTTGATTTGGGATCTAGGGAAAATTATCCGTGTATATCTATTTTATGTTTTATTCTCTCGCTATTGTTTATTTTCTGTTTTTAAGATTCATTTTTAGATAATTTCTATACAAGGTTAAAACCTACACTTTCTCTAGGGTTGGTTCCTGTTGTATATCCTATTATTTTGAATTTTCATCCTCCTCTTCAAATCTATGTAAAATAATTTCTTCTCAACGCACTTATGACCTTTATTGTATTTGCTATCACAACTGTAGTAAAACCTTTTCTCTCTTTTTTATTCCAATTGTTGTGGTGTCAACCTTATAGGTTATGGAAGTCTAGGAGTAGCAACACTTCCATCTTTATAGATGTGAGTTGTATGCTTCCTTGTCGCCATAATTTTACTTTCAATTTTTCTTGCCAACCTGAATGCCTTCTCCAATGAATCAGGTTCCCAAAGGCGAACCTCAAGTTGGATGTTATCCTTTAAAGTCCCTATGAAGAAATACATCCTTTGTTCCTCTGGAATATTAGTTACCCTTATATTCAAATTTTGGAAGTCCTCAATGTGCTCCACCATTGAACCCTTTTGTTTGAGATCTATCAATTGGCTAAAGAAGGTGTTACTCTCTGTATCCTCATAATGTGCTATCATTTCCTCTGTAAAAATTGGCCAAGTGACAATTTTTTTACGAGAGCAAAGACATCGATACCATAAAAATGTATTTGTTTTCTAAATATGAAGTTGCAATGTGTACCTTTTGTGTGTTTTTCACATTATGGATATCAAAATATTGCTCCATCTGTAGTATCCATGTTACAGGATCCTTGCCATCAAACTTCCTCATATCGATCTTTGGAATATGGTGGGTCTTCAATCCAACATTAGAGTTTATGAAATCATGATTAAAATTTATTTTGTTCTCATCATGAGTTTCCTCTACTACCTTTTCTTCATGAGAAATAATTTCTTGTATTAACTTTGTCAAACCTTCCTTTTATGCTTTTAGATTATTCTTCATGTCTTCCATGTTGCCTTTCATTTTTTCATCGATCTTAGCTTCCATGCCATCCATATTAGATTCCATTCCATTCTTAAAACCATCCATCTTAGCTTCCACGCCTTTCTTCAAACCATCCATCTTAGCTTCCATTTCATTTTTTGTTACTGTTGGCAAGAGCGAAATTTGTTGCACTCGGTCTTGTAATTTTGATATATCATGTTGCACTTCTTCCTCTTCATGAGTCATAGTAGAGCCTTTTGAGGGCTTAATGGGTGTTGAATTATTTTTATGGGGAATTTTATAACCTAATACTGATATATATGCTTCAATATGCCCTTGGAATCACTTCAAATTGATTTTTCAAACAAGACTTATGCAATTTAAAAAATAAATACACACATTTTTCTTTCTTTTGAAGAGCTTGATATTGAAATTCATGTATCTATGTAATTTAAAATCACAAATATTTTATCTTCAGTCCTTTAGTACCCCTCTAAATCTTCTTTCCAATGCCATAGGTCCGACCTAATTTGGATTATTCAAGGCAAATTTATGCCCAGTCTCCCACAAGACCTAATTATGGACTGGTTTAGTAGAGCGAACTTGTATGTCATTCCACATGTCACTGTTTCCTCTTTTGTCTTTGAAATCGATACACAAGAAACTAAAGTTTGTTTGATTTCAACCACTTATAAAAAAATTACAATTCGTTGCTCAAAGAGAGAGTTATGACGATTTTCCCAAGGTCACCTATTTGAGATGAAATTCTGGAGCCTGCAAAAACCCTAACTTCCACATATCATATATATGAAAATATTTTCAACCAAGATATGAAATTTTTACACGAAGTTCCTCAGGATTTTATCACAATTTTTTTAATCTTCTGAAAATTTGTAGAAATTTTTTTTTATAGTGAAAATGCTACGATGACCTGTTTGAAGCGGCGAAACCCTAGAATTCAAAGTTCTGATACCAAATTTTATGAAGCCAACTCACAAAATAGAAGAAAAGAAAGATCAATGACTTAGAAATCAGCCTCTTTAAGGGGGAAACCTCCTTTATATTACGTAAATGAATAACTATTGGATGATACAAATGAAAAAACCTCCTTTCTGTATATAGGAGTCCATGGGGCCACAATATAATCCTAGCCAAGCTAATAATAATAATGTAAGGTCACAACAATAACAATAGTGGGATTTTATGGGGCACAATAATAACAATATGGGGACTACGGGGGTACACCAAAAACAATAAGGAGGCTATGCTAACAACAGTAAGGGACTACACTAGTAATAAAAGGACCTAACATTATTACTAACCAAATATATTTACTAATCTAATATATTTACTAACCAATTAACATGACTATTAGCATAGCCAAGTTTTCATAATATAAAATTATTTTTATTAGTCTAAAGTTGAAATTATGTATAAATATAAAACAAATGAATGTTTCAGGATTTCAATTTGAGCGTATGCACTAAGAAAAATAAGTTAAGTATGCGAATATACAAATCTAAATCTAAATATATTTAGTAAAAATATTATCAGTAACCAAATATATTTACTAACTAATTAACCATTTGTTACTAACCAAATATATTTTCTAACCAATTAACATAAGTGTTAACATCGACAAGTTTTAATAATATAAAACTTTATTTATTAGTCGAGAGTTGGACTTATGCATATATATAAAGCAAATGAATGTTTCAATATTTGAGTCTGAGCATATGTAGTAAGAAAAATAAATTGAGCATGAGAAGATATAAATCTAAATCTAAATATATTTAGTAAAAAATTTATTACTAACCAAATATATTTACTAGCAAATTAACATAACAATTAGCATCACCAATTTTTCATAATATAAAATTGAAATTAAGTACGAGAATATACAAATCTTAATCTAAATAAGTTTAGTAAAAAAATATTACTAACCAATTAACCATTTATTACTAACCAAATATATTTACTAATATAAATATATCTACTAACCAATTAACATAACAATTAGCATCACCAAGTTTTCAAAATATAAAATTGTATTTATTAGTAGAAAGTTAGACTTATATATATATATATATATATATATATATATATATATATATATAAAGAAAATCAACGTTTCAAGATTTTAATTTGAGCATATGCAGTAAGAAAAATATATTAAGTACGAGAAGATACAAATAAACATTTATTAATAACTGAATATATTTACTAATCTAAATATATTTAGTAACCAATTGACATAACTATTACAATAAAATTTTTTTCATGATATAAAATTGTGTTTATTAGTCGAGAGTGGACTCATGTAAATATATAAAGAAAATGAATGTTTCAAGATTTAAATTTGGGCTTATGCAATAAGAAAAATAAATTAAGTATGAGAAGATACAAATCTAAATCTAAACAAACCAAATATATTTACTAACCAATTAATCATTTATTACTAACAAAATATATTCACTAATCTAAATATATTTACTAAATAATTAACATAACTACTAACATCGCCAAGTTTTAATGATATAAAACTGTGCTTATTAGTCGAGAGTTGAACTTACGTATATATATAAATAAAATGAGTGTTTCAAGATTTGAATCTAAGCGTATAGGAAGAAAAACCCTCAAGGGCATGGGAAAACACTTTTCATGTTTCCTTATTCATTGCATTTCACGGTAATCATACAAGCTACAATATGGTGAAATTAGGCAGTAGTAGAAATCAATTTAGTTCCAGTGAATGTTGCTACAACACAAATGGACTTCACTCCTTTGAGTAAGCTATTCACGTGAACTGTTAGTATTATAACATGGTATTATAGTTAGTTTTGTTTTGGCTTGGTTATCATGTAAAATTTTCCAATAAACTTGGATTTGTGTGTACCGTAGAGCAGGGTACGTATTTATGCATTTTTTCTTTATAAATAGAAGTTCTTCTCTATCTATTTTTTTGTTCTAGGTTTTATTCCTCTTTGATTTCTTTTTAATCTAGATTTTTCTCCTCTCTAGTTGTTTCTTTAGTTGAATATTGAATGATATTGAATTTATTGGATGTCGTAAACATTACAACTAAGTAGGCCATGTTGAAATGTGTAACTAAGTTCGATCTTCATAAATACGAAATGTACTCTTTATTCTTGTATATTTTAAAAACAAAGAGAACTTATTATTGAAATTTTTTGTAGCATAGGTTTCATGTTCAAGGATTTTTTATTTAGATGTTAAGCACCCATTGAGTGCTTCTAGGGTTTCTCCTAGTGTCAAGAAGTTAATAGAGTAATTTTCATATGAATAATGCCACATTGGGCACATTGTAACATGCCAAACTAATTATTTTTGTATTTAAAATGTCAAAATACCCTCCAAAGCCAAGTCGACCTAGAAACTAAGAAGTCAACCTCATTAGGGCATGTTGTCCTCCTTGGAAGCTTATATATAGGAGGGAAATCAACCTCCTAGGGAAATACTCACACTTCTCATCATCCAAGTGAAGGAGAAGCATAAGAAGGAATTCAATGAAGGAAATCAAATAAGGATAGAAGAACAAAGGATGAAGTATTTTTTTTATTTCTCTCTCTCTCTCTCTATCTCTCACTCTCATGCGAAAGGAATGCTAGGGGGTTGCAGCTGCAAGATCGAAGTTCAGAAAGTTGTAGAAAGATGGTTGAAGAAAGGATTATTAGGTCACCTACAAGCCCTAGAAGGATGAGAAACCCAAAATAAGGTCAAAGGAAGCCTTGGAAGCCCTATAATTTCTCACATTTGTGGAAGCAATAACTGTTGTAGGGGCTGAAAATTTTAGACTTGCAGTGGAGGCTGAAATTCTGTACCTGGAAGTCGAAGTTGTGCAATTGGAAGAGATTTGACTTGGTTTGACTTGGAAAGACGAAGCACATCATCAAAAAGACCAGGCTTGGTCTTGGAAGGGTATTGGTCTTGGTTTAGACGTCTTGGAATTCATCATTTGAAGAATTGATAAGAAGCACAAATATTTGTGGGTTTTCCTCTCAAGTGGAGAGGTTTTGGCCCTATCTTGTAGCCTACATCCCATGTTCTTCTGTATTGTTTATCTTATTGTTTTGGTAGCTATTTGATGATAATAAAAACATAATAGTAAGAGAAGAAAAAATAATCAAGAAAAGTAAAATTACATCACAAACAATTGTCAAATTTCAGAAAAATCATCATAATTGCAGCCTTATAGATTTCTTAACAGGCCACCCCTTGAATTTATTCTTATCTACCCTATTTTCTAAATTGAGGTGAACACAAAAAGAGATCGAAGACACTGGACCAGAGAATAACTACTCATTAGACACACTTATTTTTGTTTGGACATCATGGATTTTAATTTTTAATGGGTAGATATAATCAACCATACTTATTTTATTACAAAACCTAGTACTTTATAATTTTTTTTTTTTTTTTTTTTTTTTTATGGTTTCCAAAAATGAAAAAAAAATTAAGAGGAAAAGGGAGAGCACATAAGAGGAATTGGAATGTAAATAAAATACATAGAGTTACTTGTACCACTGTTTGCTGAGTCTTGCATTTTTAATTCAAATTCCACTAATTTGTGAACAACCATGTACCACTGTGTGTTGAGTATTGAATTCTTAATTCAAATTCCTCAACTCTGCGAACAACTCTCGTGCATTAGATATGATTGTGACTAAGCATAAACAAACTTCGAATATGGAAAGAACAGTATTGAATATTTAAATAGACATGTCAATAAGACACTTGAATTTTGAAATAGAGATGAATTATTCTTTTGTGACCATTTGTTCCAAAAATAGGGGCCATTTTCTCCAAATTAATCCCAATACCATGAAATAAGGGAAAATGAAAGCAAGAAACTTATTTTACACCAAATGGGGAGGGTGAAATAGCTATCATAAATACATATTATTACAAACTAGGGTGAATAGAGAGTTGTAATTCCTAATTTCAAGGGCTGAGTTTAATTTTTTCCCCTCCCTAAAAATAACGTGGGCTAACCTCGATACCTAAATTTTTTATAAAATAAATTTGGGGCGATTTATAATAATGTAATATGATACCAAAAATTCACCCAAAAAAAATTTAAAACTCCTTAATTTCACCCAAGGGCGAAAATTTTCCCCTAAAATCTTATATGAGGCATTTAAGACACCAAATCATTATAAAGAATTCAGAAGTGGAGAGAAACAAAGATATTCTCAAGGGCGAGACAACTTTAGGAGATAATCACCCTATACACCCAACTATACAAGAATAATTTATTTTATTGTTATACATGTTCTAACTATGGACATAGAGTTGCAGACTGCAGAGAATATAGCAGGAGTATTGGTAAAAGGTTTTATCAAAGCCCTAGAAGTAGATTTTCTGCAAGACAAGACAAATTCCCATATGCCTATTTGTAGCAACAAAGACTATAGATGTTTGTTCTTGAAAGTGAAATACACAAATTTATAGTAAAATAATATATATTGATAGAATATATAATGATAGGATGATATTTACAATGAGGGCCCCGTTATAAATACTAGGTGGGGTGCCCTTTCATATGAAAATATGTGTCTCTTTAATAAGGCACACCTTTACACATTTTAATTAATTAGTACTCTTTATTATGTTTGTTACATTGCCACCTCGTTAAAGGATGCTTTATCCTCAAAGCATAATGAAAGTAATTCTCTTCTTGTTGCACACATTATTTCGACATGTATAATTCGTTAGTTGTACTATCTTGTACTCGAATTTTATCCATTTATCTTCGTGTGTGTGTGTGTGTGTGTATATATGTTATTTTAAATTTTATTATTATTTTATTTATTAAATATATAAATTAATTAATTAAATTTTAGCAAAATAACTTTACAAAATTATTATAAGGTAACTTTAATAACTTTTATAAAACAACTTTATTATTTAAAATCCTTTCTTTTATTTATATTTATGACTAATAGTCACCATATCCATAGATTTGTCTGACCGTGTCCCTTGTGAAAGATGTGTTATGTGTACAATATGGTCATGACATATGTGTTCAACATGGTTTGACTGCTCCACATTGATTAATTGCGAGGTAGGGAAAGATTTGGAAGAGGGATTGTTCCCAGTGTCGTGGCCAGTCGAGCAATCAAATCCAATGCAATTTTATTCTTAGAGATAAAAGGATGTTGGCGGTCGTAAACGATTATGATGTTCAATTTTGTTCAAGAATTGATAATAATTCACTTTATTGGGCACTTTGTCTTGTTTATTTCAATGGCGACTAGAAAGATGATAGTTGGGGAAAAGGAGATTGTTTTTGATCTAGGAGACTGAGAGAAACCTTTTCATTAGGTGAGCTAAATTCTAGAGATTTGTTGAAGAAAGGGCCAGAGAATTTTCCACGAAAATGTTTGCTGAAATACAGTATGCCTTGTCATAAAAAACAATGTCTGTTGTGAGTGCAAGAAGGTCTATGACTATGGGGAGAAAACCTTCATATCTATTATTACCCTTACATAATTCCTTCACACTTTCAAAGTGTTCTTGTTTCATAACCTGTCGTAGCATTTCGTGCTATCTCCTTTCCATCTATAGTTTGTTCTTGTTTCATAACTTGTGGTAGCATTTCGTGCTGTCTCCTTTCCATCTGTAGTTTACATTATTCTTCAGATTTACGGTGGGATTCCTCAGCTAAGATAAGTTATTGTCCAACTTCAATTTTTTGACAGTTTGGTTTCTCTTCACAGTATGATGCCTCTTTATGCGTTAAAGCCAAATATAATAAAATTTGGGTGTCATAACTATAATATAATTTCTTCCAACAATTTTGGTACATTTTCATAGCCAGTGCAAACTAGTGTTGAACAAGGGTAACATGTGCTTGATTTACCCACATATTTTGCATCTAAACAAAAATGTTTCTTTTTGCATCTTCAAGATTTGTTGCATCTAACCTTGAATCCTTATTCTCATTGTGAACTGCTGCAAAATAATTCCAATTCCCAGGTGAGATATTGACACAAGAATCCTTGCCCCATGTCACGTTTTGTGCCACTGTAAATGTTTCCTTTGTATTGAACCAAAAATATGTTTTCAAATCCATGTTTCCATGCATAGATAAAGCATTGGATAAATTTTCATCTGTTAATTTTTGAATCTCAGTGTTACATTCCAACCATGGGACTAGATTCATCTTTTCGAGAGGACCAATTTTGACTATTGAAGCACTCAAATTAGATAAGGGAAAGTGAATTTATGAAGAAAATATCACATATGCACATATGGACAGGTCGACCCTAACAAGAAATTGGTCACCCTTGGAAGCCAATAAATAAAAGTGACCTCAATATCATTTAGATATCATCAAGCATCTCCTTAATTTCTTCTTCATTGATTGGTTCGCACAGGTCTAAGGCTGGCTTGACAAAAAAGTTTCACACAAGTTCGAGATTACAGGGTCCAAAGCTTGCGTGTGCTTCTAGGGATTGCGTCATAGTCTCAAGCTTGAGAAAGGAGAATTTCGACCATATTCACAGTCTTGTAGGCTGAAGGGAACAACTAGAAGCTATCATTCGCATGCATGACTCTTCTTCCATGTGACCACAAACTAGGGAAAAATTTGACAGTTGACTGCAAGAGACCATAGTTGACCGAAGATAAGAAACATTGTCTCTGATATATATTGATGTTGGGAACATATTTATAAATGTTACTGGGTTAATTATTTTGGATGCTTATGTATTGGGCTCATAGTACTTTCTACTGAATATTTTATGACAATCTAATAAAAGAAGAATTTTCAAAAGGATTTTCCCCTAGTGGTGTTTTTCCTTGGTCTTTGACAAAATATGGTGTCTCTTTTTAATGTGTTGATTCTATCCTTTATCATTGAATTTACTGTTATATCTACAATTAATATTGTTGATTGAAGAGATTAATTTCTATTGAAAATATTGCTAATTGAAGTATTGAATAGGGCTAAAGTAATTGAAACAACATAGAGCAGTGTGAAAATTAACATGGTATCAGAGCCCAGGTGAAGGAAAATCCCAAAAGGAGACAAGCATTGAAGAAATCATCGTTGGATATTTGAAGGAGATAATATAGTCAAGTCAAGATATCTTCCTTCTTCAATGAAAATGAGAATTTGGGTGACTCGTCTAATTTTGTTGCATGGAAAGATATGTTGAAAATAATAACTGATAATATTGATGTTTTGAATTACATTCAAGGAAAAGTACATGAGCCTCTGGAGAATTCTTCCGCTATTGTCAAGAACAAGTACAAGAAAGGTGAGTTAAAATAAAAGCAAATTATAAATTATGGTTTACAAGATAATTTACTTGCGCATGTTGGAAATTTGAGAAGGTATAAAGATATTTATGATAAGATATCTGGCTTGTATGAAGTCAACAACTGAATGGAATAATCTCCTTGAAATATCAACTCAAAGACATGAACATGAATAAGGGAGAGTCTGTGAAATTATACTTTATGAGGATATCTCACCTTAAAGATCAATTGCAAATAGTTGGAGAAATTATGCCTGATAGGGAATTGGTGATTGTAACTCTTAGAGGTCTACCTCCTGTTTGGGAAACCTTCATCACTACCATAAGCAAAAATAATTCCCTCCTGTCATTTGAAAAAATTGTTGGAAAGATCACTCAAGAAGAATCAAGGATGATATCAAGAGGAAAGATTCAAAAACATGAAGAGGGAGATCCCTCTGCATTCATCACTCATGACAAGAATAAGAAGAAAGGAAAATTAGGTCCATAAAATTAAAAAAAGGCTCCTCCTCTAAATTCAAATAGAAGGAAGGAATCAATTTACATTGAATTCTACAATTTTCATAAGAGAGGCCACTATGCTTGATATTTCCCTGAAAAGAACAATGGTCCATGCTACGACAATAGAAGAAAAAAAAATAGGTTTGATGATCAAAGACGAAGAGATGACTGAAGGAATGATCAAAATGGAAGAGATGAAATAAGAATAAGAGATGCTCCAAGTGACCATAAAGAATATCATTGTCCTCAAAAGAAGTCAAGATACTCCAGGTATGAAAGTAATGTTGGCAAA
Source organism: Pinus albicaulis (assembly GCA_034641835.2). Taxonomy (NCBI): domain Eukaryota; kingdom Viridiplantae; phylum Streptophyta; class Pinopsida; order Pinales; family Pinaceae; genus Pinus; species Pinus albicaulis. Next base: position 1,371,067,688 of record CM076575.1, on the reverse strand, counting down.
AAATCTGAATATATATTTATTTTTTCCCTTATTATTTCCTCTCCTCCGGATTCATGGGATAGTGGGTTGGTTGATAGTGGGGCCACTCATCATTTCTCTAGGTATAAATAATTTCTCTATAATTTGGTAGAGAGGGAGTCAAATTTGAAAATTATTCTTGGAGACAACTCCACTCATCCTGTGAAAGGCTTTGGGTTCGTCAAATTTTATTTGGAGTCTAGGGAATATGTTGTGCTCCATGATGTGATGTATGTGCCAGGATTGAAGAAGAATTTAGTGTCAATATCTACTTTAGATAATAAAGTGGTGAGGGTTTCCTTCACCATGGGAAAGGTTCTTGCTTGGAATGTTGGATCACCTATGAGAGATGCATATAAATTGGGATCAATATTTGAAGGAATATATAGGGTTGTTGGAAGAACTCTTCTAGCATTGGTACATGATACAAATCATCTAAGTGAACTGTGTCACCAAAAATTGGCCCACTTACATTATGATGCTCTTCTGAAATTAAAGAAATTGGTATTTGGTATTCCTGATGTTCAAGTCTTACATGATGGAGTATGTCTAGGTTGTGCTGGTGGGAAGAAGACAAGGGGACCATTCCCCTATAGTGAGAACAAGAAAAATGACATCCTCCATCTCATTCATTCTGACTTATGTGGTATGATGCCCATGCATTGTATTGGTGGGAATCTATAATACATCACCGTCATTGATGAATTATCAAGAAAGAAATGGATATATTATTTGAAGCATAACAATGAAGCCTTCGAAATTTTCAAGGAGTTCAATTATTTGATAAAAAATCAAACATAGAAGAAAATCAAGATATTCTCTAGCAATGGTGGAGAGTACACTTAGAATGATTTCATTGATTTTTGAAAGAAGGAGGGGATCAATAAGGAGACGATTGTGCCCTATACTACTGAAAAAAATGGAGTAGCTAAAAGAAGTAATAAGTCTATTGTAGAAGCTACTTGTGCCATGCTCTATGATCAAAAGTTTCCAAATTTACTTTGGGTAGAAGCAATGAATGCTGCCGTATATGTTAAAAATAGGGTGCCTCATCAAGCATTGGACAACAAGATCCCCAAAGAAGTGTTCACAAGTGTAAATCCTGATGTTATCAATCTTTGTATCTTTCGCAGGCATGTATATTTCCATGTATCGAAGGAAAAAAGAAACAGGCTGGAAGCCACGATAAGGAAAAGTATGTTTGTTGGGTATTGTGAAAATTATAAGAAATTTAGAATATATATTCCTGGTCAAAGGAAGGTTGAAATTAGTAGGGACGTAACATTTGATGAAGACATTGCCATTGGAAAAGCAAGATACCTTCCTCTACCTCATCCACCTGAGAAGAAGGATGATGATATGGATATTTTAGATGGTCCTTCCATTCTTGAACCTGAGACAAATATTGTTGATGATCCCATGGAGCCTATGGACCCCTTAGATCCTCCTCCATGTGATCCTCCTGCTAGGAAGAGGTCACTTTGATTGTGTGACACATTAAAAGATGATGAGAGACGAGGTCCCATTCAAATATCATTAAGAGAAAGTAAGAAGCCATGTAGGTACTAGGGATATGTTGCAGCCATGAGCACTATGATTCAAGCCGAACCTCTAACCTTTGAATAATCCATGAAAGAACAATTTTGGAAGGATGCTATTGCTGAAGAAGATGAATCAATAATGAAGAATGACATATGGGATGTTGTGCCGAGACCGAAGGGAAAATCTGTGGTGACTTCAAAATGGATGTTCATGATCAAACATGGATGATGGTAGCATTGAGAAATGTAAAGAAAGGTTCGTGGCCTAAGGATTCTCCCAAAAAGAGAGAGAGTATTATGAGAATATATTTGCACCTATGGATTGATATACAACCATTCATTCAATAGTTCCCTTGCCATAAGTCAAGGATGGACCCTTCATCATATGCACACGAAGTCTACATTCCTTCATGGTATGTTATAGGAAGAAGTGTATGTTGAGAAGCCATAGGGATTTGAAGTAGAGGATTGAAAGAATCATGATTGTAGGTTGAAGAAGGTGTTGTATGGTTTGAAGCAAGCCCCCAGAGCATGGTACACTCACATAGATAGTTATCTAGTGTAGATGGGATTCACACAAAGTAATACCAATCCCAACATCTACTTCAAGGTAATCCAAGGTATGCCATTGGTTTTGGTTTTATATGTTGACGATCTATTCTTAACAGGTAGTGAGCCCCTGATTATCGAGTGCAAGATGGAGCTAGCCTTTGAATTCGAGATGAAGGATATTGGACTCATGCATTACTTTATAGGCCTTGAAGTGTGGCAAAGGTCTGGTGACATTTTCATTTCACAAGGAATATATGTCGTGAAGCTGTTGGAGAGATTTGGAATGTCAAAATGTAAGTCCTTGCCTACACCGTTGGAAATGGCCTTCAAAAATTTATGTGGAGAAGTTGCAGGACCTGATTTGGCAAATCCATCTGGGTATAGATAGCTAATTGGGGCTTTGATATTCTTAGTGAACACCAGTCCAGACATATGCTATGCATTTTGGTTTTCAAGTTCCTGTGGTTATTGTTTACTGGAGAGTTTGCCGGATTATCCACAGTCTCACGAAACACTTGTCAACACATTGAACACATTGAGTCAATTCATGACTGAGCCTATCCACGCACATTGAGTTGCTACCAAACAATTCTGAGATATTTGTATGGGATGATCACCCTTGGTTTGAGATATAGTACCAGATATGTTCAACTTCATGGATATATTGATGCTGACCGGGAAATAAACGTTATCGACATGAAGGGTACGTCTGCATGTTGTTTAAGTCTTCATTTTTCCATGATATCTTGGATGGGAAGGAAGTAGAAGTATATAGCATTGAGTACCACCAAGGCAAAGTATATTGTCACTAGTATGGATAGCTGTGAAGCAGTTTGGTTGAGGAAGATCATTGGAGAGCTATTTGAGCAAGTCCTAGACACTACAATAATATATTGTGGCAATAAGAGTGAGATCCATTTGGCAGAGAATCTCGTATTTCATGACAAGTCCAAGCACATATGGATCCAATATCATTTCATTCGACGCATGGTGTAGACAAGAGACGTTATACTCCATCATATATCGAAAAATGAGAAGATTGAAAATATTCTCACCAAGGATTTACCGAAAGGGAAGTTATTGGTCTTCAAATATCATATTTTACCGACAGATGTGACCCCTCCTGATAAGTGGAATCCTTGATTGAGGACATTGAGCCAACTCTTCCCCCCTGTTTGAGCTCCCATGGCATAGAATTGGGACGGAGGGCTCTTTGGCTTGAGGGATCTCTAGACAATAGGGTATCACCCCTATTTGTTACCCACAGTGTTGGAGATGTTGCTCCCCTATCTTGGTATGTTGCTCCCCTATCTTGGTATTTGGGATTTTCCCTCCCTGTCTGGCCAACAGGTTGAGGAGGCCTTGGGGTGTGTGGTTCTTACCTTTTGGTAAGTCGAGTATCTTGCCCAAGCTCAGATTATGAAGTAGGTGTTTTATCCCATGAACCTTGAAGGTCATTGATGGGAAGATCGATAGGAAATAGGATGGGTTGAGATGTGCTCCCCTATATCACATATTACTCGATATGGGGTTGTAGATGTTTAACTCCCCCATGAGATTCTGGGTTGAGATGTGCTCCCTGATGAATATTCAGGTTGAGATGTGCTCCATGATATTTTTTTTAGATTGATATTTTCTCTCTGATGTTATAGAGGGTGGAAATATAATGCTCCCTGATTCTTCTTCTTAAGATTCGAGAATGTTTCAGCAGTTAGAGTTGAACAAAGATGAGACATGATATGGAAACAAGATATACATGACATGATATGGTTGGAATTTATCCCTAGCTTAGAGGTAGTGTTAATTTTGGAAGATTAGTGAAAAATTCCAACCATGGGATTAGATTCCTATTTTTGAGAGGACCAATTTTGACTATTGAAGCACTCAAATCGGATAAGGGAAAGTGAATTTACAAAGAAAATCCCACATATGCACATATGAACATGTTGGCCCTAACAAGAAATTGGTCACCCTTGGAAGCCTATAAATAAAAGTGACCTAAAGCTCATTTGGATATCACCAAGAATCTCCTTCTTCTCTTCTTCATTGATTTGTTTGCACAGGTCTGAGGTCGGGTCGGCAAAAGAGGTTCACACAAGTTCGAGATTATAGGGTTTGAAGCTTGCGTGTGTTTCTAGGGTTTTGGGTCACAGTCACAGGCTTTCTAAACGATATTTTTGATCATAGACGTAGGATTTTAGGCTCAAGGGAGTGACTATAAACTCTCAGTCGCACACATGAATCTTCCTTCATGTGACCATAAACTAGGACAAAATTTGACAGTTGACCACGAAAAACTACAACTGGCCGAAGACCGGAAAAGTTGTCTATGATATATATTGATGATGAAAACATATTTATGAATTTTACTGGGTTAATTTTTCTGAATGATTTTGTATTGGGCTCATTGTACTCTCTGCTAAAATTTTTATGGAAATCTAATAAAAAAATAATTTTCAAAGGGTTTTCCCCATAATGTTGTTTTTCCCCGGTCTTTGACCAAATATGGTGTCTCTTGTTGATGTGTTGATTCTCTCCTTTATCATTGCATTTACTGTTCTATTTTCAATTATTTTTGATGATTGGAAAGATTAATTGGTATTGAAAATATTTCTAATTGAAGTATTGAATTGGGCTAAAGTAATGTGAAAATTAACATCGTCCACCTTGAGCACATCCTCAAACGGTTCTAAACTTTGTTGAACATTATTTTGAGCCCAAGAAATGGATTCAAGTCATGGGTACTCATAATCATTAACAAGAAACTTGAGTAATATTTTATTATATAAAATACTTTCTTTTTCTATCTCATGGAGTTCTTCAAACATAAACGTCTCTCTCCTACACTTGTAACAAAAATTCACATGCGGAAGAATGAAAGCATTGGTTAGAGTATTTGAAGGGTTGCGAAGATGATGATGATAATTTGGAAACCGATGTGTCACCACATTTATGAATAATGATTCTAATTATATTATCATATCAATATTTGGGTATTTATATGATTTTTCATGATTTTCTTTTGTTGACATCATTAGGTCTACTGTCTTTGCATCATTTTTTGTTGGAAGGATCCTGACAATTTTTGTTGATCTAGAGTTGAATATACTTGTGTGTGACTCCGAAAGATGAAGATAGGAATAAACTTTGGTGGTAAAACCATATGATTTCTAGCTCTTTATGATTTCATCATTGCTACCATACTCATCATCCTTGGAATTTGCATTTACATTTAATCTTATTGATTATTATGCACTTCTTGTGAGGTTGTTATTATTATAACCATTGTTGTGCAGCAAGGAGGAGGAATTTATATCATGCTCTCTCTAACTATGAATCCTAATCCTATTCCATTCTTGTCCTAATTCAACATGTTCAACATATTTTTCCATGTTATAACATTCTTCATTGTTAGTTTCTTTCTTGTCAATGTCAACTTCTGTTGCAAATGTTGAATATGTTTCAAAAATATTTATTTATTTTGTAATTATTTCTCTCATTTCTAGTAATAATTCTCATGTAGTTTTATGGTCATAATATTGGGAATATGTTCCCATGATTTCCGGACATAAACCTTAATGGATGAACAATTAAGCGATTAGTCAGAGAGCGAACTGCTCTAATACCACTATAAAAAAAAAGACTATATATGCTTGTTCTTGAATGTGAAATACACAAATGTATAGTAAAATAATATATATTGATAGAAGATAGAATGATAACATGATAGTTACAATGAGGGACCCCTTTATAAAGACTAGGTGGGGTGCCCTTTCATATGAAGAGATGTTTCTCTTTAATAAGACACACATTTACACATTTTAATTGAATATTACTCTTTATTATGTTTGTTACACCATTGCAGCAAAAGTTACAACACATTTTCTCCATTATTGAGACCAAATGTTGAGTGTTATTTATGCCATATTTTTGGCCATTTTTGCACAAGATTGTAGAATCAACTTGATGTTGACCCGAAGAACCATGAAGGAAGGACATTCACTAGGAAGGAAGACAAGACCATCAGGGTTTGGTAGAGAAAACATGTTTCACAATTAATTCTCACACAATTGATAGATGCACAAAGGTAAGGGGAAGATACAACACATGATCAGATGATGCCACAAGAGAGCATATTTTCAGGGAGAGCCTGTAATAAAAAACTTGATGAAGAAAGAAAGAAAACTGTCAGGGGGAGCATATGTAATGGAAGAGATAATTATCAGGGAAATCCTATAGAGATGATGCATCAGGTAAGCATATTGTTAGGGGGAGCCATTTCACATGGAGATATCATCAAAGACGCATCGAATTTTTTTTTCCATTTATTTTAAAAGGGGGGAGCATCTTAGATAGAAACAAAGAGAAGAAGCATGAAGTCAAAGGGAGCTTAAGCAACATACCAGGTCATGATCGGTGTGTTGAAATCAATGAAAAAGGGGGATATTATTGAGTATATTTTCATTGATGTCAAACTAGGTTCAACATGTGAAAGGTGTCATCATTGATTTCCTTAGTATGCTGGTTGACATGGATGAGAGGATGCAATGATGAAACCCTATATAACCCTAGCTCTAGGGTTTGGATTTTCTGAGTGATGGTCATACTCCGCATTTGTTGACATTTTTGAAGAAATATATCAATGAGTTTGCCTTCATGACCCTCACCATGAAATTCTCCTCGTCATGTTGATTCCATTGATATGTGGAACATCTCACGGGCCTTCATGGTTTGAGAGAAATCTAGTCAAAGTTGCAAACCCCAAACTCTGGAACAAAACACCAAAGGTATGATGATGTGGTAGTTTCAATAGGATTATGATGTGGAAAAAATTTGATGGCATGTCAGCTTATCATTGGTTTGGAATAAATTCATCGTGGTCAAAACTCTCAAATATGGTGATATGTCATCTTATCCTTAGTTCACGGGGCTTGGAAGAAACTCATTATGTTGGAGAATTAATTATCAAAATAATTTATTTTATGAATTTATATTAAATAAAATTTGGACCAAAGTTTTGTCTTCAAGTCTAAAATTCAAATTTTAAATTAAATATGTTGGGCTTCCTTATAGAACCCTTAGTTAGTTGTTTACAAAGCTATCCGTATACTATATAAAGGCATCTCAAGGGTATGGTTTGAACATAGATCACAAGTAGAATTACTCTTAGTTCACAAAATAAATTCACTTATATATCTGAAGCTCTCTATGGTAAGTAAAAGACTTAAAGATTTTTGAAGCTTTTGGGAATAAGGGTTCTGGGCTATATTAATTATTCTAGATTTCACTTTTGTTTGCAGGTGATTTTTTATTGACCCTTGGAATTTTTTGCGGCCCAAATACAACAAATACGCATCATATGTGAGATTGTGTTTTTTTCTTGATCCTTGGAAATATCTGCAGGAAATCCATGTCATTGTCTTGATCCTTGGAAATATCTGCAGGAAATCCATGTCATTGTCTTGATCCTTGGAAATATCTGCAGCTAAATATAACATATCCGTGTCATATGTGAGTTTTTAAAGTCTTCGATGAAGGTCTCCTAATCATACTTGTTCTTACAACTTTTTCATAGTAGGAAAGAAAACATTTTTCAAGTGTTATTTTTTCCACGAGTCCGGAAGAAGATTTTAGCCTCACCAAACTCTGTATTGACATCACCTTTGGAAGCTTGAAGGGATTATTTTATTTTAAAAATTTTGGAACAAGGATTGTCATTAAAAGCCACAACTCTAGATCATGTATGGATCAAACTACTTGAGATTTTGATAATCTGAGATCTCTTGCAAACCTAGTCAACAATGCTAGTTGTAGAAGGATCCAATCAAGCTTATGATTACTAAAATATTCACCCCATTCTAAGGTCCTGAAATTTTCACACTATAATAAGGTACACACAAATTAAATGTGTTTTGAGTGACATACCTATTCATCCTTCTAAGAAGCACATACTATGGAGTCAATAAAGTCATCTTGTTTGCATTGTGAAGCCAAATCTATTCATCAAAAACTTGTTTAATTGATAGTTCATCTTCATTGTTCATTTCAGAAGACTATCTAGAAGCACTCCTCTCAACCCCTTCTTGAAGAGAGTTTTGTTGTGTAAATGTTTTGAAACTGTATTGATGCATGTATGCCTTAAAACCATATACTCAAGTGTTGAGAAATAAATAGGGCTGGAGGCAGTTTCTCTTATACCTCGTAATTGCTTGTGATGTCATTTAACTTTTCTTGATTATTAGTTTCTTCTTTTATTGTTATCATGTTGTTATTATGATAAAAAAACTACTAAAACATGAATATCAATAGTACACAAGGAAAAAATATGCAGGCTTCTAGTTAGGGCCGAAACCTCTCATGTTGAGAGGAAAACCTACAAATCCCTTCTCTTCTTATAGATTCTTCAAATGATGGATTCCAAGACCTATAAACCAGGACTACTACCATTCCAAGACAAACTCATACATTCTTCATGATGTGATTATTCTATCCAAGTCAAACCAAGTCAAATCTCTTCCAACAACATAAATTTGACCCCCAACTTCAAATTTTCGGCCCTCACTATAGGTCTGAAATTTTTGGCCCCTTGCAACTAGCTACAATTTCACATGTGTGGGAGAATTAGGGCTTCTAGACTCTTCTCTCTTCCTTCGCTTGGACCGATTATTATTCTATGCCTTATGAGAGATCAAATTGCCTTTTTTTTTTAAGATATCGACCCTCCTTGTCTTCTTGAAAAAAATAATCCTAGTAGTTGCAAAACCTTAGCCTTTTTTTCCACACATGTGAGAGATAGAGAGGGAGAGATCGAAAATATTGCCTTCCTTCGTTCTTCAAGTGCTTCACTTGCCTTATTATTCTTTTCCTTCACTTTATATATGAGTGAATGAGTGAGTGAGTCCATAGGAGGTCAAATTCTCTCTTATATATAGGCTTCCAAGGAGGACAACTTGCCCTAATTAGGCTGGCTTCTCTGTTGCTACGTCGACTTGGTCTTGGAGGGTTTTTTGACTCTTTTGACTCAAAAATAGTTCTTTTGACATGTTACAAGATGCCTAATGGGGCCTTTTACATATGAAAATGACTCTTTGAATTCTTGACTCAATGACAAAACCTAGAACACTCAATGGGTGCTTTGGCATAAAATACAATGACCTTGAGCATGAAACCCATGCTACAAATAATAATAATAATAATTTCTTTTTCATTTTACAATATACAAGAATCAAGAGTACATATGAAGACTGAGCCCAGTTACATTTTTCAACACTCCCTCTTAAATAGGGAGGTATTCATAATGGTACATGGACATTCTCATAATGAAGAGGGCTCATAAGAAGAGTCAGATTGGTAAGACATCTCATAAGATATCTTATTAGCTTATATCTGTGCATCTTATCATACCAACCAACATTGTCACATAGCAAGGCCTTAACCAACAACTATATCTCTCCACAATATTAGAGCACAATGTTGGTGATAAAATGACTTATAGACACCATCATCATTATCTCTCAAGGAACATACCCCATCCAGATGTTCAAAAGGTATGTCCTTCTAGGACCATTCCTATCTTGGATTAAAAAATCATCAAGGAATTTCCTCTTCAACTACTCTTACCTATTTTATGCCCTACCTCATCCTCAAAGAGTATCAAAAACCATATGCTTAGCCAATACTCCATTATTTCTTCACAAAGTGAATACAAGAATGACATGTCTATATCTCCCTCTCAACCAGGAAAGATATATCAACGAATCCAAGCTTGTTTATCAAATACACAAGCTTATTATTAGGAAGATATTTTGTCAAAATATTAGCTACCTACTCATCTGTGGAGATATATTATAGCTACAACACTCCATCTTGTACCAATTTTTGTATGTAATGATACTTGTTGTTTATATGCTTCTTCTTTCCATGGAATACAAGGTATTTAGACAATATGATGTAGCTGGTGTTGTCACAATATATAATTGTAGGGTCCATTGGTCATTCAAACAAATCATATAACAATTTCATCAACTAGACAAATTCTCTAATAACATCACTTTTTGCAATGTATTCAACTTAAACAGTACTTAAAGTAGTTGATTCTTTCTTTCTACTCATCCATGATATCATACATGATTCCAAGCTAAAACATCCTCCAATAGTGCTTCTTCCATTTGTCTCACTGCCTCCCTAATCATAATATGTATATCTACTCAATTGGATATCATTATTTCTATCATAACTCAGGAAATAATGTATTGTTCCTTGCAAATATCTCAATATATGCTTGGATAATATCTAGTGGTCATGTCTAGGCTCTATTTTAAATTTACTGAGAATATTAACTACAAAGAAAATGTATGGTCAAGTTTTAACAAGATACATTAGAGAGCCAACTGATTTTCTATAACTTTTAATATCCATAGGGCTTGTGTCGAAACTTCTTAACCTATTCAAATTGCGATCATGGGGATTATCATAGGTTTTTAGTTCATCATTCCAAACCTTTGTAGCATATTAATTACATACTTCCCTTGACCTAGATATATCTCACTAGGTTTCTGCTAAAATTCCAACCCCAAGTAATAATGCATCCAACATAAATCCTTAATATTGAATTCTGCTGCCAATTGTCTCTTACATTCTTGAATTTGATCTTCCACACATGTTATGAGAAGATCATCCACATATATAAGAATTATCACTAGTTCATCCTTCACTACTTTGATATAAATATTTGGGTCAACAGAACTCTTTGAAAATCCCAATCTTTTTAGATATGTGTCCATCCTATCATACCAAGCCCTTGGGGTTTGCTTGAGGCCATAAACTTCCTTCTTCAATCTTCAGACTTGAGTTTCTCTATTATATACTTAAAATCCTAAGAGTTATTCAATATACACTTCTTCATCAATGGTACCATTCAATAATTTTGTTTTTACTTCCATTTTATGCATGTTCCATCCCATTGATGCTGCCAAAGAGCCCAAGGATCTTATGGTTGTGTATCTAGCTGTAGGTGCAAATTTTTCTTCATAATGAATACCTTCTTGATGAGAGAAACCCCTAGCCACAAATATTGCTTTGTACTTGTCAATGCTTCCATATACTACATGCTTAATCTTGTCGATCCATTTGGAAGTTACCATAGATTTTTAATTTTACCTAGGAATTATTTCCCAAACTCCATTTTTCATTATAGATTTATATTATTCATTCATAACATCTTTCCATTCTTGATGATTGATAACTTCTTCAAAAGTGTATGGTTTTGCTTCAATTAACTTTTTAATATAGGTTGCATACCCTGAATACCTTTTAGGCTTCATACTTTCCTTGAATGTAAATTTAGTTACAACATGTATTTTTGCTTCTTGAAGTGTAGACTTTAACCAATTTCGTATTTTCTAATTTTGAGGGACTATAAATTACTGCACAAGTTCACTGGGAACTTCTTCATGATTGAAATATTTTTCTTCCCTTGGAAATTATTCAAATATAGGTAGTTCTTCATCATCAAAATCAATCAAGAGATATTTAGATTTCTAATATGAAATTATTTCATCAACGATTACATCGCTGCTTACTTGAATTCAATTCCGTTCCTTTATGTAGATCTCATTTTCCTTTCAAGAGTTACTATAGCCAAGAAATATTCCCTTCATGCTTGTAGGATCAAATTTCTTCCTTTAATATTTTGGAATGTGAATTTAGACAAGGAAACCAAATATTCAAATATGATATACACATGGTATCTTTCTAGTAAATGCTTCTTTAGGAGTCATGTTGTCAAGTGTCTTGTGAGGAATTCGATTTTAAATATAGAAAACTATTTTGGATGCCTCACCCCATAGGAATTGAGGTAAGTCTTGATCATGTAACATAACTCTAACACTTTCTTCAATTGTATGGTTCTTCCTTTTTGCTACTCCACTTTGTTTTAGATTATATGGAAATGTCAAATACCTTTTAATTTCAACCTCCTTACATAAATCTATAAGTTTCTTTGATGTGTATTATCCTCCTTTATCAGATCTTAGTACCTTAATCTTTCTTTCTATAATATTGTCTACTTTTGCGTTGAATTCTTGAAAATTTTCAAATACTTCATCCTTGGACTTAAGTAAATAAATCCAAGTATTCCTTGCATGGTCATCAATGAAAGTCACATAGTATAGATGACCTCCAAGATATTTTATAGACATAGGGCCACAATTATTTGAGTGAACGAGATACAAGATTTATTTAGATATTTAATCACTGCTTCCAATTGGTTTCTTTACATTTATCCCTAATGCACATCCCTTGAAAATTCCTTCATGATTGTCTTTTAGTTTAGCGATGACATTCACCATTGAGTTTAGAGTTGGTAATATTTTTTAATGAAGGTGTCCAAACATTCTATGCCAAATCTCACATGGGATGACTTCAATGCGAACCAATGCTTGAGAGACAGAAGTAAGTAATTTGTAGAGCCTTCCTTCATGAATATAAATTACTTTTTCATTTTTGATGCTAGAGCCCTTATCCCACACCATAAATTTTCCATCTATAAAAGTAATTCTATCTCCTTTATCTTCTAAACGTGAAATGGAAAGAAAATTTTTCTTCAAACCTCGAATGAATAAATTGTTGTTGAGATGCATGTTTCCTCCATCTTCTAGATCCAAAAAAGTTGATCCAATTCCTCTTACTGCATAACTCTTCTTGTCTCCAAGTGCGATTGAATAAATTTTTTTTCCTATTGATAGGGTATTTAGTTGTCTATGTTCACCTGTCATATGTCTATATTTTCCACTGCCAATTACCCATATATTTTCATCTGCAAATTTTCCTGTAAGTGCTGAGAATAATGCCTTGTCCATTTTAGTGGAGGTAAGGGTCATATAGTTCTTTATAGATGATAGGAGATCCTTAAATGCTTTGATGCCTTGCATGAAGTGACTTGCCATCATAGAGAACTACTTCAATGAGAAATTAAATGACTTCTTCAAGGATGTAGTGATCTTAATCATGCCCTTTTCAACCTTAGCTCTGAAACCATGTTGAGAAATTAACAGGGCTACAAATAAGGTGATTTCTCTTATACTTGATAACTTTTTGTGATATTATTTTAATTTTCCCGATTATTAGCTTCTTATTTTCTTGTTATTATGTTAATATTATCATCAAATAACTACCAAAACATGAATATCAATAGTACACAAGGACACAAGATGTAGGTTGCTAGCTAGGGCCAAAACCTCTCCTCTTGAGAGGAAAACCCACAATTCTCTTCTCTTCTTATGGATTATTCAAATGACGAATTCCAAGACCTCTAGACCAATACCAATACCATTCCAAGATTAAGTCAAAACTTCTTGATGATGTGATTATTATATCCAAGTCAAACCAAGTCAAATCTCTTCCAGCATCACAACTTTAACCCCCTGGTTCAAATTTTTAGCCCTTATTGTAGGTTTGAAATTTTTAGCCTCCTGCAACCAGCTACAACTTCATATGTGTGGGATAATTAGGGATTCTAAAACTTTCTACTTCCTTCACTTGGACTTCCTATTCTTCTATGCCTTGTGAGAGATCAAATTGCCTCTTTTTCTTTAGATTTTTACCTTCCCACACTTCTTGAAAAGTTTCGTACTAGTAGCTGGAAAACCCTAGCCTTCTTTTTGCATGTGTGAGAGATAGAGAGAGAGATACAAAATATTATCTTCCTTCATCCTTAAAGTCTTTCGATTGCACTTCTTCTTGTCCTTAACTTGATATATCAGTAAATGAGTGGGTGAGTCCATAGGAGGCCGAATTCTCTCTTGTATATAGGCTTTCACAGAGGATGACATGCCCTAATTAGGCTGACTTCTCTGCTTCCAGGTCGAATTAGCCTTGGAGGGGTATTTTGAATATTTTGACTCAAAAATAATTCTTTTGACATGTTACAAGAAGCCCAATTGGGTATTTTACATATGACAATGACTCTTTGACTTCTTAACGCAATGAAAAAACATAGAAGCACTCAATGGGTGCTTTGACCTAAAATAAAATGATCTTGAGCGTGCAATCAATGCTACAAATAATAATAATAATAATAATAATTTATTTTTAAATTTATTATATACAAGAATCAAGAGTACATATGAAGCCAAGTTCAATATTATATCAAATATGTATTCAGGATTTAAGGTAGCATAAATCTTAGACCAAGTTGTGTTGTTACAATAATTATCCCTATTGTTCTAAGTATTATTTGTAGAGATAAATATTTAATCACTCCAAGCCAGTGAAGATTATTTGAGCTGGCCCTTGATTATATCACTTGTGAACAAAACTATGATGACTGGGTTATATTTTGTGTGAAGTATTCAGTTCCATTCTTGTTTTGAAGAAGCTGAGGTTTCTTCAGTTGAAAAGGCATAAATCATCCTCCTTCAGTAGTTGTAAAGGAATATGGTCACCAAATTATTTGGTCACAAATCAAAAACATACATATTTAGCTTAAATGCATAAGGTGACATAAATCCTTCATCATCTGAGGTTAGGGATTTAGTGGTTGGACTTGAAAGTATTTTCCACGTTGGAAGAAAGGTCCCCAAGCCCTGTAGCATTGGCTTGAAGAAAAAATTCAAAATCTAGCACTCTGTCCATGAGTCTTTTGTGAAATAACATTGAGTCTTATATCAAACCAACAATGAAGTAAATTTATTCACGCTGCATTTTAGGCCCTAATTTTCCATTAACTCTATAGTTACCTATGTATGTCCTAATCTGAGCTGCATCATACTCTAATCTAAGGAAAACACATGTTATATAAAGCCTAATATTGTTATACACTGAAGGAATACCCAACCATTCTAAGTCAGCGGAATATTCAACTTATGTAGTAGACTAGACTATAGTAGAACAAGAAGAAAAATATGCTTATCGGTGGAAATAATCTTATTTTTGGTGAAATTATATGTATTCTAATTCTAACATTTAATTATCGAATCCATGATCATAATAATTAGAGATGAAACCATAGGAAATGAAGGATTAGAGTCTATTCTAACCTATGCTAACAACTAACACTAGAAAGAACCAATCAATAAGGATTATAACTTGTCATTGGACTATGGGACTCTAATGCTTATCAGGTTTCAAACCACAATCCTTCATTACCGACAAACAATTATCATGTGGTTCTATATATGTAGCTTATTAGGTATTGAGACTTCAGTGGTTTTAATCCTATACACACAAAAACAATGATTATACATGTTGTAGAAAAATAAATCTAAAAAACAATAAGTAAAAGCGTGCAAGGAAAATAAAGAAAGAAAATCAATAAACTACAAGAAATTCATTAATAAAATATAAAAAAAAATGCTAAGCGGGCTTAGATATATATTGTAGGTTATGATTCGCTATAGGAATCTTTTACCAAGTAGCTGTAACATTCCAATCAATTAAAGAATCCTAAGATATAAATCACATATTTTTTAATGCCCTGTTCTAGTACATAACCTAGTACCAAATTAAGTACAGAAAGTCTGGAAATTGAAATTTTGAATATTAGTACTGAATTAAGTAATTTTTTTTTGTAGATTAAAATTCTTAATATTAGTACCGAATTAAGTACAAAAATTCTGTAGATTAAAAATATGAATATTAGTACTGAATTAAGTACAAAAATTCTATAGATTAAAATTCTAAATATTAGTACAGAATTAGGTACATAAATTATGTAGATTAAAATTCTTGGTATGAAAACATATTAAGAAACCAATTCAAGTTTTCTTAACTCTCAAGCCTGAGAAGATTAATTCTAATATGATCGTAATGCCTTTTAATTAACAAATCTAAAGGTAGAACAATAGATCTAAGAATGTGTGAAATACAAATATACTGGAAAAAAAAACCACCAAATAAAATCTACAATAAGAAAAAAAACTAAAACTGAATATTAACCTACTCTACAAATAAAAACCAGGGCGTTACCTGAGTCGAGGGGCCCTTTCCGACTTGGCAATGTTACCAACAACTAATTCAAATCAAAATGTTGCTCAAATTTCAACAACTCTTCATTTCCCAAAACCTCAGCTTCTATTTACAAGTGAAACTCATATTTGATTACAAAATCCAACTAAACAAAAAGTGATCTCAGAATTCGTCTTTGCATCCTCCTCTTTCTTGATGCGTAAATATATTCTTTATATTACAATGGAGAGAAGCGATGGTACAAAGGATCCTATTAATGTTAGCCTCACTCTCATAAACAATTATAAATCCAAAGTTAATTAATTAATTAAATATTAAAAATTAGGAATTTATGCCTAATTTTCTAGATTGAGTTTGTTCCTCTCAATTAGGAGTCAATTTAGGCCTAGAGATTCTTTCAACCAAAGTGTCCAATATAGACGCACTATCTTGAGACACATTCTCCTCTTGTATTTATTTGTATCATTACCATTGTTTTAATAATGAGAGTATGAGGAGTATAGCAAGGCTGTGGCCTTTTCCATCATGTATGGTTTTATAAATATCTGGTATGTTCTTATGTGTTTTATTAGTTGATTAATTTTCTACATGTGGTATCAGAGCACACGGTTTTTCTCTTTGGGATTGAGAGAATTTACGTGCATGAGGCATTGCGTGTTACAGAAGTATGTGCGGGAGGAGCATCATATCACTACAAGGAAAAGACACTTTAGTGGAGGCTATAAAGAAGATTTTTAGTGTTATAAAATTGGCCAAAATTGTCAAAAAAACATTTTCTACAACATCCGTTTTCGGTATCGAAGGTTTTGGTAGAGTTTCTAATGGAATTTTAACACAACTAAAAAAACAGGGTGGTCGAAGGTTATTACGACTGTTTTTTTCATCGGTGCGCTACTCAAGTGTCAACGCACCGGTGCATGTCATCTAGACAGTTGGCCCAAGGCGATCGAAGGTGCATGCACCGGGCCGTAAAGGTATAATACCACATTGGGTGCACTGTAGGTGATACAATGCACCGGGCTGTTCTAATTGGTATTGGGATTTATGTGGTGCCCATAGGTTGTATCAAGGCATCGGTTCGTAGTATTATAGAAATGCACCGGTGCACAATATCACACAAACATACCAATTTTTCTAATTCGTATTGGTATTTGTGCGGTGCCCATAGGTCGTACAAACACACCGGTGAGTAGTCTCACATAAACGCACCGGTGTGTAGTATTGAACAAATGCACCGAGATTTATAATTGGTATTAGTATTTGTGCGGTGCCCATAGGTCGTAGAAATGCACTGATGCACTTTATCATACAAACGCACTGGTGTACAGTAACTGACACGCACTGGTCTTCATTTTGTATTTTTTAGAAACATCGACCTGTGAAAGTGCAATTATTGTCAATTTTTAAATTCATTATTCATCAAAATTCGACACATATCTTATAACAATAATCATATTAATTAAATTTTTATTAATGCATTTGAATGTAATGTTTGGATTAATTTGTTATATCATATCATAATTATTATGATTTTTTAAAATTCATTATTCATCAAAAGATGATACATATGTTGGGAAAAATACTGAGAGGGTGGGGGGGGGGGTGAATCAGTATTTAGGACTTACTCAAATCTTTTTACTTTTTCTTACTTCAAAACCCATACGCTATTTTGCTGAACCAGACTCCCGTATACACGCGGATATCCTTCATAAAACTCGCGTATACATAGAGATCTTATTATGCCATTAATTCTTCACTTAGTTCTATGCAACATTATTTCTTCTGATGATTAGATAACAGTAAGCATGTGCAGTAATAACAGAATAAACCATCACATATAAGCATCACACATGAACACCAAGATTTTAGGTGGAAACCCAAGTCGGGAGAAAACCACCGTTGCTGTTGTCTCAGCCTTCAATATTTTATTATAAAGAAAACATCTTACAACCATGTACTGGTGCAGACTCATACCAGTACGCAGGCACCCACTTGCAGAAAGGCTACAACCTTCTCTCGTTTACCAGCCTCTCCTGGAAGGGAGCTATAACCCCCTGCTCCTCATTTACCAGCCTCTCCTGGAAGGGAGCTACAACCCCCTGCTCCTCGTTTACCAGCCTCTCCTGGAAGGGAGCTACGACCCCCTGCTCTGAAGGCTACAACCCTCAGCATCACCATGGACCACATTTCATCAATTTTCACACTGGATCCAAAAGCTTTCTTTAGAGGACAACTTGCAGGCCACTTTTCATCATATTTTTAGACTGGACCCACTCCACACATTTAAGCTCAATCATACATCAAACTAAAACTCATTGACAGATAGCAATAAACCAGCAGAACAGATCAGACATTTCATACCCCATACTTCAGCAAACCCTAGTTTTCATACGCGCTTTCCTTTCATTGATCCAGCGTATATACGTGCCTTCATGCATATAAACCCGCGTATACCTCTGCGCATACTTCAGAACTAGTTTTACATTCCATACGCGCTTTCGATGAATTAAACACGCGTATATACGTGCTTTCACTATTACAAACTTGCGTATAGATCTTCAAATATTAAGAGCAGCATACTTCTTCAGATCAGATATTTAGATTAGATTTAACCCTTCACTTCAGACAGATGTTCGCCTCATCTCAGATCTAAACATACCATAAACAGATCTAGAAGATACAAATACATTTCAGATCTAGATTCCCTTCTTCATCATTTTCTTCATAGGTGCATCACAGATTCAGATCTATCATCAAACTATTACCCTTTCCATACAGACATACTTCAGAGTGAAGTATTCATTCAAACCCAGACTCATTCACCCCCTTTGCACAATGATTTTCTTCTCCTTATATAGGTTTACCCTTTTTCAATACCATGAGCCAAAACCACATCACCTCCGATGGTATTCCTGGACGAGATCAAATAGACAACCCAGCGCTCAATACAATGGGTCAATACCATGGTAATGCCCCTTGGTATTCTAAGTTTGGAGCGCAAAAGACCATACGCGACTTGGCACGTACTTTTCCGTGTACATACGCGACTTCCCTTTACTAAACTCGCGTATGCCTTGTGACATACACTTTTCATCATTTCTCTTGCACATACTGATATTTCTTACTTCTGCAACTTCTGTACTACTTGTAGAACATAAAATTTACATCATTAATTAGTATATCAAGTCAGTTTCCATCAAGTATAACTTCATCAAGTAGGTTGCCATCATCTTCATCAAGTGTTGCCATCATCTTCATCAAGTGGGTTGCCATCAAGGACAACACATTGCATCATATTGCCAACAATCTCCCCCTTTAGACTTGATGGCAACCACGATGGTGTTTGATCACAACAGATAGATATATTAAGCATAATGATATTCTCCCCTTATTCAAACACCATGTCACTCTCCCCCTTTGACATCAAGGGCAAAGGGAGGATCAAAACCAACACAAGGTTGTTTTCTCCTCATGTAGATAGAAGAGCGCTGTAGATCTGATGTGCATTGAAGTTACCATGCTCCCCTTGAGTTCATGCTAAATGTTCAAACATATTTTTCAATGAAGTACATGACTCTATGACTTTCTTATCACCAAAGACTCATACTTACATGAAAGATCCAACCAAGTGGATTTACATATGAGACTCAAATACCCAACCAAGAGGGTTTACATATTTTGACTCAAGTACCCAACCAAGTGGGTTTACACATTTTGACTCAAGTACCCAACCAAGTGGGTTTACACATTTTGACTCAAGTACCCAACCAAGTGGGTTTATACATTTGATCAAGTCCTTACATGACTGAATATTACAATTTTACATCATAGGTCTCAACATGACCTTTCCATCAAATTACAAATATGAATTTTCATGACCAATACCGGAAGGACCTCAAGAGAGATCATATTTCAGAATCATCATAATGCCAACAATGCATTATACTCAGCAAGACTAATGCTCCCCCTGAAACTGTGCATCCTGAATACTTTCAACAGCAAATCATCAAGGCATCTTCACCCAAAATCAGAGAATGAAACAGAAATATAAGAGCTAAAACATCACCAGAGACTCCAAATAGCATTAGAGATACCAAACAGCACCATAGCTTGTGCTGAAGAAATGATGACCCATAAAAAATTGTCAGCAACCACACATACGCGGTTTTATGTGTATGAACTCGCGTATATACGCGACTGTGTTTAAGGAAATCCGCGTATCCAATTCCATCTTCTGCATTTTACCCAGATTTGATCCTCTGTGAAGCAGAGATAGTTTTCAGCTTCTTTCTGAAATATTTGAATGCTTCCCTGGAATATATGAGAACAGAAAGATAGGACAATGTAGTTGTGTCTTCAAGTGTCATCCAATGGTTGTAGCATAAGCACATTAGTAACCAAGCCTTCAAACTCTTTGCAGCATCAACATATTCTTCCCAAGAGGAATTATCATACCAGAACAACTTCTACAATAAACAATATGTGTCAAGCAATCATTCATGTGATCTGATATCACCAAGATCTTCAAGATTTATCATGATCATGATGTAACATGTGTAAGAATTAAAAGAGGTCTCAACCAGCAACAAACTCTTGCATGATTTATCCTTATCTCTTAATCATAAGACTTCCATCTCCTCCAAAAGCAAAGAGTACTTTTCAGCAAAAAGCAAACAGGGCTCATCCACAATCTCATCATAAGAAACTATGTAACATGTCATCATCATTTAGAACTGAGAAATAAACAGATACAGTGCCAATAATACAGTCATTAACAACCAGACTGATGCTCCCCCTGAACCTATGCTCCTAATCTTCAGCTGTCATACAAATTTTCTTATCTTAAGTACATACGCGACTGTCTCCACTGTAACTCGTGTGTATACGCGGATTTAGTTCACTGAACCCGCGTATGGAAAGTGAAACATTGAAAACTTCACATTCCTTCATCTCTCCCTGAATTTGTACCACCTGTACCTGTCTTCTTCACATCAGATGCTCTGTCATAAATAAACATAACCAGAATAACCAAAACAATCATGGAATCACCATACATCGCTCCCCCTGTGATGATACATTACTAATCCCTATAATGTATCTCACATCTCTCCTACAGTCATTCACATCTCTCCTGTATCTACCATAAGCTTTAGAAGCGGATGACTGTTGTAGGGTCAGTATTCCCTACGTTTCTGACCGGTCCTCCTTCCTATTCCAGCTTTGCTTGAAATTTCTAATTGTGTGCTGAAAATTATCCAATTTCTCAGATTTGTTCATCCTGCATTCTTTTTCCACATGTCCATACTTGTTACAAGCATAACATCTCATGTGACCAGAGAAGTAAGCATAAGGATCATAGTGTGTTTCTCTATTCTTCCTTCTATTGCAATCAGTTGCTTTATGACCATACTTGTTGCATGAAAAACAATATCCCTTGAAGCAACCAGAGTACCTTTCTGAATAGAATCTGTTTGATTGTGACTGAAATGATCTGCTTCTGCAATTTGCTGCAACATGCCCATAATTATGACATTTAAAGCATTCACCATTATTGAATGATTTCTTTTGAGAATTCATGATTGTTGGTTGACCTTTTGTTTCTTTCAACACTTTAGGTTTTGCTTTGACATCCTTTGAATCTTTAGCACTTCCTTGCGAACTAGATTCTCCTTTAACAGTTTCATGAAAACCAAGACCAAGTTTAATAGCAGGAGATCTTTGATTACTAAGAATATTGTCCAGAATCTTAGTACTATCTTGAAACCTCAAAAGTTTTTCCTTTTCTTCTAATTTACCTTTGAGAATGTTTACCTCAACCTCCAAATTTTGGCATTGCTTCTTCATGCTTTCTTCGACCCTTTTTCCTTCTTCTACTTGATCATTCAATTTTAAAATTTCTTCCTTCAACACATTTTCTTGTTCTTCAAAAGTTTGTAGAAGTTCGTCATTCTTCTTATTCGATTTTTCCAGATCTGTTTTGAGCGAGATGAATTCTGCTTCACGTCCTTCCTTTTCAAATGATTGTAGAAGTTCTTCATTATTCTTATTTGATGCTTCAAGGTCTGCTTTCAGAGAGATGATTTCTGCTTCAAGTCCTTCATTGTGATTGGTTACATTGTCCTGCAGTTTTTGATACATTTCTATCTATCCCTTCATTGTTTCTATTTGTTCATTCAATCTAGAGATCACATCCTTGAGGATAGATTCCCTCTTTTTAATTTGATCCCAAAAATTACTTTCATCATTGATTTTGAGATTTGCTTCTAGACTTATACTGTTACTTTCACTATCTTCATCATTGCATGCACAAGTGAGTGGATTACAAGAACAACAATCAATACCTGTTTCCTCTTCTTCATTTTCTGTTGCACATGTTTTCTGAGATATCTTCTTTCCTTGAGTAGCCTTCTTCTTTTGCTTCTTTGCCATGAGCACTAGTAGGTTTTGGTCAGAATCTTCTTCATCTTCACTTGAAATTTCATTATTATCTTCATTTGCATAATTACTCTTTCCCTTTACAAATTGTTTGCCTTTATCATGATTTTCTTTATAAGGACATTTAGCAGCATAATGACCAACTCTTCCACAACCAAAACATTTGAAGAGGAGATTACCTTTGAATCTTCCAGTTCCTAGTTGGAGTTTTCTCACAAAATTTTCTTCTTCTTCTTCTGATATATAATCTGATTCCTTGACATCTCACTTGTCTTTTCTTTTTGCACATGCCTTAAAAGCAGCTTCTTTGGTTTGAGAGGGACCTCCTTGTCTCATTTCATAAGCAGTCAGAATACCATGTAGTTGAACAATAGTAAGAGTTTTCAGATCTTGCCTTTCTTCAATAGCTGATACTTTTGACTCAAATTTTGAAGTCAATGATCTTAAGACTTTTTCCACCAGAGTAGTATCGGTTATGGTTTCACCCAAACTTCTCATACGATTTACAATATCATCTAGACATAAAAAGAAACTGTCAATACTCTCATCACTATGCATCTTCAAATTTTCATATTCAATTCTGAGGGTTTGGAGTTTTGCACTTTTTACCTTTGTATCTCCTTCATAGCTCAGAATGATTTTGTCCCATATTTCTTTTGCTGAATTTAGCTGCATCACTTTAGCAAATTCTGGTTCAGACATGCTTCCTAATAAGACATTGACTACTTTGGCATTGATTTCATATTTCTTCCTTTCTGCTGCATCAGTGGGAATACTTGCCGAATATTGATAACCTCCTTCCACGATTGCCCATACTTCTGCACCAAGACTTTGCAGATATTATTTTGTTCGTATCTTCTAGAATAACAGATTATCTCCATTGAATAGAGGTGGCCTTATAGACATTACTCCTTCATGACTTCCCATTGCGATGAATCTCCTTCAAGCGATCAAGCTTCTGTAGAAGGACCTGCTCCGATACCAATTGTTGGGAAAAATACTGAGAGGGGGGGGGGGGTGAATCAGTATTGAGGACTTACTCAAATATTTTTACTTTTTCTTACTTCAAAACCCATACGCTACTTTTCTGAACCAAACTCGCGTATACACGCGGATATCCTTCATAAAACTCGCGTATACACAGAGATCTTATTATGCCATTAATTCTTCACTTAGTTCTATGCAAAATTCTTTCTTCTGATGATTAGATAACAGTAAGCATGTGCAGTAATAACAGAATAAACCATCACACATAAGCATCACACATGAACACCAAGATTTTAGGTGGAAACCCAAGTCGGGAGAAAACCACCGCTGCCGTTGTCTCAGCCTTCAATATTTTATTATAAAGAAAACATCTTACAACCATGTACTAGTGTAGACTCATACCAGTACGCAGGCACCCACCTGCAGAAAGGCTACAACCTTCTCTCGTTTACCAGCCTCTCCTGGAAGGGAGCTATAACCCCCTGCTCCTCGTTTACCAGCCTCTCCTGGAAGGGAGCTACAACCCCCTGCTCCTCATTTACCAGCCTCTCCTGGAAGGGAGCTACGACCCCCTGCTCTGAAGGCTACAACTCTCAGCACCACCATGGACCACGTTTCATCAATTTTCACACTGGATCCAAAAGATTTCTTTAGAGGACAACTTGCAGGCCACTTTTCATCATATTTTCAGACTGGACCCACTCCACACATTTAAGATCAATCATACATCAAACTAAAACTCATTGACAGATAGCAATAAACCAGCAGAACAGATCAAACATTTCATACCCCATACTTCAACAAACCCTAGTTTGCATACGCGCTTTCCCTTCACTGATCCGGCGTATATACACGCCATCATGCATATAAACCCGTGTATACCTCTACGCATACTTCAGAACTAGTTTTACATTCCATACGCGCTTTCGCTGAATTAAACACTCATATATACGCGCTTTCACTGTTACAAACTTGTGTATAGATCTTCAAATATTAAGAGCAGCATACTTCTTCAGATCAGATATTCAGATCAGATTTAACCCTTCACTTCAGACAGATGTTCGCCTCATCTTAGATCTAAACATACCATAAACAGATCTAGAAGATACAAATACATTTCAGATCTAGATTCCCTTCTTCATCATTTTCTTCATAGGTGCATCACAGATTCAGATCTATCATCAAACTATTACCCTTTCCATACAGACATACTTCAGAGTGAAGTATTCATTCAAACCTAGACTCATTCACCCCCTTTGCACAATGATTTTCTTCTCCTTATATAGGTTTACCCTTTTTCAATATCATGAGCCAAAACCACATCACCTCCGATGGTATTCCTGGACGGGATCAAATAGACAACCCAGCACTCAATACAATGGGTCAATACCATGGTAATGCCCCTTGGTATTCTAATTTTGGAGCGCAAAAGACCATACGTGACTTGGCACGTACTTTTCCGCGTACATACGCGACTTCCCTTTACTAAACTCGCGTATGCCTTGTGACATACACTTTTCATCATTTCTCTTGCACATACTGATATTTCTTACTTCTGCAACTTCTGTAATACTTGTAGAACATCAGATTTACATCATTAATTAGTATATCGAGTCAGTTTCCATCAAGTATAACTTCATCAAGTAGGTTGCCATCATCTTCATCAAGTGTTGCCATCATCTTCATCAAGTGGGTTGCCATCAAGGACAACACATTGCATCATATTGCCAACAACATATCTTATAACATTATTCATATCAACTAAATTTTTATTAGTGCATTTGAATATGATGTTTGTATTAATTTGTTATATCATATCATCATATTTCACATCTCTTCATTATAATATTTAATCATCCATAAATTTAATCAGTGGTGTTACATTTCACAACGACAATGGAGAACATAATAGAATAAATTAAAACATATTTTATTATATATATATGAGTAAGGAAGTCTTTGTCCTAAGAAATGGTACAGTTATTGGAATCCATTTGTCTTTCAATTGGGACACTATGTCCATTACATTAAACAAAATCCCTGATTTCACAGACTAATATTTCAAAAAATACAATGCCTTTCTTTGATATCCAAACATAATGATCAACATTCTTTGCTTGAACTGCTGTCACTGCTCAAGCAACTTCCATGACTTGGTTTATTTTGAGGAATGTTTTGTTCACGGTGTTGATTGTTTTCTTCTTATTCACCTTCCATCTACAAACATAAAAACAAACTATAATGAGTATATATACATTGGTGAGAATAATGAAAATTGCAATATTAAATAATATACATCAATGTAAATTGAAAAGAAATGACGTACCATAGCAATAATTGACTTATAAACTATACACATTCTTTCAAAACCTAATTTCATGCCATCTTTCAAGATTTCATTTGTTGGCGCAGTTCCATACTTTGTTTCCTGCAAATTTTATACCCCATAACAAATTATATATTTAATATAAAATATTTTTTTGTTTTATTAATTTAGAGACAAAGATAAGTAAAATAAGATCAATAGATGCTTACAAATTCCATAATTAATTTCTAATATGCCAACATATACTCACAACCCATATTTAACTCAATGTTAATCAATTCGTTTAATGGTTTTTCTTTGTATGTTAGCACCTGTTTGAAGACATTCAATGATGATTGTTGTAAAACAACTTAAAATATACAAAAATAAAATCTAGTTAAGTTGTTATAATGAAGTAACAATTATACACAAACTTAGATATCAACCCTTTTCTTCCTTGTCGTCTTGTTTTATGTGCTGAATGGGTTCCATTTTCTTTTCTTTTTTGCAAGAAAATACTTGAAAATTAATGTTTAATGCTAAATTGTTTATTTATTGTACCTAATGATCGAAAAATTCGATGATTACATGTTACATTTGAAGCATGTTGTTGTTGAGATGGTTCCTTTTGCGATGCAATTTTGTCCATTTCTTTGACCATCTCCTTGTACACCTTTTTGGACATTCCTACTGGCATATTTCTGATATCAACTCGTTCATCTTTTGAGATTTTCATAATCTTCCTGAAAATGTAACATAACAATAAAGTATTTATTTTTTGTATTGATATATGAAAAGTAAATATAACAAAATTTATATTTATATATAATTCTTGAAAAACATTTAAATGAATATTAGTTTTTCATTCCTTCTTTTTTGTTGTTGTATGTTTTTTCTATTGAAAGTATGACATGTCTCATTGACCAATTCTCTAGAAACTCTTCCTGTAGTTTAGATAAAATTTGGTTCTTGGAATCATTGGATTGATTTTTGTATTGTAAGTGGAAAGAATGCATAGAGATCCCTCAAAATTTTGTAAAAGTTTTTCCCCCTTTTGTTAACCTCCAACACCACTCTAGATGAGCTAAGGAGAAATTCATTTTCATTTGCATGTTTTATTTATTTTTCTTTTCTTAGAACAACATTCATTTTATGAGTTGTTGGTACCTATAGAACATTAAACATATGTGAATTAATAGATTGTTTGAAACATGCTATCTAACAATTTTAAGTATATTATTAATGAAATCTAAAAAAAGAAACTCATATTGGAT
This sequence comes from Pinus albicaulis, assembly GCA_034641835.2. Lineage (NCBI taxonomy): Eukaryota > Viridiplantae > Streptophyta > Pinopsida > Pinales > Pinaceae > Pinus > Pinus albicaulis. The sequence goes on along the minus strand of CM076575.1, from coordinate 1,371,040,611 downwards.
GGATAGTATTTATTCATTCACTTGATTCATCATTTTTTAAATTTTCCATCAAGCTTTTACGCTCTCCTGGTCCTAGATCAGAAATAATCTTATAGAGCTTCGTCATTTTATGGCTCTGCATGAAACACAGTAAACAATACATATTAGTTAAAATTACATATTGTTCAAAAATAATATTTTTTGTAAAGAATTTACAAAGAACTTGCCTTTTTTTTCTTTTCTTGATGTGTTATTAGTATTTTTGTTACTTGATCTCTTTTTAGCCATTAATTTATTAATATGAAACCTGTACCATATCATTCATTAATATATTTTATAAATAAATCATCAAATTTTGAAGTAAAAAAATATATATCAAGAAACTAGTGCACTTTTAAATTTTGTACGCACCGATGTTGGTGCGTCGGGTTATTATAAACGCATTTCCAAAACAATATAAAACACCATACAGTGCTCTATGTCAACAAGGAGCACCAGTGCATTATATGTTAACCACCACACAGATTAACATACACAAAATAATAAAAATCGTCTAGTGTTAGTGTTTGTAGCATATGGTGTCGTGGAGGGGGCGGTGCGACCTATTCTTATAAACACCCCACGCAAACATGGGACCAATGTACGATGCTATCTATCAAAAAGGAGACCCAGTGTGTTATATGTTACATGGTGCACCAATTAACATAAAATAAAAAATTGTTGTTGCCAAACAGTACGTGTGCGGTGCGCTGTAATGAAATAGCGCACTGGTGCCCTATTTTGCATATGGCACACAGATTAAAAAAAATCTGTTGTTAATTTTTTTTAACCAAATAGTACGTGCGTGGTGCACTGTGATAAGCCAACGCACCGGTGTGCTAGGTTACGTAGGGCACATCGATTAAAAAATCTCAGTTTTTAAAAATTCATGCAAGGGCCAAAATGGATTGGAATCCGACTATGCAAGTCGTCCCGTGGGTTAGATGTCATAGGCATATATATATAGCAATACAAACCCTATAAATCTAAAATGAAAATCCCTAATTTTGAAATCACAGAAATAGGAAGAAGCAAGGGCAAAAACAAACATAATGAAGGGTTTAGGGTAAAATGGATATTTTTTGTTTTTTGTATTTTTGTTTTTTGTTTCTTTGTTTTTGTTTTTTTTTGTTATTTGTTTTTTTTTTGTTTTGTTTTGTTTTTTTGTTTATTTGTTTTTTTTTGTTTTGTTTTTTGAAAATGAACAACAAATTTAAATTTTTTACTTACTACGTAAAAAATATTGCAAAAAATGTAAAAAAAAACAATAAAATTTAATCATGAGATCGTTTGAAATTCTATGCTACAGGGTTTGAAGCACCAGAGGTTTGGAATTCTGATTGTTTGAATAGTTATGTTTGAAAATATTTCGCTGCTCCACAGTGCTCTCGTGCTCTCTTGCTCCAGGTATGTCTTGCGCAAATCTTTGGCTGAAACTTTTTGCAAAAATAGTGAAATAATGAAAAGTGTTTAGCATTTAAAGAATCGTTTTATAAAATTAGATTTTCGAAAATATTTTTCTATCCATTTTCAATTTACTGTTTTTTTTTTTCACTTAAAAAATATAAATTTGCGCATTTTTTATTTGTGGCTTTCGTCATAGGTGTGTTAATTAATAGCACCGCACCGGTGTGTCAGTTAATAACACGAAACCGGTGCGCAATAACTAAAACGCACTGGTTCGGTTATTTTTACATAAGCACCAATAACAATAAGTCCATTTTTAATGCACCGAAACTACTTTTAGGTGTGTGCACTAAAATTTATTGTTGATTTTGCTCAAATGCAGGGAGAAAATATCATAGTTATATCGAATTGACAATTCTTCAAAATCCAACTCATTCCATAATATTTCTCATAGTCCATTGCAGACTTCTCCCTATCCATCTCGAGACGTAATATTTACTTCAGATTTTATTTATATTTTCATTATCTATTTGAATTATGTTTTTTATCCATGTTAATCAGCTTAATAAAATTTATAATGTATACAAATTTGCAGGTTCATGTAGATTCAGAATCAAGTTTAGATGCACAAAATATTCAAACAAAACCAAAGCGTCGGAAGCTCTTATTAGGAGCAACATACTGCAAGGCGCATTTGGAAAATGAAAATGGATAGCTGCTTCATCCTACGAATTGTAACAATATTGCATCTTCTAGCCACAATCCCTGGACAATGATGGTAATAATAATTGTTTGGTATATAAATGTAATTATTTCAACGTCAAACAAATTAATCATGTATTGTCAACGTTCTTACTAATTGATACCATAGATTTTGTACTAACCATGTTCAAATATATTTTTTGAAATTATTAGGATTCTAGTGATGATGAACAATGTACCTACCATCTTCTGTTGCGCTCGACGAAAATTCCAAATCGAGAGAAGGTTGAATTAAGAGAAAAAAATCAGAGAGGAATGATACCAAGAATGGTTGAATCAACCACCGATTCAATTCTAGCTATGTCCAGATTCACCAATTAGGAATAATTACAACAATAGTAGTTCTTCACAAGCTGGGAATGGAGGAAATCGAATAGAGGTTGGTATGGATGATTACTTAAGAGATACGACTGCCATGGAGACAATGTTGTTAGACGCATTCCAAAACGATGATCAACTAGGGGATGATGCTCATATTGCTGACACCTTTTTAAAAAGCCTTAAATTTGCTTCCACCACCCCTCTCTTTGGATCTAGCGGTCAGTCAAAGTCTACCCAATTGGGGAAAACAATGTTACTGTACAACTTGAAAGAAAAATTTGGCTCGTCGAATGCATGTTTCTTGGAAATTTTAAGGTAATTTACCATAAAGTCCTCCCTTATATAAATTTTAGAAATACAATCACACAATGAACATTACAAATGGTCAATTTTATAAACGTTAATAATTATATCAGAATTAATGTACATTTAATATTTTCCATGATCACAAAATACATGTTATTCAAAGATAAGGTTCTTCCGAGTGATAATGTCTTGCCCAGTAGTTGCGAAGAGGTAAATAAATTGTTGAAAATGTTGGGTGTTGAGTACATATCATATCATTCATGTCCAAATGATTGTATTCTATATAGAGGAGAATATGCAGACAAAGAGATAAATGAAAAAAGAAGGGTAAATCATGTGGTCCTCCTTTTAGGATATTGAGGCACATGCCTATAATCCCAAGGATTCAAAGGCTCTTTCGTTGCAAAGAATTAGCTATGTTGTAGTGATGGCATGCCTCACATAGAAGTGAGTTGGGAGTTATGCGAATCCCAACTGATTCAATAGCCATGAAGCATATAGAGGGTACATGGCCCGAAAAATTCAAGGATGAAGTACAAAGTCTATGACTCAGCATAGACATGGATGGCATCAACCCATATTCCCTCCAGAACACAAACTATTCTATTTGGCCTATAATAGTGATTAATAAAAATATCCTCCCATGGTTTTCCATGAAGAATGAACATCTTATGTTGGCTCTCATAGTCCTTGGTAGAAGACAAGTGAAGAATATGGATGTCTACTTACAACCACTAGTAGATGAATTGAAGGAATTATGGGATGTGATAAATCTATACGATGTATCAAGACCCATCACAACAGAGATGAGTTTTATGTTATATGGCATATGTTCTTACACGACACATGATTATCCAGGCTTAGGAGTTTTATATGGTAAATTACATATTTATTGATTTGTATATATACGTAACAATATTCTTTCACATATTAGTTATTTAATTCGTTGTAATCGTTCTGATCTTCATGATATTATTTAACGTGCCATGCATATAAATTGTATACAATAATCTCGCAGGTCTTGTAACAAAAGGGTATTTTTGATGTAAAAGTTGTGGACCTTCTCTGAAAGCTAGATGGTCTAATGACCTACGAAATCCAGTGTATGACTGCTCCAGGGTATTCCTCCTAGAATAAAACCCTTATAGAAGAGCAACATTCGCTTTCACTGGTAAACGAGAGATAACCCAAATGCCTCCAATAACGACACCAACTAAATGGCTTAGAGAATATGAGAGAGAGAAGGAGAAGGAGTTCATAGAAATGTTCGATTAAAATGGGGAGCCTATGTTCGATGATCCAGAATTCTTCGACACCTAAGTTGAGAAATTGGCCATTAGGATGAAAAGAAAATCTATCTTTTATAACCTCCCATATTGGGAGCATCTTAAGATTACCCACTTATTAGATCCCATGCATATATTTAAAAGTGTTTCATATTCTTTATGGAGGCATATATCATCGAAACAAAGTGACACATTGGCTGTTAGGAAAGATATTGTTACTTCAAAAACTAAAAAGAAACATTGGCCAAGACGATTAGAAAGTACAGGATCAGAGGCAGGTGCTAGTCCTCTAATTCATGGTATTTCAAAGAAGGTGATGCCCATGGATTTAAAAAAAGGATTATCTTTATTTGGCAAAGGAAGTTATAATGGGTGTGAGGGTTCCATCTTCATATGAGTCTTCACTACAGCGCTGCTTCACCGTGGATGACCATTTGTCGGGGTTGAAATCGCATGACCATTAGAATCTTCTAAGAGAACATATAATTTCAAAAGCATGATTTTATTATTTGTTATATTAATAAATTTTATCCCATGTAGGGATCATAAAACATAACTAATTTTGTATATTATTGCACGTGTTGATAACCTTGCAGTGTCATTATCCTTTGTTCGTGCATGGGTTTGTGAAACATGATTTCCCTCAAGACCTAGGACATGCCATATCTAACTTATATGCATTTTTACGTTGGATCATGTCAAAGGAGATTCATGTGGCTAACATTCCACGGTGGCGTCAAGAGATAGTTGAGATTGTTTGTATGTTTGAGAAGGAACTGCCGACGAGTTCCATGGACTTGCAGGTTCATATTCTAATCCATCTAGTAGATGAGGTTGAATTAGTTGGGGTGGTTTCTTGTCGTTGGATGTTCTTCTTAGAGAGGTACATGAAGAAATTGAAAGGTTTTGTTCGACAAAGGGAAAAACCCGAGGGGTATATGGCAGAGGGTTACATATCGTATGAGTCTTTCTAGTATGCCAGTGAGTACATCAAGCAGATTGACAATAGACCAGGTGCGGTGATTTGGGACAATGAAAGGGATGAAGACAAAAGAGAAGGGGAGCTGCTCCAAACGAATGGAAAAAAGCGCTTGATAAAGAGCAAGTGACTTATAATTTTTCAAATTTACACAAAGTAAATATTCATGTTTAACTTCGATATAATGTATATTTTGATCTCTATGTACTATATAATTTTGGTTTTATTCATCAACGAATGCAGAAATTGAAGCAATCAATAAATTCATTCTTTACAATTTCGAAGTGACACAACCATGGGTCGCATTGTACGAACAAAGGAGGATGAAATGGGATAGTGATAGGAAATAATTCAGATGGTTGAATTGTAGAAGTGTGCCTTATCCCGATCATTTAAAAGAAAATATGCCAAAAATATGCCCCAATAGTTGGGTTGCTGACCAATTCAGAGAGAAATACGGTGCAAATAGTCATTACTTGTGTGATGAAGAGGATGCGCTAAACGTATGGATTGGCTGCACCAACTTGGTAATAATATATTTAATTTATATGTACATTTTAAACTTAATAATGCACCTTTCAAATGTAATTACATCTATATTTCATATTTTAACTGTTGGGTTATTATAAGACGCATGACACTATGATTTTTTTAACTTTTTTATAGGTGCATTTGTTCCCATCTATGTGAGAATATGGACACCATTTTCACACAGAAAATGTCGATGATGGACACATGACACAAGACTATGGAGTGGAAGTCGATTTCGATCAATCTAGTCGATCTAGCCATCGTGATCAAAACCTAGTACGAGGGACGTTAGGTTACGTCGGAAAGATACAAGAGATCATTGAAATGGATTTCTCTTCTTTCCAATGTGTTATTTTTAGGTGCAAGTGGTGGGACACCTTTGATCGGAATAATGTAAAGGAAGATCCTGATAGTAGGATGATATGTATCAACTCTAGAAATATGCAGGATGAAGCTAAGGAGCCCTATGTTTTCTGCAAACACTGCAACCAAGTGTTTTTTTACCCAGATGTGTTGGATAGGGATTGGTTGTTTGTATTGAGACATGACCCTAGATTAAAACATATTTTTGAGAACAATATGTTATCATGCCAAGTGAGCTGGAAGATAATGAGGGTGATCATGAGAACCGATAGTGATATGGTACATGTGTTATTTCATGAATACTTATAATTTTTAAGATGGGTTTTTATAAAGAAGAGGACTTAATTACCTTATAACTTATAAGACTCTTTTTTTGAAACATTATAATATATATTTTGAATTAATTGGTAATTTTTATTGTGTTAATGTTAAAATCAATATTTCACTTGATAATTTGCAATTATGCTGATCTAAAAAACAATGGGGTACTGTATAAAGTTCTTTTTTTTTTGGCATGTAAGATCATAATAAAATAATGATAATTCTAAAGTACATGAATTTATTTGCATTATTTTCTAAACTTTATTATGTTACAAAAATTCATATTATTCTAGATTTATTATTTTACAATTATTTACAATTTTACAAATATACAAATTTAAAAATTTTAATAAAATCATTTCACATTAATACAATTAAAATTTTCACATTAATACAATTACAATTTTACAAATATTTTACATACAATTAGAATTAGAATTAGAATTTTACAATTTCATATACAATTACAATTAAAATTACAATTACAATTTTAGAATTTTACATAAAATTACAAATTTACAACTACAATCATTTCACAGTAATACAATTAAAATTTTATATTTTACATACAATTAGAATTAGAATTAGAATTTTACAATTTCACGTACAATTACAATTAAAATTAAAATTAAAATTACAATTACAATTTTCGAATTTTACATACAATTACAATCACAATTTTAGAATTTTACATAAAATTTACAATTACAATTACAATTTTACAATTTTACATATATACCATTACAATTACAATTTTAGAATTTTACATACAATTAGAATTAGAATTAGAATTTTACAATTTTACATATATACCATTAAAATTACAATTTTAGAATTTTACATACAATTACAATTACAATTACAATTACAATTTTATAATTAAAATCATTTCACATTAATACAATTAAAATTTTACAAATATTTTACATAGAATTAGAATTAGAATTAGAATTTTACAATTTCACATACAATTACAATTAAAATTACTATTACAAATACAATTACAATTTTAGAATTTTACATACAATTAGAATTATAGTTACAATTTTACAATTTTACATATATACAATTACGATTAAAATTACAATTACAATCATTTCAAAATAAATTAAATATACAATTGCAATTAAAATTTTACAAATATTTTATATACAATTACAATTAAAAATACAAATACAATTTTAGAATTTTACATACAATTAGAATTAGAATTACAATTTTACAATTTTACATATATACAATTACAATTAAAATTACAGTTACAATTATTTCACAATAAATTAAATATTACAATTTCAATTAAAATTTTACAAATATTTTACATACAATTACAATTAAAATTACAATTACAAATACAAATACAATTTTAGAATTTTACATACAACTAAAATTAAAATTTCAATTACAATCACGACATAATATTTAATAAATATCACGATTTAATATTAAATTAAATAAACATCACGATTATGATAACCATCGTACAAACATCATATTCGACTAAAAAACACATTCAAATTTGCTAACATCATGTAATCATCGTGATCATGATCATCTAACAGAACACAATTAGCATTGTATAATATCATCACAACACAAACATCAAATATACATCTCATGTCAAATAAATGCAATCACATACACATCTATTTGCAAGTTGCACCCTAAATGAACATATCTAACATGACCTAACAATATACACATCATGATGATAACCAACATGTAAATTAAGTACAACTGCAACATGAACATAAAATACATGGACCATATATATATATATATATATATATGTATATATATATATATATATAATTGTATAATGTAAAAAATATACAACTGTAATATAAATTTCAAATATCAGCTGGTGGTACATAATCAATATTAGTACAAGTCGAGGCCTGCTCAGTCAATGGTGCAACCTCGAAAGCTCAGATAGATGTCGATCATCACGTGCTTGCTGATCTGGTGGTGCCTCATGCTGATCATGATCGACTGTCGGCTGCTCATGATGAATCGACATGGATGGTCCAACCTGCTCATGATCATGAGTACTGCTGGATGCTACAAGCTACTGATCATGTTGACTCGACGTGGATGGTCCAGCCTGCTCATGATCATGAATGCTAGATGTTGCAGGCTGAGAAGGCTAACTTGACGTGGATGGTCCAGCCTGATCTCCATCATGATTGCTGGTTGATGTTGTAGTTTGCTCATCTGCCCCGTGAGGTGAACAATGATCACTCCCCTCATCATGATCATCAGATGATGTGTCGCTGCTCGACTGTCGACGTACTGCGTCTTGACCACGCCTACGTCAAAGGGCCCTCCTCAAACATGTAACTAAGCTAGTAGCTCGTACAACATGCCACATTAGGGTGAACATGTCACGCGGCATGCCTCTCCACATGTGTACCAACCTAGCATCGGCCTGTATCTCTTTCATAGTGATGGGCCTAACTCCCACCTCAACAAATAATGCATAGATTTGGCTTCCCAACTCCATCCTCAATCTATTGTTAGGCTTATGCCTTGCAAAAGGCAGTACCAGTGCACCATGAGGACCAAGTCTGTCTGCACCAGCCCGATCCTCGACATCTGCCATATCCTGATCATCATCAGGATCTACATCTGAATCATTTGGTGGCGGTGGAATCTCATCGCCATCAAATGACCCAATGTCTACAAAATATATATAAGTACACAACAATAATTATACAATTTCATTAAATAGTTTAATAAAAACAAGTTAAAGAGCATGTTAGAATAAATTTAAATAAAACAGTTAGTATGTGACCTCTATCATCCCGCGGCTCATCATTTGTGAAGAGAATGTTGGCACACCCTCACCAATGCAAACCAACATATGATCATGGGACCAGAATGGAGGGATGCTCATCAACACTGGCTAGCAAATCCAGTGCATCATGCGATATCCTCGCTGAAAACTCTAACTTTCCCCTTTTGGGCATCATAGGCCTACGAGGCTGGCAAACAAAAGTAGGCCTCGTATCTAGAAACCTCTCAAAAAATTAAACAAAATAGCTCTGAAGCAAAAGGGAAGTTCACCCTCCCTTGTGCCTGAGCACGAAATCTATCTAAAGCTATACAAAACTGCCACAAAAAAATGGTAGACCACCTCACAAGTTGTGGCTCCTATAATAAAAAATCAACATAAAATAGAAGCGGTAAACTAATGCATTTCCCGTTACTGCTATGGTGTGTAATGGTCAAAATAGGTAGTGAGAGGCACCTCACCTCCTCTCCACCAAATGAAGCAATACGTAACTGACCTCTGGAGACCTGAAAAACTATAGGAGACAGTATATCTGCGCTAATGTATCTCTGGGAGTACACCAAATGACTCCCTGCTGCATAGCCAATGGGGACCTCTGGGAACGAGGGAAAATCCACCCCTCTCCTCGATAGGCCAGTAATGAAATAGATGTCCTCCTTAGTGGGCACGTACCACTGGTTAGTAACAACCTAGAAAACCAGTAGGTGGGCATTCCACCTGCGGATAAGCTGTCACAAAAACCCACCATGGCTCTTTAGGGATGTAGCCTCCTCATAGAACTTGAGGAGGCCAATCTTCCTTAGGAGCCCTTGGGTGGCTGCTGTAATAGAGCGAGGGTACGTATCTCTCTCCCTCTCTCGTGTCTCCCACAACGAACCATGTTATATTGGTCGACTTGTTGTTGCTGATGTTCCCTCTCTTCTCTCCTTTGACGCCACTGAATGATTGACATATTAAATACAATTTTTTTATTAAATGAGACATGTATTTAGGAATATACATATATAATTTAAAAAAAAAAAAATGTCGATGCGCCACAAAAAACAGACACGCACCGGTAACAGTGCATCTTTCTTTGTCACGCACAAGAGGCGGTGCGCCTGAAAATTTTAAGCGCACCTCCCTTCTGGCATTGTTAGAAGGTCAACGGTGAGGTGGTATAACAGACCACACCATTGAATATGTACTAGTGTCGGGAGGGTGGTGCGCTGGCCAAAATATATGCCTTGGGGCGTATAGTTTAGGAAGCGCACCACCCTCTTCACATCACTACATAGTCAATGGTGCGGTTGTTTACATTACCACACCGTTGACTATGAAAAGTTCGGGGAAGGCCGTGCGCCATTTTAGTACTACCCTGGAACCGATGTGGATACCGTTAGAACTTGTCATGGTGCGGCCTTTAAATTTACAGGCAACACCACAAACCGGTGCGAGCCGAACGGCTTGAGCACACCGTGCATAATTATTATTATTATTTTTTTAAATAAGGTGAATTTTAAGCTATTTTAGAAAAATAATCCGCTAAAAGGTTTAATTATGGAAAAACAAGTAAAATACCTGTTCATTTGGCTGTCGAGGAGGCATATTGGCTGTAGAATTTGCAAATTTTTTTTCCCACCATTTTGAAAAATTCGAAATGGAGATGGTGGGAAATGGACAACAGCAGTGCGTGTAATGGGAGCACGGATGGTAGGGCGCCTCACACAAGGTAAATTTGCACCAGTGCTTGAGAGCTCTGGAGCACTGAAAAGTGAAAAATGTGGATTTTTGGCCGTAATTTTTTTTATTTAACCCTGTTCCGAGCACGAGTTTTATAGGTGCACTAGTGCAATTTCTTAAAACCGCACCGGGCTATTTTAGTTTTGGCGCAGGGTTTTAGGACACAACAATGCGGAACCATTTTAGAAAACTGGTGCGCTACAGTAATGAGATGCATCAGGTGGGTTTGTATCGAGCACATGATATCCCAGTGTGCCAATTTTCTATACGCATCGGTGCTTTCTCTAGTTGAACACACCGGTGCGGTTTAGGATGATAAACACACCGAAAGAAAAACATCTGCAAAAACCTCCACCCGCAAACCTCCTCTAGTAACCTCCATTATAAAGGAATGTTTGGGCTATTTTTATAAGGGGTTCCTCAAAAATGTCTGCTGGAGGGTCTTTTCCTTGTAGTGTATAAAGCTTTTTGGAGTGCAAGTAAACCATTAGCGTGAACCAGCATTGAGTAGCATGGAGCCAAGGTTTCAGATCCATGATTGTCAGAAACTAGTTATCCCTATGTGTTTTTTCAGATACTTCCTAAAGTTTCTTCCTGGAGCATTGTGTTTACATTCGAATCATGGTAAGCGTTGTGTTTCTGGAGAAGTGATGGATTGAATGTTGTAAAAGCTCATGAGAAACATGCATATGAAATTAAAAATATACCAGAAGTGCATTGCATGCTATGTGAAGAGCGGAGATGCGGATGGTGCCATTTTTTAATTGTCGTGTGCTGAGTATTGTTGTTGGAAGCGCTAAATGCGTTGATATGGCTTCCAAAGCGATTTAAGACTAATGGACCTACGTATGTTATGTAGCCCATTTTTTTTTTTAATTTCAATTTATGGACAGATTTTAACCTACTGCCTCATCATCTCCATTCCCACAGTGTAATACGTGGCTGAAGAATGGCTAAAGAGTACTTTGGTGTGTATTATGCAAAAAAAGTTTGCATACAGAGAATAATCAACGTATTGAGATTTGTGGTGAGGATACCACTTGTTGTTTCCTGAAACACCATTTTCGTATTGTTGAGACAACGTTGTGGGGATTTGATGTCTGGAGAATCCCACGGTGCTGAAATGTGCATGGTATAATTTTTGAGAGTGTTGAGTACTACATAGGATCTTCCCGTGTTTCGGGGTCTGCAGTGAATCATTTCTGTTGTTTTTTGTGTGATTGTTGATTCTGAACAATGAGTAGATGAACGTGCAAAGAGGTTCTATGATTATTTTTTTTATCATCGTTTCATCAATATATTTTAGTCTGGTACAATAAAATGGACATTCATGTTCAATGCAGCTTCTAATAGTGTATTATCGTATGCGATAGAGGAAAAAAGGCTACCAATGATTGGCTCTACGTCTCTTATGTGTTTGAGATGCTAATACGCTACAATCATTTTTGCTGAATGAAATCAAACTGCTGCCCACACCAAACTCTAGCGAGATTGTTAATGCATATGGCTTGATGTCTCTCTCCACATAAAACCTCTGATCATTGTCGATGCTTTGCTGGGGGAAGAAAAATTGTTGAGAATGACTCTTGCTAAATTGCACAGTCGTTGAAACATTCTTATCTAATTTGTACACAATACGTATCTCTCTCGACAACACTAGACATCACAACAATGGAGAGTATTGAAATAATGGCAAAAAGACAGTGAAAAATGAGACAAAACACATTGTTCTGTCAAAGTTAGGCCCTTATATTACTAGTATAGTACCTTATTGTTGTTTGTGTAACCCCCTTATTGTTATTGTTGTACCCCTATAACCCCCATATTGTTATTATTGTGCCCTTACATTACTATTGTTAGGTCGACTAGGATTACATTGTGGCCCCATGGACTCCTATATATAGAGTGGAGGTTTTTTCATTTGTATCATCCAAGAATTGTTCATTTATGTAATGTATTTAAGGTTTCCCCCTCTAAGTGGCTATTTCTAAGGCGTTGATCTCTCTTTTCTTCTATTTTTGGAGCTGGTTTCATAACATTTGGTATCAGAGCTTTGGATTCTAGGGTTTCGCTGCTCCAAACAGGTCATCATGGAATTTTTTCTATAACTATTTTTCTATGAAGGTTCAGAAGCTAAAATTTTTAGAGTGTGAAGCCAAAATACTGAGGAACATCTTTGCAAAATTTTAGAGCTTGGTTCGCAATATGTTCAGAGATATGATCTATGGAAGTTAGGGCTTTTTGCAGGCTCCTGAATTTAACCTAAATAGGTCGTCACGAAATTTTCACAAAGTGAAGCCAAAATCTTGAGGAACCTTCTATAAAAATTTCAAATCTTGGTTTGCAATATTTTGGGAGATATTATCTGTGGAAGTTAGGATTGTTTTAGGCTCCCGAATTTCATCTCAAAGAGGCGACTGTGGGAAAAACATCATAACTCTCTCTCTAAGCATCGGATTGGGATTATGTAAAAAGTGGCTACAATTACACAGCCTATATTTTTTTCTATATCAATTTTAGAGCCTAAGGAGGAAACAATTACACATGGAAAGTCATACAAGTTCGATCTACTGAAATAGTCCATAATTAGTTCACCGTAGGAGATTGGGCATACCTTTGCCTTCAAGAATCCAAATCAGGCCATAACTGTGGCATTCGAAATAAGATTCAGAGGGCTACTTCAAGGCCAAATTTCAGATATTGAAGATCCAAAATCATAGAGATAATTCAGTTTCAATATTGAACTCCTCAAAATCAAGAAAAAGGTGTGTATTTTTTCAAATTGCATAAGTCTTGTTTGAAAAATCAGTTTTAAGTGATTCCAAAGGCCTATTCAGCATAGATATCAGTATTGGGTTCTAAAATGCCTCCTAAAAATAATTCAACACTCATTAAGCCCTCAGATTACTCTACTATGACTCATGAAGATGAAGAATTGCAACATGATCTATCAAAATTACAAGAGCAAGTGCACAAAAATTCGCTCCCGCAAAGAGAAACAAAAAATGAAATGGATGTTTTGAAGAAAAGCGTGGAAGCTAAGATGGATGGTTTGAAGAAAGGCGTGGAAGCTACGATGGATGGTTTGAATAATGGTATGGAAGAAAAAATGGATGATATGGAAGAAAAAATGGAAGGTTTGAAGGAAGACATGGAAGGTTTGAAGGAAGGTTTGTCAAAGTTGATAAAAGAAATGATTCCTAATGGCGAAAAAATATTAGAGGAAACTCATGATGAGAACAAAATGAATGTTAATCGTGATTTCATAAACTCTAATGTTTGATTAAAGAACCACCATATTCCAAATAGGGATATGAGGAAGTTTGATGGCAAGGATCCCGTAATGTGGATACTACAGATGTAGCAATATTTTGATATCAATAATGTGAAAAACACACAAAAGGTACGCATTGCAACTTTACATTTAGAAAAAAAAAAAAAAATTTGTATGGTATTGATGGCTTTGATCCTATAAAAAAATTGTCACTTGGTCAATTTTTACGGAGGAAATGATAGCACATTATGAGGATACAAATAGCAACACCTTCTTTAGCCAATTGATAAATCTCAAACAAAAGGGTTAAGTGGCGGAGCACATTGAGGACTTCCAAAAATTGAATATAAGGGTAACTGATATTCCAGAGGAACACAAGATTGATGTCTTCATAGGGACTTTAAAGGATAACATCCAACATGAAGTTTGTGTTTGGGAACCTGATTCATTGGAGAAGGCATTCAGGTTGGCAAGAAAAATTGAATGTAAAATTATGGCGACAAGGAAGCCTACCACTCACATCTATAAAGATGGAAGTGTTGCTACTCCTAGACTTCCATAACCTACAAGGTTGACACCACAACAATTGGAAGAAAAAAGAGCAAAAGGGCTTTGCTACAGTTGTGATAGAAAATACACTAAAGGTCATAAGTGTGCTGAGAAGAAATTATTTTACATAGATTGTGAAGAGGAAGAAGAAAATGAACAAGAAGAGGATATACACCGGGAACCAGCCCCAGAAGAGGAAGAAATGAATCCGACCATATCGTGTAATGCACTGGCAGGAATTACCACTCCTCAAACTCTCAAGATAAAAGGACAAATCAAGAAGAAAAAGGTAATAGTGTTGATTGATTCAGGTAGCACCCATAATTTTATTCAATGTAAGGTAGCCAAGGAATTAAATTGTTTCCTATACCCAGCACCAGAATGTCAAGTGATGGTTGCAAATGGAGGAACTATAAATTGCTCTGGAAAATGCCATAATATCAAGCTAACCATGGGGGAATATGTATTGACTAGTCCAATGCTTTCCATTCCTATGGGAGGTGCTGATGTTGTACTAGGAGTACAATGGTTACAATCTTTGAGGACGGTAGCTTTTAATTTTCAAGAACTTTTCTTGAAATTTTTTTCAGAAGGAAAGGAAGTCGAATTACGGGGTATTGCGGGGAAGCCAGGAAGGATAATAAGCTCTAATGTCATGACAAAGCTTCTAAAGAAAGAACAACGAGGCGTAATTGCACAATTATGCTCACTAGAAATTCCAACATCAAAATCATCTATTTCTGCAGATCTCCAACAAGTCTTGGACAATCATTCCAAGGTGTTTGAAACTCCCAAAGGACTCCCACCTATTCGTGGTCATGATCATGCTATTCATTTGATTCCAGGAAGTGTTCCTCCAAACATCAGGCCTTATAGATATCCTTACTTCCAAAAGAGCGAAATTGAACTTATGATTGCAGAAATGTTAGAGGCGGGTATAATTCAACCTAGTCAAAGTTCTTTCTCTGCTCCTGTAGTATTGGTACACAAGAAGGATGGATCATGGTGAATGTGTCCGGATTATAGGGAGCTCAATAAGCTCACCATTAAAGATAAATTTCCCATTCCTGTGATTGATGAATTATTGGAAGAATTACATGGAGCAATTTATTTTACCAAGTTGGATCTTCATTCAGGATATCATCAAATTAGAATGAAGACTGAAGATATTCCAAAAACAGCATTTCGAACTCATGAGGGTCATTATGAATTTTTGGTCATGCCTTTTGGCCTTGCCAATGCACCTTCTACATTTCAAGGGTTGATGAATTCCATTTTCAAACCCTTCCTTAGAAAATTTGTGCTAGTATTTTTTGATGATATACTAATCTACAACAGGCCTTGGAAGGATCATGTTCAACATGTTGACAGGGTGCTCAAACTATTGGAGGAGAAACAATTATATGCAAAAACATCCAAATGTTTATTTGGAGTATAAGAGGTGGAATATCTGGGTCATATTGTATCTTACGAGGGTGTTAAGGTATACCCTAACAAAATTAAAGCCATTAAGGAATGGAAATTCCCCACAACCATAAAGCAGTTGCGTGGATTTCTTAGGTTAACAGGGTATTATCGCAAGTTTGTTAAGAATTATGGGAGAATAGAAACACCTCTAACATCATTATTGAAGAAATATGAATTTTCATGGACTCCTGAAGCAACTAAGGCCTTTGAACATCTTAAAGAGGCAATGTGCCTAGCACCAATCTTAGCTACGCTAGACTTCACAAAAATCTTTATTGTGGAATGTGATGCCTCAAAAAATGGAATTGGTGCTATTTTAATGCAAGAAGGAAGACCCATTTCTTTTGAAAGTCGTTCAATCAAAAGAAAGCATTTACAAAAGGCTATTTATAAGAAGGAAATGTTGGAAATACTACATGCACTAAAGAAATGGAGACCTTACCTAATGGGAAGACACTTCAAGGTAAAAACTGATCATGATAGTCTTAAACACTTTTTGGAACAAAGAATATCTTCGGAAGAGCAACAAAAATGGGTCACAAAGATGTTGGGTTATGAATTTGAAATCATATACAAAAAAGGGAAGCTAAATGTTGTTGCAGATGCACTCTCAAGAAATGATGAAGAGGTGGAAGCATTTCTTTGTGCCATTTCTATTATCCAACTAGATTGGATAACTGAAGTAAGGGATGAATGGAAGAAGGACGAAAAAGTTTGGACACTCATTAAAAATTTGCTGCAAGATCCTATTACATCTGATACATTTAGTTGGAAAAATGATTCCTTATAATACAAAGATCACTTATATATTTGCAAGAATTCCCAACTAAAACAAAAGATTATTTTGGAATTGCGCACTTCTCCTTTAGGAGGACACTCGAGATTTTTAAAAAATTACCACAAGGTGAAGAAAGAATTTTTTTGGGATGGCCTTAAATATGATATTTAAAATTTTGTGGCAGAATGTTTGGTTTTCCAGCAAAATAAAATTGAGACAATTAAGACCCCGGGTCTTCTACAACCTTTATCCATTCCAAGTCAATGTTGGGAGGATATTTCAATGGATTTTATCACAAGTTTACCTAAGTCCGAAGGAAGGAGTGTCATCATGGTGGTAGTTGATAGAATTACCAAGTATGCACACTTTTGTGCATTATCTCATCCATTTAAAGCAAGTACAGTTGCTACTGCATTTATGGAAACAATTCAAAAGCTACTTGGAAACCTTAAGATTATTGTAAGTGACAGAGATCCCATTTTTACAGGAAATTTTTGGACGGAATTATTTTCTTGTTTGGGTACTCAATTAGCTCATAGCTCATCTTATCATCCTCAATATGATGGTCAAACATAGATAGTGAATAAATGCTTGGAAGGATATCTTCGTTGTTTTGTATTTGATAAGAAAGAAAAATGGGTCAAGCGGTTACCTCTCGCTGAATGGTGGTATAACACTTCCTTCCATACTGCAGCAAAAATGACCCCATTTATGGCACTTTATGGATATCATCCACTGTCCATCACATCCTCTTTAAGGGAAAATTCTAGGGTTCAAGCAGTGGAGGATCACATCAAGCATCAACAAGAAGTTCTCCAACTCTTAAAGGATAACCTAAATTTGGCACAAAATCGAATGAAACAACAGGTAGATCAACATCGTAGTGAGAGAAGTTTTTATGTGGGAGACTGGGTATTTTTACGGCTACAACCATACAAACAAATTTCCCTCAAGAAAGCTAAGAAGGATAATAAATTATCGCCAAAGTACTATGGTCCTTACAAGGTGTTGCAAAATATTGGTACTATGGCATACAATTGGAGCTTCTTGCTTCTTCACGAGTGCATCCAGTTTTCCATGTTTCATGCTTAAAAAAGGTTATAGGGGACAAACTTCTAGTTCAAACAATATTGCCAGAACTTGATGAGGAAGGAAAAACCATATTGGAACCTGAAGCAGTCAGAAAACAAGAGCTTGATAGTTACGAAATTTATCAATTTCAGAGTATCTCATCAAATGGAAGAACTTACCCACTGATGATTCTACATGGGAGGATGAGAATTTTTATACAGAAGCACCCGGAGCTACTCAAGCGTTGAGGACAACACTTTTTTGAAGGAGAGAAGCATGTTAGGCCCTTATATTACTAGTATAGTCCCTTATTGCTGTTAGTGTAACCCCCTTATTGTTATTGTTGTACCCCTGTAACCCCCATATTGTTATTATTGTGCCCTTACATTATTATTGTTAGGTCAACTAGGATTACATTGTGGCCCCAATAGGATTACATTTTGGCCCTATGGAATCCTATATATAGAGTGGAGGTTTTATCATTTATATCATCCAAGAATTGTTAATTTATGTAATGTATTGGAGGTTGCCCCCTCGAATTTGCTATTTATAAGGCGTTGATCTCTCTTTTCTTCTATTTTTGGAGTTGGTTTCATAACAATCAAGCTCACTGTTTGGAGCGTGCTCATCTTTGCAGACCAACGCCACTATTAGTGACAATGAAAGACGTGAGGAAGTGAGCACCATTAAAGACCGATGTTGAACACCAGCTTGGATAGCATGGATAATTGCGTTAAAAATTTCAGTATTATGAAATATCAAACGATGGTGTGTAATTAATTACATATATGGATTTATGTTTTGAATGATTAAATTCACTTCCTTTTAAATGTGACTTCATAAAATCTTTTTTAATGGAGTTTTAAAAGGAATTAAAAAAAGGTAAAGGTAATGGAAAAGTAAGTTTTCATCTTTTGGAGTGATAAGTGAGTGGAGTATTAAATTTACCATATAAAAATTGTATATATAAAAGCACACATTTTATGGGTTTATATAAAAACATAAGTTTTGGGAGTGATTAATGTCCACTTTATGGGAGACATAAGTAGTTTTACCTTTTTAATTATGTGGGTCAAGTGGGAGGTATAAGGGTGGATTTATAAGTGAATTTTGACCACAAAGTGATATTAATCTTTTGGAGGAATAAGGAAAAAGAAGGACTTATAAAATTGTATTTGTTAGCACATGTATTGGCATCCCTCTCAGCTGCAAAATCTGCACTTGAGTGATAATCCTATAGGAGTTAGTGGTGTAAAAACTCCCTTTCCCTATTTCCAAAAGATTTTTGAAAATGATATACAATGGATGATGTCAATACAATAAAAGGAAAACAATCCGACAGTTTTCTCTCGTTGTGGATGCATTTGAGTCAGTAGTACCTCATCAATTTTCCTTAATGGCTTCCAAACTATCATGTCTAAAATTTACAACATCAAACCCTATGAAATGGGCACCTGTTGCTGCTCTACAAGGCCCCAAACTCCTATTATGAGAAAACTGTCTAAAAGACTACAAGTTCAAGGTTTCCACAAAGCCAAAAAAAAATTCCTCGCTATTCAAAATGATGAAGTAGGGGAAAGTTTGGTGATTGGATGAAATCGATATACAATGGGATCTCTAAATGGTACTAGATCTAGACCACAATAATTTCCCGAGGAAAATATCATGGCACTTCTAGATGTTATTGGTGTTAAGAAACAAGATGACATCAAAGATGAAAAATTATCCTTTCTTGCTGTAATTCGAGCTATTTTTATCACCCCAGATATGGCGCAAGTTCCTACAAGGAAAATGTACGAGACAATTTTCCAAATTCTTAGAGAGAAAAAATCCTTGGAATTAACAATTACAAGCTATGATTTGTTTCTTGACCTTGAAAAGATTTTTCCACCAGTTACTATTGCTAAAATGGAAAAGTCTTCATCAGATGTTATGGAAGCTCAACTGGTCATCAATCATAGGTTTGGTCACCCTTTATTTCTAGTGCTGGTAATGATTCTACCAAGATTGATGGTTTTTCATATGGAAATTATGATCCCATTGATTGCTCAAAAGTAGTTTCTTTAGTTCAGGATATTGCAACTGAAGTATGTCATGAAGACTCCAAATCCCTGAGGGTAGGACCAAATTCTGATGTCAGTAAGAAGCGAATTTCTCACAATATAATGGCAAAGATAATGTTGTTCCAATATCTTGTGAGACTTCTAGAAACACATTTTATTTGTCATTGTCAAGTATTTAAAGGAAACAAAGGATGGGCAACATAACAGAAGGAATGGTTGGAGCTCAGCTAGCCAACTTACTTGATATTTCAGCTCTCAGTATGATGCGTGATGGAAGAATTGATATCACTACAGATGATTTACTGGAAGAAACACAATTAGAGGAGTGTGGAATATGAGACGTACGGAAACGCACTATGGACTTATGGTGGAAGCTGGCTCTTAATGAGGTAGCCTTGGCCATGGTTGATGTTAACTTCCCAGATTTTAAGGATTTGCAGATGATCACTATTACCTCGAGATCTGGAGAAGAGAAAGGATTTGGGCGATTTCACATGGATGCAAGAAAGTTTGAGATGCCAAGCATCAATAGACAAATAATTCTCGATCACATCACTTTCCAGCTAGCTACATGTGCAGTAGATGAAATTTGGCATGACTTTGATCAATTATGTACAATTTAGGCAGAAATAATATGCTAGGTGAGCTGCTCGAGAGCTTGTATTTGTTGGAATTTATAATAAGGAAGAGTTTATGGGTTATACGACCGCAGGTATGGAGTGAATTGAATCAATGAAGTTGATGTGAAAGCACTGATAATTCTTAAAATGTGCTATGAACATGCAAAAAATATTTTACAACAGAATCAAAAACTGATGGATGCGTTGATTTATGCTCTTATTGGGGAGAATACCCTCAATAAAGATGATTTTTTCCATTTGGTGGAGGAACATGGTCATCTAGAACCCATACCACCACAACTTAATGAGGTCAGATATGTTAGTCTTGCAAAATTTTGAGAAAAGATGATGGTAAGAAAGCATGTTTCAAATTCATCTTAAATTTTACAGTTCATTTGTGACAACGTTTTTATGTGGGAGGAGGGAGCAGAGTAATGGAAATTCTGAGCACAATGTTATTTTTCATCTAAGCACAATATTTTGGATCAAATTTTCTACTTGAGGAGGAAATTATGATGTATAATCAGTGGTTCTGTGTGTTCTTTTGTAAATGTGGATAGTTCAAAGGCCTCTTCCTATTTTCAGTCCACCTGCAGCTGGGATGTTATTACCGATGTACCTGCAATCTTCCTTTTGTACAAAACAACTACATAATCCCACTCATATATACATCAGCTGGGAATATACATTATTGTGTATCTATTTTCCAGTATATGCGGGAATTCTGTGCCCCAAATATCGGCACCATCAATTCTATGATAAATTTTTATGGACAAAATAATATGTTTGAAAAATACATATTGTTGTTTTAGTGAAATAAGAAGGGGAGAATGGGTCTTCAAAATCCTGGCAACATTGATTCCAGGACTAGTCCAGATATTTTCACATATAATTTAATGTTGGAAGCATGTACTGTGGCACATGAATGCGATTATTTGGAAAATATATACAAGAAGATGTTTCTTTGAGGTTACTCAATTGATCAGAGTCAACATGCATGGCTAATAGTGGCAACTTCCAGAGATGGAAAGTGGCATCTGTTGGACCATGCTTTTGTACAAAGTTTGGAGATAGGTGAAATTCCATATATTTCACTTTATAAAGAAAAAAATATGCAAAATTCATCACTTATATATATGATATGGCCCAAGGATCATTAAATATAACTCCAAATGAATGGATGCAGTTATTCAAGGAAAATGAGAATCGAATAAAAAAAGAGAGTTGGAAAGAGCTATTGCATGAGATGAACAGTTTAAATGCATATGACATTAATTGGGCTCATCATAGATTCAGAGGCAAAATATCAGCAAATTGACAAACTAACTCCAAGATTGGTGTAGGCAGGTGCAAATAGGTAGTCGAAAGGCAGATTTTGTGGAATATGGTTCCACACTTAAAGGAGAAAATATAGGGATATTAATCCACTTGGCCAACATTCACTAAATTCGTGTTTTCAACAACTATTTCTCATGGTTCTCGATATATTTTGGAGTTTTAGTTGCAAATTAATTTGTCATATTGTTAAGATAGGATTGTTTTATATTTTCTTAATTTTTATTTTTTGATTCCTATGTTTGAGGAATCAAAGAGGATTGTAATATTGTATATATGGGATGATTTTGGTATGTACGCAAGTTGGGGGGGGGGGAATGTTGGACAAGTGAGGGTGGAGAGCTTTGGAGCTGGTGTACTATTTTGAAAATAATAAAACCAGAAGTCACAACTATTTCTTAAGAATTCCTATGGTGTGTGAATTTGGTAATGTTACTTCTTTGTGTTAATATTAATACATTTTATCATTATATTTTATTTCTATTAATAATATCTCTAGTTTGTAAACATAATTCATGTACACATGCTCTTTTTTAAAAGAGATTTTCATGCATTCTTTTTATTCTTCTATAAAAATGAATTCACCTTTTGTGCTCATTTTGATTTTCTAAAATTCACCCTATACCATCAAAGACTAAAACTATAAAATACCTACCTTTCTCCTATTTATCTCTGTAACTTATCATTGAAAGTCTAAACCTAGCTCCTATTTTTCACTCTCCTAAAGTCACCATCCAACAAACGAAAACAAACAAACCCTTCTACATATCATACCTAGCCTAAAGCCCTAATTCATCTAGCCCTCTTGGCTGTGATTTTGTGGAGAGAGCCCTCTCTGGTTTGGTAGGGCTAGATACCAAGCCAAAATATTGGTATGTGGTTACCTCAGCTGGACTCTTTCTCAACCTTAGGGATCCAGAGGAGTGATAACATATTGGCACTGTTTCTGGGGAGCGAGGTGACATATATATCCTGGGAAAGATAATCAAAGTTCAGATCACAAAACTAAATTTTCAAACTAAATTCAAATAAAGAAAACAAAGCTCTATATACCCAATATGTTCACCAATTTTTTATGTGGATTAATCCCTCTTGCGGACAAGAGCAATCTCCATAGTACTCCAGTGAGTAACTAGAAACAAATATCCATTTGAAAACCTTTTCCTCTAATAGTAAAGTAGAGAGGACATGCCCCTACCTTGAAATCCAAACGTTTGATGTAGCCCTTTGTCTCGTTGTTCCAAATAAGTTCCCCAACGAGTAGAACCTGCAATCAAAGAGAAGACAAATAATCAAAGCATCTGCAATATATAATAATAAAAAAATACTAATCTAACTTAGTGATCAAGGAGTCTAAGTATTGACATTATTCCAATAAGAATATAAACAAAGCAATGAGAAAAAGAGATCCACATGTATTCTCTTGAATAGAAAGAGTAATCGTACAACCTTATGCATTGATGTTGTACAGATTTCTCCGGGGGTCCTGAACAATCGTTCTCCTTCAGTCTGATAAGCCTTCCTCTCTAAATACCAACATGGAGTTATAGACACAAGGGTGTGATCATTCTCATGCCAACAGCAACTAACTAATATAGAAATTATGCACTCTTATGAACTCTCTTTAGCTTAGAAACTATATAAATTAGTCTCTAATTACAATGGTATCTACCCTTCAACCTAAAAATTGAGCTCAATTTATAGGGAAATGGAGGTAGTTTTAGTTCCATGAATAGGGGGATGGATTCCTCTCATGAAGGGATTTGAGCTCCATGGAGCAAGTGGAGGGATAAAGCTCGAACTGATCGCGACTCTAGAAGCTTCCAGTTGGGAGAATATTCGACCAACTAGGCTTCTAGAATTTATTGTTTTCTTTTATTTTATTTTCACAGGGGTGCATAGGTTATAGTGGAAAAAAGTGTAGGAGTTGCCACAATTTATGGACAGAACATCAGCGCATGCACAGGGAAAGGCTAGAAAATCCGTGCAGGTATACTTTTAAGGGTTTGGTAGAACTTTCTCCAATTCCAAGACTTGATTTAGGAACATTAGTGTTTTTGACCTCAAAGGGAACATGATATGGATGGTGATAAAACCATATGAATAGTCAAATGTCATGGTGAAAAAATAATTTCTAATAGATTTCCCCCTAAAGTTCAAAGTTTGAGGTTATTTTGAAGAGTGAAGTGATTTATCATTTCGAGGATTGGATTGGAGGCACTGATCGAAAACCTATAAAAACATTTAATGCAAATATATATATATATATATATATATATATATATATATATATATATATATATATATATATATCATTGCTGAGGTAGGCATTCCCATTCTCAGATCAAAAATAACTAAATGTTCTGGTACAGATATGGTTTCAATATTACATAAAAAGTAGACACAGTTTGGATGCAACCATCTATCATAAGTAATATACTATATCATGAATAATAAAACTCCTCACAGCCTGGATGGTGAGAACTAGATCCAGAGTCTTGATTTCCGCTTCTCGAATTAGTACAAATCTATCCATCCAATTGATTGTGTCGAAGTCGAACATGGTAGAAACCACTTGATTACTGGTCAATTATGTGAACCGTTAACAAGTGTGAGAGAAACCACCAATAATGACAATGGCTATCAAAGTACTCCAGTAAAATCTATGAAGTGTGAATGAATGATTTGTAGTCGAACACTCATAGAATCGTTCAATTGAAGGTCAATTATGCAACCTGTTGTCGAAGGCGAGAAACCTGCCATTAAGGCATGCATATCCCAAGGTACTGATAGGATTCTAGATCAAATTTCTAGATAATGAGCTGATGTCGATAGAAAGTGATCCGTCGTAGGAAAGCCTACGACACGAAACCATTAGATCAAGTTTGAAGAAATATTTTGCAAGGACTGACTTAGGGATGGTCAACGTGAATGGAGACCAATATTTGCAATGAATGGTTTATTGAAATTTCTCTTTAACACATAACAACATTGTAGATGGCTTGGAAACATTTGACCTAAATCTAAGACCCAGAAACCGGCTAAAGACTTTCAATGTGGTTCGATTAACTGTTAGACAAAGGATTTCCCAACCCAGGTACAAGTGTGACAAAGTGTCATGTTCAAGAGTGGCATGCTGCTTTCTAAATAAGGATGACAACTATATTCTTTTTCTCTCTTTTCCCCCCACCATCATTGGCAAGTACCTCTTTATTTTTGTCAAGCTTGAGGAGGATAACAATTGCTTATTTGTGTAAGCTCATCCTTCGGATGAGTACATATTAGTATTAAAATCAAACAATAAGAAGAAGTGGTTCAGTCCTGTTGTGATCGACAAGTCCTTTACTGTTAAATTTTAACGAGTCCAGTATAGGAATAACTCGACATTTTTCTGTTTTAGGGAGTCAGAAGAAAAACATAAGTAAACTCCATGGTTGTTCTTTTTTGTAAATTTAGTCTCTTAGGCCCGAAAAAGGATAAAATAATGTAGGAGAGAACTCTATTGACTATGATTACTCAACGTATAACTTTTTCGTAATTATTCCAGTTTAGTCCGGAAAAGGGGCAAACTTATACTGAATGGACGACTGTTCATTTAATTTAACGAGTTTGAATAGTCAAGTACTCAACGATATTTTCATATTTCGAGAGTCTGAAAAGGGCTTAAAAGAGGACTCCAGGGTTTCACATTTTCATATTTTTACAGCGTCCAAAAAAGTGATAAAAGTATACTCGATGTCAAAATATTTCTTTTCACCAAAAATCTTGTATCCTGAACAAAAACTCAAAAGATTACAAATATTTTCTTTCAAAAAGTAAAAATATTTAGATTTGACCTTTTAAAAGTGAAAAATAAATAAAATAATAATATTTTATTCATTAAAATTATAAAATCAGTTTAAATAAGTCATTTCCACCTTCTGTTTTCAGAATAGTGTGTAGAGAGCTTTTGGCCCAAAAAATTCCGGAGCTGATATCAGGAGAACCGACTGTTCATTTCTCCAACCATCATAACCAGGTAATCCACATCATCCTTAGCTACATTTTCATCTGTTTCATTTATTGTTTTGAGCTTTTATTTAATTTTTAGGAGAAAATTGTGTTTCAAAATACGCCCTTGGGGGTGTGCGGGTTCTCCATGGGATAACCGCGCACCCCAATGATTTTTAAAATAAAAATCGTTGGGCCGCCGCAGGTTCTACGTAGAGCGTGTGCAGACGATCACACTATCTGTACACAGAACCTATGCAGGCGCTGTGAACTTTTTGAAAACTAATATTTCTTCACAAAAAATGGTCCAAGTTTCCTCCAACTTATTTTAATTGTTTAATTTGTTGATTTGTATGCCTTTTAACCATGTTGGAATGGTGGTATCGAAAACATGAGCTCATGGATAACAAAGCCATAGATAATCCAAGAACTATACGTGCATTGAAAAATTGTGGGTTGTACAAGTTCTGGTCTATTCATGGAATGAAGGAACAAGTTGAGCTAATGACTTGGCTTGTGAATACATGGGGTGTACAAGATCAATGTTTCATAATTGGTGACCACCGGCTCGAGATTGAGCCAACAGAAATATAATTCCTTACTGGATTACCTCCGAGAGGGAGAAACATTTCCTTATTTGGGAATAGACAAGGAGGTCTTCCCATTGCCGGCTACAAATCTCAGTATTGTAGCAATAATGCAGAATTAAAGGATGGTCACATAGACATCAAAACCATCTTGCGATTGGAGCTTAAAGTCATAGCATTCACAGTGACCAGGTTATGCGGGAGTGTAGCTCCTCATGTGGCTATTGAATCACAAATGCAAACCGCAGTTGAGTGTTTCAGAGAGACATTGTTCAATTGGGATGAAGGAGTTTTGGCCAATATGAAAGGAAAATTGACTAGAGAAAAAAATGGTAAGTTGAAAAACTTCAGATACGGTGCCATTCTTATCTCATTTTCTCTAGAGAGAATTCCTCTTCTTGCCCCTCAACTGATTCCAGTATATTCTGGAACTCCTCAAGAACTTTGAATGGTGCGATGGGTAGCACTGATAGCTCGCCATGGTGGCGAGGGTGGTTCAGTAGTTTGGTTTACTCCAACTTATTTCATGTGGCTCTGGCATCAGGTCTTCACCATTGTAGACTTTCCTTATGCGGGAATGAACAATAGAGGTGATCCTGAAGCATCCTTGCCTATGGGGGCATAGTGGGACGAGGCAGGTTAGTGAATCATTTTGAAGTTTTTAATGTAGTTTTTATTTTATTTTTTATCGTCCAATACTTACAAAAATTTTAAATGCAGATGTCAGTCTGAGACGACCAACAATGCTTCGTCGCTTTGACAGGCATGAGGCACAACTTGTAGCACCTCCATAGGATAATGCAACAGAGATTCTGACAGACAAGGAGAAAAACCTTGAGAGGTTTACCATTGATATTCCCGAGATAGGAACCGATGATATTCCTCTCAGGCTCCAGAGACATGTAACAGGTGTTCTAAGTCCATTCAAGAGATTTTTGTGCAAGGTGGCGCATGCTATAGTTTATTATCATGATAATTTTTTAGCCAATCTAATGTCTTAAATTTTTCCACACAAATTATCAACCGAGGTTTGTAATATGAGGAAGTGTGGTGCACTATATGTGATTAGTTAACCTTCTTCTTACTTCGTTGTATGTATTTTTTTGTTGTTTTGGGGGATTTTGTTCTTTATGTATAAATGTTAATTTTAAGAAATGAAAACTATGAAATAAATCAACTGAATCTGGTGAATTTTTTATGTGTAAAATAACTTTGAAAGAAGGAAGAAAAGGAAGTGTTCTTGAACTAATCTAAGTTGCATAAAAATGAATCAAAATTTTAAATGGTTAGAATCTGATTTGTAAAACAGAGTACCTATTCTAATGACTTTGAAAATTAAAGTTAATCCTGCTCCATGGATTGAAATATGAATATGCTAATCTAAATGAAAGCAGATTCAAAGGAAAAGACAAATAATGTATGATCAATTACCCTAACATTCAATATGGAAGAATGACATAGTCACCCTCTTGACATGATGTACAAGCAATCGATTACACTTTAGTTTTGAAAATTAATTCTAGCAAAGCATTTAAATAACATGTAAGGAAAAACTCAATTACTGTATAGGTTAAACACTCAAGCATCCAATTTGGAATTATAATAGAGTTACCTTCTTGGTATGATTTACAAGCATTCAATTATACATTTAACTGAGGATCTTAATCTAGGAAAGAAGTTTAAAATCATGTAAAGGAAAACTCAATTATTGCATAGGTTAAACACTCGAGCACCCAGTTTGGAAGCATGACAAGTCACCTTCTTGGCCTGATCTTTAGGACCATCTAATTATACAATAAACTGAGGATTTGATCTAAGAAAGCATTGTAAGAACATGAAAGGAAACTAAACAACTGTGAGCTCTATTGCCTCAAACATAATCAAATTGGAAAATAGATGAATCTACCTTCTTGAGATGTTTTTGGAAAGCAAAGATTACACAGTCATTCTAATATTGATGCTAAGAAAACATTCATATTTGAATCTATGATATTGATCTAAAAGTTGCAACACAATATTAATCTACTTGTGAATTGACAAAATAGAGCAATTAATTAAACTAAATAACTAATGAAAAACCTCCTCCTATGTAGGGGTCCTTTGCAACAGAATAGGTCGAGATCCAAGCTGACTATATGCGCATTAAGCATAAACTGAAACCACGAACATGATCCTTGTATTGCGAAAAAGAACAGAGTTTAAAGCACACACAAAATTTTCAGAAATTAAGACTGTCTTTGGTATTTTCACAAACGGTATTAAAAAAAAATAAAATGTAACTATGAGGAGCTAATTACACCTACAGATGGCGATTACAACCGAAACATAGAATTAAATTCTAACTGTTTAACTCTTGATTTTCTATGTCAGAGCAAATCAAGAGT
The DNA here is from genome assembly GCA_034641835.2 of Pinus albicaulis. Classification (NCBI taxonomy): domain Eukaryota; kingdom Viridiplantae; phylum Streptophyta; class Pinopsida; order Pinales; family Pinaceae; genus Pinus; species Pinus albicaulis. The sequence goes on along the minus strand of CM076575.1, from coordinate 1,371,011,683 downwards.
TTTTCTCTCTCGGCTTATGTCCTTTGACCAGACTTTGACCACGATCATAGGCACCCTTTTCTATTGATTTCGACCAAGTGGATAGGACGAAAACCATATGTGGATCATTCTGGAGATGCTCATGTGGCTCGTTCCTTTATTTTGTCCTCAGAACCTATCAAACCATAAAAGTAGTTGCAGAAACAACAATTAGCTGCAGAATAGGCTACATTTTGAACCTGAGTTACAAAAATCCATTCAAATAAAAATAAAATCATAATATACATAGAAATCATTAAAATGCATTCCCTGAGATAAAACATGACATTTATCATTTATTGGAGTGTATGGACTTATGAAAAGGTAAGAAAAAGTGTTGAGAATGGATATTAGAGAAAGGACAATTCTGAGGTTCAACATACCCCCACTAAGAAGTCATTGCATGTTCTCATGAAATTCAAAAATGTGAACTTCCTTCTCCTATTGCATTTGTTCAGACACTTTTTCTAATACATCCAGTTTTCTCCTCTTACTTTTCTTTGAAGTGACTGCCATCCTGGGCTTCCTCATGAGGAGTTCGTATTTGAGATTGATGATTGCCCAGTTTAGTGTTTTTTTATTTCTTTTTAACTTCTTGTTCTTTTTGTACCACAGTCCCAAGTGTAGGATGGTATTATCACTAATGACTTTATCCAATTGGTTTTTCTACTTTAAAGCTTCATTCTCCTGTTTAATATGCCTATTCAATATCTCTAGCTCATAGATTTCTTGTTTAAGGGTATCAACTAGAGGTTCTTGTGGATTTATAGGTGGTTCTAGATTCACTGCTGCATTTCTCTTCTCTAATGACTCTATGTAGTCATATATATCTTGCTGTACTGGGTCTATGCCTGGAGATATTCTGCTAGAATTTCCTTCAAAATTATGTATAGGAGAATTTTCAAGGCTATGTGGAGGAGAGATATTGATGGGAGATGGTATTGGAGGCTCTTCCTCTAAATTTATAAACTCTCTCTCTTGTGGTAGTGTTTTCTTCATTGAACCTTGGAGTCTAGAGTTCCTTCTCAGTTGTAAAGGGTTTAAGTTTTCTTCACTTGTAACCTTGCACTTATTTTCTGTTTTACCTTCTTTCTTAACTTCACCCTGCTTCTTGTTCCTTATCAGTTATGCAAGGGTGAGTTCCTCATCACTTTGTTGTAGTGGATATGTTGGTCTTTCTTCAATGCTTCTGTCAATCTTCTTTCTTCTACTTTTCCTAGTCTTGTCTTCCTTAGGCTGCTTTGGCTCATCTTGGAAATGGTTTTTGATCAGAAAATTCTCCCAAGAATCTCCTATACTTTTCAAATGAAATTCAAGAAGTATTTTTACCAACCCATAATGGTGCATAGTGTTGTCTATAAACTGAATTCTCTTCTGTACATTTGTAGACATTCTTTTTAAGATATTCAGTAAAAATAAAGGAAGATTTATTTCACCATCCTTTAAAAAGTTCATCAATAATCGAATATGATATACATACATGCAACCAAATCTGCCTTCACAAGTGATAAAATTATACAGAATTAAAAGTATGTTCCTCCATTTGTTCTTGAGTGCTAAGCTAGGAATACCCTTTCTATATACAAAAGTATCCATACTTGGATTTTTGAGGACAAATATCCATGATTCATTGTGAAATTATTTGTTTTTGAACCACATTTCACCAAATCTTGGGAGCTTTGTGGCTTAAGCTATGAATGCCTCAGTTACTGACAATTTTATGTCTCCTATTTTGACTTCTGTTCCATTAAAAGACCTTGCAAAAGACTTACTGATCCTTGTGGAAACCATCAATTTTTTCTACAAACTTGAGCCATTTAGCCTTCTGAAACATCTCCTTGATTTGAGGACATCCCTCCATATATTTATCTCCCACCAGCTCAGTCTTGACTATCAAACCCATGTCTTCTGTTGTGAAGAGTCTAGCCTTCAGAATTATCCTTCTCTGTATGAGGTGAATTGAGTTGCGGATCTGATGAAGGACGTTGAGGGTTTGTAGGAATGAATGAGATGGATATTTGATGGGTTTTAAGAAACGTAGATGGATAGGTTACGACAAGAGGTCATGACAGTTAATCATAAATGGGGGAGTCTGTTGTGGACCATTATGAAAACATGATGTAGATGATGTGGCCGATCTATGACATGATAGGAGTCCAAATAAAATCAAATGATGACATGTTGAGGTAGCATGCGATCATCTACGTTATACATGCTAATGTTTTTAACCTTTTTATTTAAATAAATTGATGTAACTTACCCTTAGAACTAACCTTTTGTTGCTATTTCCTTGGTGTTGATTCTTCAAGTATCCTTTAGCATGATGATCTTCAACTGAGTCCTTCAATTTCTTGTGCTCACTATTCTTTCTTCAGTAGGCTGTACAAATGTGACAGAGCTGCAAAATGGGAAATCAACTACAGAATGGAATGTCAGCTGTAGAATGGAATGTAGTTGTAGAATGGAAGTAGTTCTGTACTACTTTTTATTTCTTTTTAGAAAATAAAGGGAACAAATTTTTTTGGGATTTTTAGAAATGGAATGGAAAATATAAGATGTCACAACTTTTGATTTTCATCCTATATTTTCTGTATAAGGATTCCAATCATTTAATTGGTTTTCATACTTATATAATAATAATAATAATAATTATTATTTTTAGATAGGAAAAATAAAACTAATTTGGGGAAGAAGAAGGATTCTTCTTCACTAACTTCATATCAATATTATCTTGGAAAATTTTGACAAACTCTTCTCTAGAAATTTGCTTATGATAGAATTTTAATCGATGTGCATTTAAAAGAAGAGGTACCTTTTCTTCATCAATTTTCCTTATCCTAATTGCTCCATTGTCAAAGAATTTTTCAATCTCATAATGCCCAAGCCAATGAGTCAGAAAATTTCCTTGAAAATCTTTGAAATTTGAATCGAAAAAAACTACCCAATCCCCTGCTTGAATTTTTTTTTCCTTGATATATTTATCACGCCATTTGGACCTTTGCTGCTGGACTATACTGGTTCTTTAAACTGCATCTTGTTTGATTTCATCAAGCTCATTAGGTTTCTCCAATCTATGCTTATGAGCTTCTGATAAGTTAAGCCCCAATTGGACTACAATCTTCAAGGTTTGGATATGAAATTCTATAGGAAATAGGACTTGCTTCCCATAAAAAAGTTCATAGGGAGTATGTCCTGTTGTATTTCTCCATGTGGTTCGGTAGGCGCATAAGGCCTCAGGAAGCCTTTCTGCCTAATATCTTCTGTGTAGATGTATTGTCTTAGTTAGAATTCCTTCAATCACTTTATTGGTAGACTCTACTTGACCATTTTCTTGTGGATGATAAGGAGTGGATTTTCTGTGCTTGATCTTGTAATTCTCCACGAGTTGTTCCACCAACTTGGATGTAAAATGGGATCCCTGATCTGTCACAATTTCCTTTGGGACACCAAAACGAGTGAAGATATCCTCAAAAATAAATTTAATTGCAGAATGTTCATTAGCTAAAGAAAGTGCTTTAGCCTCTACCCACTTAGTGACATAATCAGTACATACTAGAATATATTTCTTTTGATTAGATGGTGGATTGATTGGTTCAACAAAGTCCAAAGCCCATTTTTCAAATGGTTCGATGAGTACCTAAGGTTGTAATGGAATTTCATCTGTAGGAACATGTTTCCCATTCTTTGACAACTGTCACACCTTTTGATAATGAGATCTGGATTTTTTTTATACAATTCATCATTAATCCATGAGTAAAGTGCATTTGTTTGAATAATTCTTCTTTTCTCTCTAGGAAACAAGTGTGAAGGTAACTTTCCTGTGAATAAGTAATTAGAAATATCTGAAAACCAAGGAGTTTTAGTAGTCATTGAAAAAATATATTCATCAGGAAACTTATCCTCAATTGGAGTATCATTTTTGACATTTTGAATTCTATACAAGAAATCAGCAACTGTGTTTTGTTTTCCAGGTCAGTCTAGAATGGTGATATTGAATTCTTGCAAGAGTAATAACCATATTGTGACTCTACCATTAGTAATAGATTTATTCATTAAGTATCTAATTGCAGAGTGATATTTATGAATAAAGGTTTCATAGCAGGTGGTATAATGTCTAAATCTGTTGATACATGGACAACGACTAAGAATTCTATTGGAGTCAAATTTTTGCTTGTGTAATAGATGGAATAGGGGATTAAATCATTTTGTCCTAATACAACTCCCAGAGCTATATCTGAAGCATCTATTGAAATATGAAAAGGTAGTTTCCAATTTGGACCTCTTAAGATGGGTGCTTCAGAAATTTTTGTTTTTAAAGTTTCAAATGCCAATTGTCAATCATAATTCCAACTAAATTCACAATCTTTGGTAAGTAACTTGAAGAGTGGGGATGCTATTTTAGTGAAATTTTCTATAAATATTCTATAATACCCTGTGAATCCTAGAAAACTTCTAACATCCTTTTGACAACTTGGAAGTGATAATTTGGAGATGACTTCAGCTTTAAATGTGTCAACTTTAATTGCATCTCCTGAAATGTGATGTCCTAAAACAATTCCTTCAGTAAACATCATAAACAATTTTTCATGACTTACTGAAATATTTGCTTCTTTACATCTTTTAAGAACCTTTTCCAAATTATCTAAAGCTTCTTCAAATGAATTCCCATAAACTGTAAAATCATCCATATATACCTCTACACAATCATGTATTAGATCTGAAAAATTCCTAGTACTTCCCTTTGGAATGTTGCAGATGCATTGCACAAACCGAAAGGAAGTGCTTGGTAAGCATAAGTTCGCCATGGACAGGTGAATGTAGTTTTATCTTGGTCTTTAGGTGCTACCTAGATCTGATTGTAACCACTACAACCATCCAAGAGTGATAAATACTTATTACCTGCTAATGTATCCATTACTTGATCTATAAAGGGTAAAGGAAAATTATCTTTTAGGGTAGCTTTATTGAACTCTCGATAGTCAATGCATACCCTCCACTTACCATTATTTTTGGGTACAATCACTAAGGGAGAAACCCACTGACTGTCTGAAATTGGGTAAGTGAAGTTCGCATTCAAAATTTTTTGTAGTTCTTCTTTCACAATTTCCTTAAGATTTGGATTTATCTTTATTTGAGGTTGTCTGACACATTTACAATTTTCCTCAGTGTAGATGTGATGTATACAAGTCTTAGGAATAATTATTTTCATGTCAGTGTACTCCCATGCATATGCAGAAGAATGTTGTTGTAATGGTTGGATTAACTTTTCCTATTGTGGTATTTCAAAGTTTTTTTTTATGTTCAAAGATTTTCTTGGGAAGATTTCAAATGTAGAGTTACCAAAATATTCCATAGAGTATAGAGACATCTACCTGGATGAAAAATATTCAATATTTCATTGTTCTTGAAATTGATCATGTTCATATTCTAAAGATGATTCAAAGTTTTCTATTGAATTTAAGATTTGACTATCTTCACTAATGCTTGAAATAGTAAAGAGAGGTTGTATATCATTATCATCATCAATCCATTCTTCATCTTCTAACTCTATGATTGTTTTTGCTGGAGGGTATAGAGTGAATTTCTTTTTTGAGTTACCATGAGAGATATACATGTGACCAGATCTACAACTAATGCAAGCATCAGCTGTAGCCAACCAACGTCTTCCTAATATTTGTGGATGTCCTCCTAAATTTTTCTTGGGAGTTAGAATCATAAAATCGGCAGGATACTCCCAAGAATCTAAGGATACTAAGATATCCTCTAATACACCATCTAGTTTGATTACATATATGTTTGCTAATTGCAGTAATGTAGGTGTATACTGAAGATTAGGAAGCCTGAGTTGTTCCATGGTTTGTTTACTCATGATGTTTATAGCCACTCCTAAATCAATCAATGTATTTGGAATTTCAATACCATTGATATGTGTTTTTACAACTGGAATTCCTAGATCTAAATATTTTTGTATGGAAAATTTTCCCATCATAATGTCTGCAATATTTCCTACTAGTTGAATTCTTTTTACTTATTTTGTTTTTCTTCCTGGTTTCTTCATGATCAACTCTTTTATTGTTTTAGCTAGAATTGGAATCTCTTTAATGGCCTGTAGCAAAGGAATTTTGATACAAACATTTTTCAATTCATCTAGAAAATCATAATTGGGCAACATTATATGTTTTTCTATCCCTCTATCAACTTGTAATCTTTCAGGAAAAGGAGGGTTAGAGATAGATACTGATGGTTTCTCTATGATTGGAATTGAGTTTATTGGTTCTTTTTGTTTTTCATTTTCAGAATTCTGGTTTTGAAGAGATGTTCCTTCTTCAAAACTTTTGTTTGGTTGTAGAGAATCTTCCTCAAAATTATCTTGTTCTTAAATAAATACAGAAGGATTTTTCCTCTCTAGTATTCTACCAGATCTAAGTTGAACATCATTAAGATCTAGTGGAGTAATCATGTAAGTTGGAAATTTTTGTCCTTCTATCATGTAAGCATTTTGAGAATTTTTTTTATTGGGGTTTGGAAATGGTTGGGCAGGAAGTTGATTCAGTCTTTGTGGAAATGGTAATGAAAGTTGTGGATTTTGGTTTTGGAGTTGGGGTTTTTGATTTTTTTGAGGAATTCGTTAGGGAGGATAGTTTGGATAGGATGGAGGATATTGGTAGTACTGAGAATATCTACCATAGGGATTTTTCATCCCTTGCGCCGAAGATTGAGGTTGGGACCAAGGTTGTTGCCAAGAATTCCAATTATTTGGTGGGGGTTGAGTATACATTTGGTTGTTAAAACCTTGAGTTTGAAGTTGATCTTCAATTCCAGGTCTTAATGTTGTTCTTCTGGATTTGAAGTTGCTTCTTCTTGAAAAACAACCTTAAGACCTGGAATTGAAGGGAAAATTTTAGTTTCATGATTTTTTGAACAAATCACACAGGTCTCTATGACTTTTGCATCAAGAGGACATTCTCTGAAAGCATGCTTTTTTCTGCATTTAGGACAAAAAATAGTTAAAGCATAAGTTTCAAATTTCTGCTTGTTTTGTAATTTAAGGGTGTCTATTTGTTCACTAAGACTCCCTAAAATTTCTGTTTTAAATTCATTGAGCATATTTCCAATTTTTTCCCTGCTCACTGTTCCAGTTGCAGATTTGTTCACTCTAGGAAGAGAAGGATCTCTTGGATTTTTCCCAGTTTTTTATTTTCCCCTTGAGAGATGGATACATAATTCACCAATGTCAGGTAATGAGAGTTGAGATGTATCTCCCTTCCCCATCACGTTGAGAATGTCTATCCACTCATCTCTAATAGCTTTTAACAAAAGATCTTTTAAAGTATCTTGATCTAAATTACCCATTTTAGCTCTTTTTGTGTTATAATTGGATATTTCAATTAGGTCCTCCAAATTTTCAACTTATCTTTGTATAATTTTGAATACTTCATCCTTATGATTAATGAGGATGCAATAATCCAAATATCTCTATAAAAATGATTTTTTCATTTCATTCCATGTCCTAATATATTGTGTGACTAAACCCATGAACCACTTTAAAGTTTCTCCTTTCAGTGCTGCAGGAAATAGCTTAAGTTTTTGAGAGTCTTGTAAGTAATCATAAGATCTACACAAAACTTCTAATTCAAATAAAAAGGTTTCAGGATCTTCACTCTTTAATCCATGGAAATTTGGAAGAATAGAGGGTGAAATATTTTTCATTGTGGCATTTGTATCCTCATCAATTATAGAAAATCCAAAATAATGATCATTTTCCGTATTTCTTCTGTTCTCTTCACCTCCTCTACCTCCTCCTCCACCTCTTCCTCCAAACAGTAAATTTTCTCCATTTAGAATTTCTCCTTCTCCTTCTCCTCCTTCTCCTCATATTGCCATTATATATTTGTCAGAGCTAATATAAGGTTCTATTTGTAAAGTTAATTGCTCTTCCTCTGGTTCTTCTATCAATGGGATATTGAAGAAAGGTTATTCTTCCTCTTCTCCACTAGGAATTTATAACTCTTTAGCTAAAATGTGTTCCCCTGTAGAGATGGAAAAGGTTACTCCTTCTGTTGGAGATCTAGGATTTTCTTCCTCTAAGACTGCCTTAGCGGATGAAGTAGGAGATCCTCTTGATTAGATTTCTGACCTTAAATCTTCAGGAAGTCTATGTCTAGTGAAGTATGGAATATGAGTTTGAGATGGTGGTGTATCACTACATGGTCTAGGTGGAGTGACTGGTGTTGTTGGAATTAAAGTTCTGCCTCTAGCTATGTATCTACCCCTAGGATCTCTTTCTCTACGCATATCATTTTTTTTAGATGTAAGAAATGAGGTTACCTAATTACACCTCCCCGACAACGACGCCAAAATTTTAGCCAATTTAATGTCTTAAATTGTTCCACATAAATTATCAACCGAGGTTTGTAATCTGATGAAGTGTGGTGCACTATATGTGCTTAGTTAACCTTATTCTTACTTTGTTGTATGTATTTTTTTGTTGTTTTGGGGGATTTTGTTTTTTTTATGTCTAAATGTTAATTTTAAGAAATGAAAACTATGAAATGAATCAAATGAATCTAGTGAAATTTAAATGTATAAAACTAACTTTGAAAGAAGGAAGAAAAGGAAGTGTTATTGAACTAATATAATTTGCATAAAAAGGAATCAAAATTTTAAATGGTTAGAATCTGACCTGAAAAAAAAAAGTACCTATTCTAATGATTTTTAAATTAAATTTAATCTTACTCCATGGATTGAAATATGAATCTTATGACTGAAAATTGAAATTGCAATGCTAATCTAAATGAAAGCAGATTCAAAGGAAAATTCAACTAATGTATGATCAATTACCCCAACATTCAATATGGAAGTACGACATAGTCACCCCCTTGACATGATGTGAAAGCAATCAATTACACTTTATTTTTGAAAATTAAATCTAGGAAAGCATTTAAATAACATGTAAGGAAAAACTCAATTACTATATAGGCTAAACACTCAAGTATCCAATTTGTAAGTATAACAGAGTTACCTTCTTGGTATGATTTACAAGCATTCAATTATACATTTAACTGAGGATATTAATCTAGGAAAGTAGTTTAAAAGCATGTAAAGGAAAACTCAATTATTGCATAGGTTAAACACTCAAGCACCTAATTTGGAAGTATGACATGTCACCTTCTTGGCCTGATCTTTAGGAGCATCCAATTATACAATAAACTGAGGATCTGATCTAAGAAAGCAATGTAAGAACATGAAAGGAAACTATACAATTGTGAGCTCTATTGTCTCAAACATAATCCAGTTGGAAACTAGATGAATCTACCTTCTTGAGATGTTTTTGGAAAGAAAATTTTACACAGTCATTCTAACATTGATGCTAAGAAAACATTCATAATTTGAATCTATGATATTGATCTAAAAGATGCAACACAATATTAATCTACTTGTGAATTGACAAAAAAGAGAAAATAATTAAACTAAAATAACTAATGATAAACCTCCTCCTATGAAGGGGCCCTCTGCGACAGAATAGGTCAAGATCCTAGCTGACTATATGTGCATTAAGAAGAAACTGGAACCACGAACACGATCCTTGTATTACGAAAAAGAACAGAGTTTAAAACATACACAACATTTTCAGAAATTAAGACTATCTTCGGTATTTACATAACCAGTATTTAAACAAAATAAAATGTATCTGTGAGGAGCTAATTATGCCTACAAAGGGCGATGACAACCAAAACATAGAATTAAATTCTAACTAGTTAACTCTTGATTTTATACGTTAGAGAAAATCAAGATTTCTTTGCTCTCGGCTTACGTCCTTTGACCGAACTTTGACCACGATCACATGCACCATTTTCTGTTGATTTTGACCAAGTGGATAGGACAAAATCCATATGTGGATCATTCTGGATATGCCCATGTGGCTCGTTCCTTTATTTTCTCCTTGGAACCTATCAAGCCATACAAGTAGCTGCGGAAACAACAATTAGCTGCAGAATAGGCTACATTCTGTAGCTGAGTTACAAAAATCCATTCAAAGAACAAGAACATCAGAATATAACATATAAATAATTCAAATGCATTCCCTGAGATAAAACATGACATTTATCATTGATTGGAGTGTATGGACTTACGAAAAGGTAAGAAAAAGTGATGAGAAAGGATGTCAGAGAAATGACAATTCTGAGGTTCAACAATCATCATCATGGATAGTTGATGGTCAATGTAGATCGACGTTTTGTTTTTTTTATCAGTATCTTTTAGATCATAATATGTTTGGACCTATGATCAGAGATGATGTAATATTTTTTGGACACAAACTTATCTATTCTAATGATATTACTATTTTATTTTTCTGAGTATCTTGTTCAACATGGAGTGAATATTGTTTTGATTTACTTTGTTAATGTTGCAAATTTCTATTTAAAACTCGATTAGCTAATGCATCAGCCAATGTGTTTAAATTTCTTGAAATATGTTGATATTCGATATAATCAAATTTTCATTCCAAGAGATGAACCTTCAAAAATAATCTTAATAACACTGGATTTCTAATTGCATAAACTCTGTTTAAATGTAATACAATGAATTGAAAATCCAACCTAATGATCAAACATTGAATACCAAATGTAATGGAATCAGATAATAACTCAATGACTGCGCTATATTTTGCAATATTGTTCGTTGTTTGAACAAGGCATATACCATGAATATAAACTAACTCATCGATAAGTGAATAGATAACCCAAGCTATAGAATAGATATTCTGTGTACTATGACAAGCGCCATTAGCAAAACCAATGTATGTTTGAAGGGATGTCGACATCTGCAATATCAAGAGTAATCAAGATAAGCAACGATAGTAGTAACAACAAAAACTAATCTAGGCACACTTCTCTAATCTAAGGCACATTATTCTAAAAATTAACTATTGTACAACAGAGATCTTCACACGAAAAGTCAAGCATAATCTCTTAAGATAAATAACATTTGTGGGTTTATCTAAAGAGACCTCGTCATAATCAATTAACTCATAGGCTCCTTTTGCAAGCACACACTTGAAAATATAGGGACCATGCCACATTAGTTCGAATTTACCAGCGCCTAGCTTGTCGTTAGCCTTATCATATACTAAAACTAGGTCATCTTCTGAATGAATGCAAGGGTTAACATTTTGATCATACTAAGCTTTCAAACATTTCTTCTGAGCTTCGACGACCAATGCAGCAGTGTGCCAAGTCTCATCTAATTGTGCTAAGTATAGAAAGAGTTTCTCCTCTTCAGAAGTAGTTGGTAACAACTCAATGGCTAATTTGAGTGAAAATATTTCACATTCAATGGCCCGTAACACAACTTTTAAACCATAGACAAGTTGAAAAGGAGTGAACCCTGTAGCAATTTTTGCAGAGGTTCAGTATGCCCATAATGCAGAAAAAAGCATGGTATGCCAATTCAATTTATGAGTCCCGATAATCCGTTTAATCATGGTGGTTAAAACCTTGTTGACGACCTCAACTTGACCATTAGCCCATGGGTAATATAGAGTATAATTATCATGGCGTAGGCCAAGTTGATCAGAAATTTCGGTCATCATAATATTTTTAAAATGTCTCCCATGGTCCATAATAATAGCTTGAGGGACACCGAAATGAGCAATCACATGATTGATTATGAAAATAGCTACAGTTTTTCCATCAGCTGCGAATGTAGGCATCACCTTAGCCTATTTGGTAAAACAATATATGACGAGAATAATATACCCATGCCCCCTGGCTGAGTGAGGGTTAAATGTAATGAAATCGACGCCCTATTTCACAAAAGGATCGACAACAATGTTTGGGTGAAGAGGAGCTAGAGGTGCACACATCTTTCGATAAAAAATTTGGCAGTTGTGGCATTTTTGGGTTGCGATGATACAATCTTTGAATAAAGACGATAAAAAATAACCAGCGCGCAATATTTTTTGGGCCATGGAAAACCCAAAAATATGACCACACATGCTCTAGAGTGACAATAATTCAAAACCATTTCATCCTCTTCGTGAGTTATACAACGTCTAAAAATAGAATCCGCACCACGATGATAAAGAGTATCCCCAATAATATTGTATTGCTGGGATTGGTATCAGATTCTCCGTTGATCTGAACGTGAAATATTTGGGAGAAAGGTTTGGGTCTGAAGATATATAATGATATCTCCATATCAAGGATATAAAGTACTGATGAGAAAAAGAGATTCATCCACGATAGAATTTCTGCCACCGTTTCTGACTTAGTATTGGGAAAATTACACATAAGCTCGAAAAAAACTAGTGATTTCTTTGACTTGGACTTCTCGAATTCCAAATCAAACTATTGTAGGATGAAAATCCATTTGGAGTATTTTCCCTTGAGTAATTGTTTTGTTAATATATACATCATCAAGTTTCAATTAGATATCACTGTTGTCTTACGTAACAATATGTAGTGACGGAAACGTTGGACATCTTGAACTGCTGCCAAGGCCAATTTATCCACATGCAAATACTTGATTTCCATCAGGGTGAGATTCCGACTTAGTTAATAGATCACATGTTCGTTGTGAGATTCATCCTCCTGAACCAAAACCATTCCAATCATGGAATCAGAGGAAAATAAGTATACAAATTAATCTTGGTGGTAATTGGGAGGATGTAATAATGGTGCATGGGTCAACACGTTTTTAAGTGCATCAAAAGATTTATCAGCAATATCATCCCAAATAAAAGGAACACTTTGTTTCAACAACCAAGTAAAACCTTTTGTTAACTCAATATAGTTCGGGACAAACCTACATAAAACGTTTTCTTTCCCCTGCAAACTTTGGAGTTGGTGAAGAGTGGAAGGAGGAGGTAAACTGATGATAGCCTCTACCTTCAAAGGATCGACACAAATTCCATCTTTCAAAATGATGAACCCAAGTAATCATCCTAATTGTACACAAAAAACACATTTGTGTGGATTCAAACGAATTTTTTAATGCCTACATCTCATGAAGATAGCTCGTAAGTGTATAGGATGATCTTCTCTGCGTTAATAATGAGCAGGTAAGTCGTACAGATAAGGCTGTACAATATGTTTGATATCATGAAAAGCATAAGACATAGCTCTTTGAAAATTTTCGCTAACATTTGTTAGTCTGAAAGGTAGCTTTCAATAAGAAAATGTGCCCCAAGGACATTTAAACGTTGTTTTTGGTTGATTGGCAAGGAGTATGTTGATTTGATTGCAGCCAGAAAAACCATCCATAAATGAGAATATTTCGTTTCCATCACAATCATCAACAATTTGGTCGATATAGGGCATAGGATAGTTGTCTTTTGGACATGCCTTATTAATGTCCTGATAATCGACACATACTCTTATAGTCCCTTGTTTCTTCGTAACGAGAACTATGTTAGATACCCAATCTGTCAATGGAATTGGATAAATAAATCATGCTCGTAATAGCTCCTCAACTTCAGCTTTGATTGCTATAGCTTTTCGCGGATGTATTGGATGTAATATTTGTCTAATAGGCTTAGCATCCGGGTATGTCTTAATTTCATGAATTACAATCTTACGATTGGTACTTGGCATCTCTTCAAAAGACCAGGCAAAAATGTCTCAGAATTCTTGAAATGCAGCTTTGTAAGTGTTAAACTCTTACATTGAACAAGAAGCACCTATATGAATGTTTTCAATAATTACAGGTTTAATTGATATGTTAATAGGAACTGTTGTAGAAATATTTCTCAAATTTGTCTCAGGATCCAAATGTGTAATCGATGTGGGATTCTGTGGTTCCTTGACATAATCAATTGTAAAAATAAACAAAAAATAATTTTCAAGCTGATTAAGATCAAGAAAAAATGAATATCTATGATGCATATCATGCCATGGTAATTCATCCAATGAAAAAATTTCTCGAATACTTTCATTAGTTTCAAAGACATGTTGAAAGGGATCCGAAAATGGTGTCAAGGTTGAGCTCGATAGAGAAGATGATTCTTCACTGATCACATTCATTGGATCAGGAATAGTTGATGGTGTGTCAGAATAATATTTTATTGCTACATATGTCGATTCAAAAGGACTCAAAGACATATTTCCATTGAAAGAGTCCAATTCTGATTCTGAAGGCATAGTCCATGTGTCATCGAATGGTATTATGCTTGATGAGATCATATTGATATTGAAAATTGTTCGTGGTACATGGGGTGGAGGTATAAAAAAATTTCCCATGAGAGAGGAATCCTTCATTAATCCTACACCAACATCTTCATATGGGATAACCTATTTTTTGACATGCTGGATGCTATTCGTAGAAGTAGGGTCTGATGAAAAGTAAGACAACTGATCGATTTTAACAATCTTTCCTTTATGAGGAAACATGATTACCCGAAAGACTGATGAAACAACAACAGTCATGGTGTAAGACCAAATACGACCCAAAATAAGGTTGTAATCAAGAGGGGCATCAACAACTTCCACCTCTAGATTAACGATTTTTCTTCTACTTCTATAGGCAGATCCTGGAGTATTCTGTATGGATGAAATCCTCTTCCATCAAAGGATTTCAGGATAGTCGTTGATTGGTTGAGTGCTGGAGAACCAAGGATTTTCAAAAAAATTAATGAAATTATACACGTAGATGCCCCCTCATCAATTACAGTATGAAAAACTCGTTTTGATTTGAATAATACTAGGATCTGAAAAGCCATCTGAGGAGGGAGTCTAGGTACAAATTTTTTGAGATCAAAGACCACGAGGTTCAAGTCTTGAGGATTAATAGTTTTGATAGCTGATAATAGTAATTTCTTTTGTGCTGGACATGATTGTAGCACTTCTAAGGCCGACATTTCTCAAGGGGATATTTCCAAATCTTCAACAATGTTGTAATTCTGAGCAACTCTCGCATGTGGATTGAAATCTGACTTTTGAAGTACACCTTTAGCAGGCTATTTAATCACTAGATCAAGATTAGGTTTCTCGATTTGAAGTGGTTCAGAAACTGAAGGAGGTATGGCTGGTGTTTGAATATAATTTTCAGTCTCTTTACCAGTTATAGGATTCTTAGTTCCATAGGTTTGATATCATGTCGCAACCATGACTTGAGACATCATTAAAATATCTGCCAATGAATTGGAAGATGATCCGATCATTTTACTATCTTGGGTAGGAAAAGGATCCTTTAAGACAGTAGGTGTGGGTGAACCTTTGAAAAATTTGGATACCTCGGACTGATGTGGACGCTCTTTGGTATAGTGATCCTCATCACATATAAGACAAGGATAACAAGGTTTCCACTTTTCATCATCTAGTTCGTTTTTTTCTATTTTCTCTTTAGGTGATGCATTTTTTTTTAAAATTATTTCCTTTCTTTTTATTGCCAGTTTTAGCTTTAGTCGTGGATAAATCTATAGCATGAATGTCGGTAGAAGTTTCAAGGGAAGAATCTCCTTGAGGTGAATCTGGTAAATTTATTATGGGAGAAGTAGGTTTGGGTGAATTCTTCTTACTCTTGTTAACACTAACTATACCAATTACACCATTTGCAGAATGAGAACTAGAAGGAGTTGCAGTTATTTGACCTGGGCGTGGTAAGTTAGTAATTTTCTCGTATAAAGTACCAGACTGTGTATATACAAGGTCTAAGTATTGTGCTTGAGCTATGGCCTATTCTTCTGTAACAACACCTCCCTTAGCTACATCTTCAGTGATTTTTAGAAGTAATGATTTGATGAACCATTCTGCTAAGATTTGATTCAGAATGAAAATTTTCACTAAATGTATTCTACATCTCCATTCATGTATGTGATCTGAAATGTATGTATACATACTCTATTTTAATGAAGTCAAGAGTTTCGTGCCATTTTCATAACGGATTGACAACTGAAAGTGGGTTAAGAAAGTTGTTGCTAACATGTTGAAATTATTGAAAGAGCCACGTGGTAGTTCAATATACCACTTCACAGCTAAGCCTATCAATGTTCTTTGAAAATGTATCAATCGAATGGAACCATTGATTAAAGAGTTGGATGTGCACCAAAGATGATAAGTCATCACATGATTTGAGGGGTTTTCTCTTGATTTTCATTCAAACTTAGGTATTTCACTGGGAAACTTATTTTGCATTGGCGACCAAAACATAAGATAATAAATAAGATCATTCGTGAGGCACGACAAATTTGGCAAGTCTAAAGTTGCAATGAATGGTAACCGACTGTTAGGGTCCTGTTGAGAAAAATGATAACCTTGAGGAACAATACCAGTACTCGGAGGAGGATATCTAGGATAGCCTGGAATAGCCTATACAGATGGGATTGGAATGTCTCCAGGGTATCCAGGGTTATTCATACCAAACTGAGGTTGAGCTGGTATTTGATATGTATAACGAGGGTATGGTTGAATTTGGTAGACTGGAGTTTGTCTTATTGGTCCATATTGAAACTACCCTTGACACGGTTGATTAACAAACTGACCCGTATAAGGTTGGTTTGTTAAAATTGTAGCTGTACCAGGTTGTCCTACAGAGGTTTGAAGAGTATACTAAACCACAGATCTAGTTTTATGAGTAGTGACTTAAGGGATTTCCTGTGATATATTTGATGTCATTGTTTGAAGGGTTGTAGCAATAGGGACTTGGGAAACTCTAGGGATAGGTGTACTTCTTTGTTGAACATAAGGTTTCAC
Source organism: Pinus albicaulis (assembly GCA_034641835.2). Lineage (NCBI taxonomy): Eukaryota > Viridiplantae > Streptophyta > Pinopsida > Pinales > Pinaceae > Pinus > Pinus albicaulis. Next base: position 1,370,994,974 of record CM076575.1, on the reverse strand, counting down.
AATAGATTGGACAAGAGCTCTTGGTGTACTCAAAACAACTTGCTGACTACTAGGTACAGATACTTGAGGTGCAATTTGAAGTGTAGGTTGGGCAGATTGCTGGACTTAGGTATAACCAAATTGACCAATTGGATGACCAGGTTGATTATAAGGTACTTGTACAGTAGGTTGCAAATTTTGTTGGTTCAACAACAGGTTCCACACCGTGTTAAATTCGGGATAAGGAGCTCCCATTAAAGGTTGCGGTGCATAAGGTTGACCATAACCAGTTTGAGGTGTTGGAACATAAGTTTGATAATTTTCCAGATAATTTCCAGTAAAGGGTTGACCTCCTTGAAAGGATTGTTGCTCTTGATAAAACTGCTGCCCCAGAGGAGGCTGCTTCCCTTGAATAGGATGTGGCCCTGGCATAGGGTAATACCCTTGAAGAGGCTACAACCCTGGCATAAGTTACTGCCCTTGAAGCGGTTGTGGCCCTGGCATAGGGTACTACCCTTGAAGAGGTTGTCCTTGAGGAGAAAATTTCTCCCAGGCGGTAAATTGCTACCTTGAGGGTTAGGTGAAGGGATATTACCAGACATCTTATAGACTTGTTCCATTGTCAAATTTTCGGTATCAGATTCATTAAGACCAGTTGATTGTGTATGTTTTTTCAGAAGAGGGATATTCTCTTGAGAAAGTACCAGAGATAAAAAAAAGTTTCTGGCAATGAAGAAAACATGGATGACTCACTTGACATGTTTGATGAAGGCATGTAACTACCTCTGGGTATGGAGTAAAAAATAATGCGGCGTGGTGAATAATTGAGACCAATATTATGTATAAATTTGGTTAACTGATGATACCAAGGGTCTGGTTGAAAAGGAATGTAAGGGTAAATCAGTTCACTATACCTTAGATCTAAATATTCTTGACGTGAAGGAATTATGATCTCTTCTTCTGTGTTAGTAATCTCTTCGATACTAATCAGGCCGAGAGGAAGGTTCTTAGTAATGTGAAACTTCACTCGAGGTGAACGAGGATGACCAGGGGTTTGGGCTATGAACTCCGAAGTTGACTCAGATGAAGTAGATTCAGTTTCAGGTTCAGATATTTCAGGTTCAATAAGTTGAGTATCTGATAATTCGTCGGTTGCAGACTCAAATGTAATTAATTATGAAATTTCTGGTTGTTCTTGATTTCTTCCTAATAACTGAGGTTGATTTACTTCGTAATCAGGATGTATTATTTCTGATGTTTCCTCTTTTTCAGTAGATCCGGTTCCTGGTTTTTGAACTCTTTTAGATTTAATATTTGCTAATTTACTTGGTGTATACTCAGGGGGTTTCCCCTACATTCTACGAGACTGTCTCGGTAATTAAGCTACGGTTAATGTTTTACACACGAAATCAAAAAATGTTTTGACAAAATAGACCTAAGTCCGCTAAGAAAACAAGTGATTTGAAAAAACGCCTACAAAATATAAGAGAAAAACCACACACAAACAATATGTTTCCACACTAAAACACTAGTTGGTGATGATATCCAACGTCGTAGAAATTTAATGTGGAAAACTTGGTGGTTGGAATGGTTACCTTGACAACCTGCTTAATGAAACAGTTCGGTGCAAGTCCCTCCACTTATGCCATCTTGAAGTGAAGAGTACCCTCCAGAAAGTCCAAGTGAGTCTAGCCAACGTCTGCTTCAGGTACAGTGGGACCTTCCCTCCACCGTCACCTTGGGAAAAATCCTAAATATTATGGCCACTAAGGTCACCAATGGAAACAAATGTAACTTCGGGAACAGTCTACAATCCAATATACATGCAAGGGCAGAGTATCAAGCTAAATCCCCTTGAAGGCTCCTCAATATGGTAAATTTGAGGGTTTCCAACAAGTGACCCCAGGCTCCTCGACAATGGTTAATTCGAGGTTTACCGTTTGTATTACGTGCACATATTCTATCTTTTCCAATGAGATAGGTATGATTACCTCACTGGGTCTGACATGATCTCGTGCTTGACTCTTTTAAGAAGAGCTTCCCAGAGTACAAATGTAACAATTGGATTTTCCTACCGCAAGATTCTACTTGTTTGTTTAAGCTGCTTTGGAATTTTTATTACAGCCTATTCCAAAACACTAGCCTAAGATATGTTGGTGGAATGAGTCCTAGAAAATGTAAAATGTCTAGATTGATTTTATTTAGGCATTGTATTAATGTGGCTATTGCTTAACACAAAGGGTATGGAGTTGAAACTTTGATGATGTTTGTGACCCGAATCAAAATAATCTAAATGCATCTATATGAGAAGTTCAACTCTTTCTTTTCAATGAATCTTATTTAAGATAAAGTTGAGAGATTTTATCAATTTCCAAAACACAAGCTCTTTCATTCATAAACAAAATCCCTTTTGAAAAGAAGACGATTTCATAATGAACTAAATTTTCAAGAACGATCAATTTCTCTTTTGAAATGAAATTCCTTGAACGATCAAATCAAAAACTACAATTCAACAAACAATCAATTCCCAAAAGAAAACAATCTCTAAAAAACTGTAAAAGCATAAATTTCAAAATCAAAACAAAATTCTAATTTTGAAGTCTATATAAATTTTTTGAGGATTATTTCTCCTAGTTGTGATTAGACTAAAAAAAATTCCACTTATTTCAGTACAAATGAAATCATCTAAGAGTGCTTTGGTGTTAAATCAGGCTTAAGTAAGCTAGAATCTCTTCCAGGTTTGCAAATGAATAGGGAACACAAATTCATAAAAGTAAGGTCCGAAATGATCCTAATGGCTCACAAAGACAAAATCATAATACCAGTAAGCTGAGGCAAATGAAGGTATATTTCACATAGAGAAGCAATAAACTAGGGCAAACTCTCACTTATAAAATGAAAAAAGGATGATAAATCACACAAAAAATCAAAATTTGCTGAAAAGAATTTCTCACACAAGATCTAAAAACTAAGATGGGTCAGGGAAAACTTAAAGAATAAGGTTATCCAGCTCTAAAAAAGAGAAATTTAAAATTTTCAAAAATTTCCAGGGGGTGCGCAACTTACAGTGACATATAGTGCACATGTGCACTGAATTGAACTAAAAGTTATGTAGGTTACCACGCCGCTTTCTGCTGAAAACCGTGCAGGAAAGGAAAAAATTTGAAAAAATAAATAAAAAGCTTTCTTTTCAGGGATTCTTAAAATTTATCTACCCAACCAGAATCAGAGAAGTCAAAATCAGAAAACTAAAATTTCAAAATAAATACAAATAAAGAAAATAAAGCTCTAGATCCCCAGTATGGTCGCCAATTTGTTATGTGGATTAATCCCTCTTGAGGACAAGAGCGATCTCCCTAGTACTCCAACGAGTAACTTGAAACAAAGATACATTTGAAAACCGTTTCCTCTAGATTAATTACATTTCAAGATCATTATAATATTAAAGTATAGAGGAAACGCCCCTACCTTGAAATCCAAATGTTTGGTGTAGCCCTTTGTCCCATCACTTCAAAGAAGTTCCCCAACGAGTAGAACCTGCAATCAAAGACAGGACAAATAATCAAAGCATCTGCATTATATGATAATAAAAAAATACTAATATAACTTAGTGATCAAGGAGTCTAAGTATTGACATTATTCCAATAAGCATAGAAACAAAGCAATGAGAAAAAGAGATCCATATGTATTATCTTGAATAGAAAGAGTAATCTTACAACCTGATGCCTTGATGTTGTACAAATTTCTGCTTGGATCCTGAACAATTGTTCTCCTTCAGTATGATAATCCTTCCTCTCTGAAATACCAGCATAGAGTTATAGACACAAGGGTGTGATCATTCTCATTCCAACAACAACTCACTAGTGTAGAAAGTATGCACCCTTATGAACTCTCTTTAGCTTATAAACTATATAACTTAGTCTCTAATTACATTGGTATCTACCCTTCAACATGAAACTTGAGCTCAATTTATAGCGAAATGGAGCTAGTTTCAGTTCCATGAAGAGGGGGATGGATTCCTCTCATGAAGGGATTTGAGCTCCATGGACCAAGGGATAAGATCCATGAGTGGAGGGATAAAGCTCAAACTGATTGCGACTCTAGAAGCTTCCAGTTGGGAGAATATTTGACCAACTAAGCTTCTAGAATTTACTTTTTTCTTTTATTTTCTTTTCATGGGGGTGCGCAGGTTATAGTGGAAAAAAGTGCAGGAGTTGCCACAGTTTATGGACAAAAAATCAAGGCATGTGCAGGGAAAGGCTAGAAAAACCGCGCAGGTAGAAATTTAAGGGTTTTACAGAGCTTTTCTCCAATTCCAAGACTTGATTTAGGAACATTAGTGTTTTTTACCTCTAAGGGAACATGATGTGGATGGTGATAGACCCATATGAACAATAAAATTTCATGGTGACAAAATGACGTGTAACATGGTGGAAATCGGTAAGATGCATATGAAGGCTGAAATCGTCCACCTGGAGACTCCAAATAGTTCATGTTGATCTAACGACTCCGATGGTAGAAGAATATAGAAATCAAGACATTCATGGCACCTCCACTGCTCACTGATCAGGTCACGTAATAAAACAATATGATTGGGTATGTGGAAAACCCTCTATTTTGTGAAGTTGTGAAAGAAGTCAGGGATAAGTTAGTGGATATTCAAATAGATGAGGTATTTTCAACGACTGTGCTTCATTGTATGAGATCTACGAAGATTTATCCTGAAGGTAAAAATGGCTTCTTTGAATTAGTTGTTGAAAGGTTTGAGAATGAGATTAAGATTTTAAATTATCAAATCAAATCATATAATTTCCAAGATCCTAAAAAGTTCTTGGAAAATCTCCCTCTTCCCAAACAAGAAATAATAGTGCTACATTTTGATGTTGAAATCGAGGATTGTTTTGACAATGAATCTGATGACTTATATATGAAACTGTATGATGATATAGAAAGTGAATTTACAGAATATTTTGAAGATCAAGAGATAGGTCATGAATTTTATGATCCTATTGCTTTCTATATGAAGGAGTACTTCCCTGTAGAGTCCCAATTAATTTCTAGCACCTGGCAATTTTTTCATGATCTCATGGCTTGTTTTTGTGGAGATCAGACTTACAATCAATTTCTAATGCCCTTACAAGCTCTGGTTTTGATTTTTGTTAAAAGAAGTGAAGGGGCCCAAGTACTGGATCAAATTTTTGATTGGATATATTGGATATTTTATATTGGTTGAAATCAAGCATCCAATGTTAGAATAGGTTATATGTACATAAATAAGCTTACTTGGTAAGCATCTTTGCAGTCATATTTTCAGTTTAGTTTTCATATTGTTTGAAATCGGTTTTCAATTGTTTGTGACTCCATGCCCAATTAGAAGGTATTGATCTACGAGTTCCCAGATATCTGTAGTTCTTGACACCTCCTAAAAGGAGCTTCCCTCCCCAATTGGAGTCGATGTTAGCACATGGATTTGCATCCCTCTTAGCTGCAAAATATGGACTTGAGTGATAATCCTACAGGAGACAGTGGTGTAAAAAATCCCATTCCATATTTCCAAAAGATTTCTGAAAAGGATATACAGTGGGTGATGTCAAGACAATAAAAGGAAAACAATCCAGAAGTTTTCTATGGTTGTGGATGCATTTGAGTCAACAATACCTCATCAATTTTCCTCAATGGATTCCAAACTCTCATGTATAAAGGCTTCACAACATCAAAACCTATGCAATGGGAATCTTTTGCTACTCTACAAGGTCCCAAACTCCTATTATGAGAAACTATTTAAAAGACTACAAGTTCAAGGTGTCCACAAAGCCAAAAAATAAAAGGCTGTGCTGTTCAAAATGATGAAGTAGGGGCAAGTTTGGTGATTGGATGAAATCGATATACAATGGGATCTCTAAATGGTACCAGATCTAGAGCACAATAATTTTCTGAGGAAAATATCATGAAACTTCTAGATGTTATTGGTGTTAATAAATAAGATGACATCAGAGATGACAAATTATCCTTTCTAGTTGCAATTCGAGCTATTTTTATCACCGCAGAAATGGCGCAAGTTCCTACAAGGAAAATGTATGAGGCAAATTTCCAAATTCTTAGATAGAAAAAATCCTTGGAGCTAAAAATTACGAGCTATCAGTTTTTTCTTGACCTTGAAATGCATTTTCCACCAGTTACTGTTGCTAAAATGGCAGGGTCTTCATCAGATTTTATGGAAGCTCAACTGGTCATCAATTTAGAGGTTTGGTCACCCTTTATTTCCACTCTTGGTAATGATTCTTCCAATATGGATGGTTTTTCAGATGGAAATTATGACCCCATTGATTTCTCAAAAACAGTTTCTTTAGTTCAGGATATTGCAGCTGAAGTATGTCATAAAGACTCCAAATCCCTGGGAGTAGGACCATATTCTAATGTCAGGAACAAGTGAGTTTCTCAAAATATAATGGAAAAGATAATGTTGTTCCAATATCTTGTGAGACTTCTAGAAACATATTTTATTTGTTGTTGTCAAGTCTTTAAAGGAAACAAAGGATGGCCAACATAACGGAAGGAATGGTTGGAGCTCAACTAGTTAACTTACTTGATATTGTAGCTCTCAATATGATGCATGATGGAAGAACTGATATCACTACAGATGATTTAATAGAAGCAACACAATTAGAGGAGTGTGGAATATGAGATGTACGGAAACACACTATGGACTTGTGGTGGAAGTTGGCTCTTAACGAGGAAGCATTGGTCATGCTTGTTGTTAACTTCCAAGATTTTAAGGATTTGTAGATGATCACTATTACCTCGAGATCTGGAGAAGAGAAAGGATTTGGGTGATTTCACATGGATGCAAGAAAGTTTGAGATGCCAAGCATCAGTTAACAGACAATGCTCGATCACATCACTGTCCACCTAGCTCCATGTGTAGCAGATGAAATTTGGCATGGCTCTGATCATTTATGTACAATTTGGGCAGAAACAATATGCTAGGTCAACTGCTCGAGAGCTTGTATTTTTTGGACTTTCCGATAAGGAAGAGTTTTATGGGATATACGACCACAGGTATGAAGTGAATCGGCTCAATGAAGTTGATGAGAAAGCACTGAGAATTCTTAACATGTGCTATGAATGTGCAAAAATTATTTTGCATCAAAACCCAAAACTCATGGATGCATTGATTGATGCTCTTATAGGGGAGAATACCCTCAAGAAATACGATTTTTCCATTTGGTGGAGGAACATCATCATCTAGAACCCATACCACCACAACTTAATCAGGTCATATATGTTAATCTTGCATAATTTTGAGAAAATATGATGGAAGGAAATCATGTTTCAAATTCATCTTAAAGTTTCTAGTTCATTTGTGACAGAATTTTTATGTGGGAGGAGGGAGTAGAGTAATGGAAATTATGAGCAAAATGTTATTTTTCGTCTAAGAAAAATATTTTGGATTAAATTTTTTGCTTGAGGAGGAAATTATGATGTATAATCCATGGTTCTGCATGTTCTTTTCTAACATGGATAGTTAAAAGGCCTCTTCCTATTTTTAGTCCACCTGTAGCTGCGATATTATTACCAATGTACCTGCAATATTTCTTTTGTACACAACATCAACATAATCCCACTCTTATATACATCAGCTGGGCGTATACATGACTATGTATCTATTTTCCACAATACGCGGGAATTTTGTGCCCTAAATATCGACACCATTAATTCTATGCTAGAAGTTTATGGACAAAATAGTATGTTTGAAAAATACATACTCTTGTTTGAGGGAATTAAGAAGGGGAGAATGGGTCTTCAAAATCCTCACAACAGTGATTCCAGGATTGGTCCAGATATTTTCACATACAATTTAATGCTAGAAGCATGTACTATGGCACATGAATGGGATTATTTGGAAAATTTATACAAGCAGATGTTTCTTCAAGGTTACTTAATTGATAAGAGTCAACATGCATGGCTGATAGTGGCAGCTTCTAGAGATGGAATGTGGCATCTGTTGGACCATTCTTTTGAATAGAGTTTGGAGATAGGTTAAATTCCATATATATCACTTTACAAAGAAAAAATATGCAAAAGTCATCACTTATGTACATGATATGGCCCAAGGATAATTAAATATAACTCCAAATGAATGGATGCAGTTATTCAAGGAAAATGAGAATCGAATCAGAAAAGAGAGTTGGAAAGAGCTATTACATGAGCTGAATATTTTAAATGAAGATGACATTAATTGGGCTCATCATAGATTCAGAGGCAAAAGATCCGCAAATTGACCAACTAACTCCAAGATTGGTGCAGTCAAGTGCAAGTAGGTAGTCGAAAGTTAGATTTTGTGGAATATGGTTCCACACTTAAAGGAGCAGATATAGGGATATTAATCCACTTGGCCAACATTCACTAAATTCATGTTTTCAACAACTATTTATCATGGTTCTCGACATAGTTTGGAGTTTTAGTTGAAAATTAATTTCTCATATTGTTAGGATAGGATTGTTTTATATTTTGTTAATTTTTATTTTTTGGTTCCTATGTTTGAGGAATCAAAGAGGTTTGTAACATTGTATATATGGGATTATTTTGGTATGTACGCAGGTTGGTGGGGGGATGTTGGACAGGTGACAGTGGAGAGCTTTGGAGCTGGTGTACTGTTTTGACAATAATAAAACCAGAAGTTACAACTATTTATTAGGAATTCCCGTGGTGTGTAAATTTGGTATTGTTACTTCTTTGTGTTAATATTTATACATTTTATCATTATATTTTCTTTCTATTGATAATATATCCAGTTTGTAAACAAAATTCATGTACACATGCTCTGTTTTAAAAGATATTTTCATGTATTTGTTTTATTCTTTTATCAAACTTAATTCATCTCTTGTGCTCATTTTGATTTTCTGCAATTTCATCCTATACCATCAAAGACTAAAACTCTAAAATACCTCTTATGCATAACTACCTTGCTCCTAATTATCTTTGTGACTTATCTTTTGAAAATCTAAACCTAGCTCCTAGTTTTCACCCTCCTAAAGTCACCATCCAACAAACCAAAACAAACAAAACCTTCTGCATATCATACCTAACCTAAAATCCTAATTCATCCAGCCATCTTGGCTGTGATTTTGTGGAGAGAACCCTCTTCAGTTTGGTAGGACTAGATACCAAGCCAAAATATTGGTTTGTGGTTACCTCAATTGGACTCTTTCTCAGCCTTAGGGATCCAGAGGAGTGATAACCGTTCCTAAGAAGTAGACCACTCATTACAAGCCATCATTGGAAAAAGGTAAGGAACCCTTCCTTGAGATGATAAAAATTATGACTCCAGGATATATAAGGTAACCAATGATTTTTAAATTAGAATAAATGTATTGTCTATTAATACAACACCAAATATTATATGAAAAATGTATTAGATAATTAGTGGTTAAATGAAGTGGATAACAGGTCGTGTTCCGAATTATAAAAAAAGGGGTGACACAGTCAGTATGAACAATGTATAAATTACACCAATGGATTCAATCTGATCATGAAATGCACTAAAACAAGATACTGAATCCTTCTACAATATTTGTGGAATATAAATCACGATTTCTCAATCACATGCAAGTAAGAGAAAGAAGTAAATCAATCACACAACACAAAATTTTCCTGGGAAAAGAAACTACTCAAAACCCCTCTGTTATATATTGTACATAGTCAAAGAGTCATGAAACAATACAATGCTTTTTGACACCGAGAAAATCCTGCACTCTACCGATTGTATCACCCTGATCCTGCTCAAAATTGAGTAGCAATTCTCGGGAAAAATTGACCAACACTTAGCCAATTCTCAACCCCTACTTAGCCCAACCTTGCTCACACAATCCCTAGGCAATTAATCCCTATTAAATAGGATAATCAACCTTCCTTGACCATGCAATCCCTATGGAGCCTTCCTCTGACTTTATAATTGCACCCAGGAAATTCGTTGATAATACAAATGATAGTTAACTTCCCTTTAACCTCTGTCTCAACTGGGTCTTCATCATAACTAACATGCATGCATATATTAATAGTGAATCATCAGTTACTTGATATATCACTACTTGTGAATTAAATCTAATTTAATTCACTTGACCTCTCAATAGCTCATCACTCAGTTAGAACTAGTTAAACTGATTTTAACTCAATTATTTTGAGTTAAATGATTACGCTCACACCACACTAGTGCTACAACTGCAAATGGACCCTGAAAATAACAAAATCACTCTACATGCATCACCTTAGATCCTCAACTCGAAATTCTTGAGCTAACTAAGTCTATCTCACTTAGTTAACCGATACAAGTTTTTATGAAATGAAATTACAATTTACTTTCAATTTAAGTAAGGGATAATTAAATCAAAAGCCTCACATGGTAGCCATTTCTGGGTGCCATTTTTTGGATTTTATTTCCAGATGCCAATTTCATTGTTTCTTGTTGCAAATTTCAACGCTCCCTCTCAACAAGAAAGGAATCAATCTGTCCTGATCCGATACCCTTGGAATGTTCTTGCATGCAACACTTCTCTAGTGTTATTTGCACCTGCAACTTCTGAAACTGAATAGCCTCCGAATAAATGAATCAATATAATGAATCTGTCATCAAAGTCTTATGATTGCTGGATCTTACTGCACATGTCTACTGAACTCTCTGCGCTGCTCTTGACATCTGCATCCATGTACTCTGCACTGCTGCCAACTCTGATCTGCGCTCCAGTATCTGACATATGTGACTCTGATTTTTGTCTGCCTGACATTTGACTGCACCAATATAAACAATCCTTCCTGATACTAATGTACTGTGGGATCCTTGTAGCCAGGTTCGATCCATGTGACACATCATCTCAATGGACCCTGCCCAAATTTCTTCTTGGGATTAATTCTACACATTGCGCCACCTCAAACCTAGAGGTATAGCTGCATGTATTCCCTCTGCCCATCTGGCTCAAAATTCCCCCCTCCTAGAGGTCTCTTCTTGAGTGGAATCTTCCACTTGGTCTCCTCTCTGCTTATCCAATTGTGGCTTCTCCACAACCTTTTCAGACTGCTTTTGAGCAGGGAAAATTTTGGGGGCTAATATTCGTAGGTGGGCTAATTTTCCATGTCTTTTCCAAAAAAAATATTTGCCAATTTCATTTTTTTTTAAACATGATTCACCCACAATTTATAGTATAAAATTATTTTACCCTAAAAATCGCCAAATTTTATATAGACTAATATAAAATCATTAGAAATATACATATTTTTACAAAAATATTTCCAAACATTTTACAATATTCATACCAGGGACTAGTAAGATTCACCAAGGTTTCTAAACTTTAAGACAAACTTCCATCCTTAAAATTTTCCTTTCTTTTGAGTTTGCATGTTGAGAGATAATTGCTCCCTCTCAACCACCAAGTCGTTAACCACTACTTTTCTCCTCAAAGATTTTCATGCATCCTCAACCTAAAGAGTTTACAGGTTCTTGACTCTTGAACCGATATGCTTCAATTTTCTTGTGGCTATTTTTTTAAGAAACACCTTTCCTTTTCTAAACATCACCTCATAACCATGGTCTTCCAATACCGCTACAGAGACAATATTATTCCTTAGGCTTGGAAAATGCAAAACATCTTCTAGTATGATAGGGGAGCTAGAGTCCCTCTGAAAGGTAATTATACCTATGTCGATCGTGTTATACCTCCCATAATATACAAAATCTATGTTCTCCTGGAAGCCCTTCTCCTCCAAGTCACTGAAGAGATCTCTATTCCCCGTCATATGGAATGAGGCACCGCTGTCTAGATACCACATGCATCCCATTAAAGTGATGGCCATGCATGCAATGAGAGTAAAATCAAGCTCGAACTCTGAAGCCAATGCTTCACTCACTGCAACTGAAGGCTCCTTCTCGCTTTCCTTTTTCTGTGGAAAATTCGAAGCATAGTGCCCATGCTCATGACAGTGAAAACATCTGACCTTAGACAAGTCTCTCTTTCCCTCTTCGCCTTGGGATTTATTTCCCTTGACCTTATTTTGTTCTCCCGCTAATACACAATATTATTCTTTGTTGGTGTTGGAGGTCCCGTCTTTGGTGCTCCGCCTGATCTCTTTTATCACCAAGTCCGACCATAAACGCTCCCAGTCTGGTAACTTTTCCCTCCCATTCACAGAGTCCTGGTTACTATGCCAGCTCTTGGGAAGGCCTAGAAGTACTAGGGTCACCAAGTCATCATCAACTAAGGTCACACCAACACTTCCAAGCTCATATTGAAATTGAGTGAACTTCGCCAAGTATGTTGGTACCATCTCACCCTCCTCCTTCTTGATCTTTCTAAGCTTGTCCTTTAGCACCAACATCCTTTGGTTTCTTCTGTTCTGAAACAGATATGTCAAGGCATTCCACATAGCATATGGAGTCACCTTCCCATGGAGACTTGAGACAATATGATCCCGAACTCCCTCTAACAAGATCCTTCTCGCCTTTTCTAGCTTCTTTTGCCATGCATCAAGAAGTTGGGCATCTGCTGCTGCGGGCTTGGGAATAACAAAATATATGAATAACTTCAACCTGTTTTCCTCCAACACTGACTCCATCCTTTCCTTCCATTCAATATAATTCAAACTACCCTCAAGTGCATATTCGAGTCTCAAGCCATTGAAAGACATCTTTATTTGCTGGTGGACCCTGAAGAATAAATCTACAAATTTGAAACTGCTCAAGAAAAACTCAAATTCTTGTCTTCTATTGTGATTTCTGGCACTCTGATACCATGTAGAAATTACACCAATGGATTCAATCTGATCATGAAATGTACTAAAACAAGATATTGAATCCTTTTAAAATATTTGCAGAATATAAATCATGATAGCTCAATCACATGCAAGTAAGATAAAGAAGTAAATCAATCGCACAACACAAGATTTTACTGGGGAAAGAAACTACTCAAAAAACCTCTATCATATATTTTAAATAGTCAAATAATCATGAAACAACACAATGCTTTCTCACATTGAGAAAATCTTGCACTCTACCGATCGTCTCACCTTGATCCCGCTCAAAACTGACTAGAAATTCTCAGGAAAAAATGACCAACACTTAGCCAATTCTCAGCCCCTGCTTATCCCAACCTTTCTCATGCAATCCCTATACAATTAATCCCTATTAAATAGGATAATCAAACTTCCTTTCCTGCGCAATCCCTGCCTTCCTCTGACATTATAATTGCGCGCAGGCAGTTCGCTAAAATACAACTGATAGTTAACTTCCCTTTAACCTCTATCTCAACTGGGTCTTCATCATAACTGACATGCATGAAAATATTAATAGAAAATCATCAATGACTTTATAGATCACCGCTTGTGAATTTAATATAATTTAATTCACTTGACCTCTCACTAGCTCATCACTCAGTTAGAACTAGTTAAACTGATTTTAACTCAATTATTTTGAGTTAAATGATTACATTCACACCACACTAGTGCTACAACTACAACTGGACCTTGAACATAATAGAATCACTCTACATGCCTCACCTTAGACCTTCAAATTGAAATTCTTGAGCTAAATAAGTATATATCTCTTAGCTAATTGATACAAGTTGTTATGAGATGAAATTACAATTTACTTTCAATTTAATTAAGGAATAATAAAATCAAAATCCTCACATGGTAGCCATTTCTAGGTGCCATTTTTTGGATTTTATTTTTGGATGCCAATTTCACTATTTCTTGTTGCGAATTTCAACAAATAGTTATTATTCATACAAGTATTAAAAGGAGAAACCCCGTGACTATGTAGGGAATCCAAATTGCATATGATTTACATTAATAAATTATAATATAGGATGACAAAATTGATCCTTGGTGGCAGATAAATAAAATTGCAAAGAAGCCTATGGCAGGGATCAATCAGTTTACTGGGAAAAATAGACAACAATATGGCCATCTAGAGATGGAAGGAAAAGGGGAGTTATTTAAAAAAAAAACAAAAAACTACGATTGGAAAAAATAAAGGTGTAATAATGCAACATGTAATGTGTATGCAGTAGTGTATTAGCTGCAATCTATTATTAAAAAAAAAGGGACTATTTCGTGGTTTGAAACTTTAGTGGCCTTCATCTATTGGCATAACCGTTGGGAAAGTAAAAGAATCTATAATAATGAGTGTTGCTAACTCTTATTGAACATAGGTTACTGACCCTTTTCAGGTCGTGATTCATATTGATCACTCTTGATGGGTAGATATAACCAATAACTAACAAATTTTGTAATCAAGATTGATTATGTATATATATATATGTGTGTGTGTGTGTGTGTGTCCTTAATTGGTGAAAAAATAATGACCATAATGGTTATGGATGTAGTTCGAATCTGAAAGGAAGAAATCTATTCCAACCTATATGCACTATCAATCAAAAGAAAATTGTTGCTACAAAAAATGATAATCAGGTTAACTATCGTGGAAACACTTCACCTTGAGAGGAAAGTATAGAAAAAATAATTATATGCATAGGGGCATGTTCCAACCGATTTTAAGGGTTAAGAAACACCGAGGATGATGTTTCGCTTGAGGGAGGGAATATGTAACACCCTCAGAAATTACTATGTAAGTAAGTTACCATTTTAATTTTCACTTTTACCATTAAGATGGAATCTAAAACTCTTGGTTTGGGTAACGAAGTGATTTTGTGATATGATTTTTTTAATGAAATGGAAAATAAATTTTACTTGAAGAAGAAGTTAGTTAAATAAACCTCCTAGACAGTTGCTGGAAGTTATCAAATCCTTGATTGAAAAATGGGTTTTGAGGAAAGCCAAAGGAGGCTGGAAGAAGAAGGAGTGGAAGTGAGAGAAAATGAATGAGACATGAAGGCTAGGCATGACGCTACCAAAATAAAAACTCCTGAGCTGGGTGCAATAAACGAGTGGAGATTTCTGAAAGGAAAAAAATCCTAAGCTGGGTGTAATAAACCAGTGGAGAACTGAATTAACCCTGGAAGGGTGAATGTCTAAGTTGGACTTGGGGTCCTGATGCTTATACTAGTTTATAACTCTAGTTTGGAGAAGAAGAGATCGGGGGAGAGACTGTATGTCATAGCTAGTCTCATGGTTGGGCAAAGAGATCCTCTGAAAGAAAAACTGCTGGAAAAAAAACAGATATGTATTTCTATGTGCACAATGTTTGAATACTAAATATTTGAGTAACGAATGTAGATTAGTGAACAGTTATTCCAATCATGTATGTGGACAGTGTTTGAATTTTAATATCTCAGTAATAAATATAGACAAAAAATAATTAATCTAATCCTGTTATGTTTACTGCTAAATAGATTTCATGAATAATATGGATCTGTTAACTATTTTAAATAAACTTTCACTGTATGAAACTGAATTAAAATATGAATCCATGATGGTTGCACTACTAGATAGTTACAGAAAAATATACCCATGCATCTAAAGAGAAATAAATGTTAGCAACGAAAGTGGAAATAACTGGGTTAAATATTCACATGGATAGGCTTCGGGTTGGTCCTCCGGCCAAGCCATAGGCAACCAGGGACAGTCCCTTAGCCATCTAGTGAGGTAAGAAATATGGAGATGACAACTTATGAGTTATAATAACTTGAGAAGCAGGCCTAAGAAAGAAATTAATTAACCATAAGCTCCTGAAATTACAAGAATGTAAAACTACAGAGAGATCACATTTGTAATATTATATAGAGTAGGGAAAAAAATAATAGTTGAGACATCTTGTATGAAAGAAAATTATGGACAATGGTAATAAGTATTGCGATAGTAGAAACACACTATAACCACCATTCATAGCGAGTTCAAAATAGAATGAGTACAAACCCTCAACAATCATCAGACATATATATATTAATATTACTTGGAACAACAATTGTTGCATAGAAAGTATAATTCTATGCACGGGTAACACGAAAATCCAAGATGCATGAGGGTTGTGGAAATAAAATCAACAAAGGATAAACACTATAGAAACTGGGGGTATTCCATCCACCCGAACTTATAATATTGATCACAATTTTAGTTAATCTCTAGCAGTAAATCTTGTAGCAATAAAAACATTAATGTATTATAGTAGATAATACAAATACATGGTAAACCCCCGACTGTGTCAGGCATGACCAATTCCATTAAAAAACTAACCCTTTTTCTAATAAATCAAGAGATGTTTTCATTAAATTAATAAGAATTATAGACAAAGGCGTTTCGTGGAACCCTAAGGTTAAAAACCCTCATCATTAAAAGTAAAAACCCCAAAATTTTGTGGGAAAATCTTAAAATTATAGGCATATAACCTAGCTGGAACTCAGACTAGAGAAATCAGACACGCATAATTAAACATTTTCTGATTGGAGTAAGAATAGACAGGGAACTTGACAGAAAAGTTGGAAAGAAAAATCCATTAGTTGAAGAGTATGGTTCAACATCCTCTCCAAGGAGAGCTTAGAGCACAAGCATCAAGAATTACCTGAAAAGAAATCAAACCAAAATAGTGTTAATAAATATAGATAGGAAAGTCATATAAATTACACAGAAAATCATGCAAAGGAGAGATCTAAACCTGTAGGAACGCAAAATGTCAAACCAACAAAAGATAAACCCCTACATGATGAAGAATTTATAAATTATTTAAGTTTCAATTTGGAACACTGAAAAACATTCAATGGTCTATCATCGATTAATAAAGTAATTACCTGTAACCTGAAGAAGTATTTGGTGAGCTACAATACCCCAACTCGGCATAACCAAATATACTCTCTAGATTAAAGGAAAAATATTTGTTTAACACATTGCGCATAAAATGCAGAAGGAAGGGTTGTGTTAGGGTTTGAAGATAGATCAAGCTGTGGTGCAAGGCAGGGAGTCCAAATGATAGAGTCAGCATTGATCCCGTAACAAAAAAGGTGACCAAGAAAAAACCCTAAGTCTGTAGCGTCGTCGTCTGATGAGCTGGTGGACATGTGGATGATGATAAGATATCTTAGTTGTCTCAGTGTTGAGAAGAGTGCCAAAGTACTGTGACTCGTAACACATCTGAATGGTTCTCGCCATAACCGTGAAGTGAAAATTTAAATGTCAATTCAATAGTCAATTTAAGTCTATTAATTCATATTGTGACATTATATACGGTGTGTAAATGCATTCTTTGTATTTCCATATGTGTCATTTTAAATGAAATAAACCATGTTTGACATTTTGGTAGATAATCATAAATGCATTGTAGCCATGCACACTATATAACTATTATTTCAAATAAAATTGATTGTGCTATCATGGAATTTGGCCACCTCAAAAAAATTATTTAGGTGTTTTAACATTGATGATTGTTACAAATAAGGTCAAGAAGAAGTTAAATGATCTAGCACAGAGGAACTGTTATATTTATTCTTTTGTAGATATAATCAAAATCAAGAAGACACATTTATAATAATGTCGTTGTAGAAATAATTACAGTGAAGGGTAAACTACCACATTACATGTGTGATAGATAATTGGTGTTTGTGTTATTGTTATAGAAAACAAAGAATGTTATTGTGCTCTCTGGGTAAATTGCAGATAAGTGGTTTCAAGGTTTGGCCGCACTCCAAAAGGAGATCTGGATATTTCTCTGTCCCATTTAAACCCTTATCCAATGCAATAACTTCATAATGTGCATTGATAGAGTTATTGTACATGCCATAATATATCTACATTTCAGAAACTTAGCCAGAATAGAGATATCAGTTGGGAAGGTAGTCAAGCACAGTAAGATGGGAAAATGAATGGAAATGTACAACAATAAACTTCAAACCCTCGTTTAATTCCATTCTAGATTCTTAAAATGAAATGAGATAAAACCTCTGTAAATAAGCATGCATATTAGCGATTATATAACACTTCACTCTATCTCAATAAAGAAAAAGAGTGTAGGATCCAATCAAATTAGCTTACTTAAAATTAAATTTAATGACAACACAAATGAAGAAAAGTAATAATCGACAACCTGTTCCAACTTGGTTTATACAGTCCATGTGGGATAGTTTAATTAAAAAACAATACATATATCCAAGACATAAACATAGATTTGTAAGTTCTCTGGAGCCATTTCAATTAGAAAATTTCTCAGAATCCTTGTAAAATAATACAACCAACAAGTTTTACATAAAATCTGAAATTCTTGACTTGAAGGAGGCATAGAACAGTTAAAAAATGGATACCCTTCCTACTGAGGTACTAACCCTCATCGTGTTCATCACACAAGTAAAATCCTCCTATTCGGTGTTAACCCATTGTCCAAGAACATGACTTGAAACCAAATTACAAATTATACAGGGAGCTGAATATATATATATATATATATCGGCAAGAAATTTTTAGGATATTGATGCCAGATAGTGATAAGCTTCTTGCCGATATGACGACCTTACTAGCCTGCAATAGAAATATAGAAAATGAACAGGAGGAAAACCCTCTTAGTAAAGTTTCTAGAAATAAATGAGGGGCTTGACACCTACCTGGAACTGTGGTGGTAGAAGCCTAAAACCATGGATAATCAGGAAAACGACTCGGCCAACTTACATGACCTGTGAGTAACCAGAGAGTAAAAGGGTAATAAACTAGGAAGAAAAAAAACTTGTGTGAAACCCTTGCAGAGAAATATAAATAAAGAAAAACATTTAAGAACATAAAAACATGTTTTGGAACTGTGGAAATTACCTCGAGGAAGAACACCCTTGTTAATTTAAAATTCTGTGAGTCGAGAAGTCTAAAACTATGCATTTTTGTCACCAAACTACATGTTCTATTTGGCAGAAATTTAGCCATGGGGTTTAAGAAAAATCTTGTAGGGAAGAATGAATTAGTCTGAGCTGGTTTAGGTCCATTACCCTGCGATAGCAACAGAAAGTCCATCTCTGAGGGTAAACCCTCCGCCGCGGAGCTTCACCACCAAACTAAAACGCAAGAATGAACCATCACACTGTGCGTGGTGTAGAGAAATTACCCTAATTCGTGATGGATTGTTGAGCACCGTTGGATCAATGGATGGGAGATCGGTGGATGAAGACTTACTTCGTAGCACTAAGGAAACCGACACCTGTAGGTTACATAAGTTTGAGAGGCTTTCATACATAAACCTATAGTAACTAAGACCATCGGTTAAGGGCAAAAATTCCTGGAAGTATGGGTAACCATCAGTGGAAATTGATGTAACGTATAATTGTACAGTGGAATTAATTATCCCTTGAAAAATGTATCAATAGTTCATATCTTATCAAGGAACCATAATTTAAAAATTCTATTAGATCATGTGTCATATGTTATATGAACGAACCTTAGGGGTTTGAACTTAAAAAGGAAAATACAATCTATGAATGTATCCTATATAGACATACTTAATTCAAATGTTAAATTCGACTCGTGTTGCCTCATTTTATTACTAAACTATGGAATATGAATGTAAATAAATGTGTGATGATTTTTATTTTTATGGTCTAAATGTGTTAGATAGTACATCTGACAAGTGGTATCAGAGCCATGTTCCAACATTGTGGCTTCGTGGGTATTGAAAGTGCAATGATGTGATGAGCACATTGAAAGAGTGAAGCAGAGGCTAGGAGCAAGATCCATAGAGGGCCCTGATCGTCAGGGAGACCCGAAGCGTCTTCTGCGAGAAATAATCCGAAAATGTGGGTATAACTGGATGCGAACCGACAGTACCACACAAAGAGATTGTTGGAAGAACAAAAACAACAAAATATACAACTACTGGAGACCGTGCAACAACTGCAGAATGAGATGGCACAAATGAGAAATGATAATGAGAGGTTGATTCAAGAACACGACATAATTTTAAAAAGTATCTCTGATAAACAAAACAATAGAGCTCATCAGCCAAATCCATATCACAAAACCCATAATGAAAGGGAACAACAATGAACTGAATATGACTAGGAGGAGATTCATACTCAGAGGAGTCAGTGCTATGAAAGACATAGAATTGAGCATGAGGAGGATTTTGATAATTTGAATGACCAAGGAATGACAAAGAAGAAAAGGATGGAACTACAAGGTGAATTCTGAAAAATTAAGCTGCTAATGTATGATGGAGAGAAAGAAGAGGTAGTCGAGGCCTCTATCATCGAAATGAATAAAATTTTCAAGTGTATGATTATAACATCAATCTCGGGGCTAGATTTTCCATCTATTGGCTATGGGGAAAGGCCACCCTGTGGTGGGAAGAGATTAAAATTGTGCAGAAAATAGATGAGCATAAGGTAAACTGGGAAGATTTCCGGAGGCACTTCAAGAATAAATTCTTGACAGAGCACTTTTGTGATGAAAAATTTAGGTAATTGCATGACTTACGCCTGGGAAAACTAGCCATGAATGATTTCATAGCCAAGTTTACAACCTTATTGAGGTATGTCCCTTACTTACATGAGAAGAAAGTGAAAATACAACATATTTTAAGAAATTTACCTACCTTCATGAAGGAAATAATTGATTTCGACAGTCCTAAAATGATGGATGAAGAGATTAAAAAAGCACGAATATGCTACCAAAAAACCAAGCAAAAGGACACTAACAAAGGCTGGAACTAGAAGAAAGGGTCCAAGAGCTTTCAAAACTTCAGGAATTCCAAGCCGACTCCTAAAGGTTTCCAGAGAAGTTCAGGGAACAGAATGATAGAAAAATCACAGTCGAAACCAAAATGGCAATTAGGGGCTAAAACAATAGAAGCATCCAACAACCGGAACCTAGTCAGGTGCAAAAACCCACCTTACAATGTTGGTGTTGCGGAAAATCCTATTACTATTTTAACTATCCGCATAGAGCAAGAACAAAACAAGCAGCCAATGTAAAAGAAGCCTCGACTGTTGACGACGTAGAAAGAAGCATACCTTGAATCAACACAACTTTGGATGACCATAAGGCAGAGTACCAACCCTCAATGATAAAATGTGAAGTTAAAATCGCTAATCAACTTGTCTATTTTTTAAAAGACCTTGGTGCTAGTTTAAGGTACATTAGCCACAAAATCATAGAGTTATGTCATTACAATGTCTTAAATTTCAGAAACCATGGCTAGTACAGTTGGCTACTGGTGCCAAGCGACGAGTAACTACTAAAACAAAAAATTGTCCTATTGAGATATCGGGACAACACATTCATGTGAATCTAAATGTGCTTCCCTTGGGCTCATATGATGTGTTGATTGGGATGGATTGGCTAGAATTCCATTGGCCTGTGGTAGATTGTAAGGATAAAAGTGTCAGTTTCCTCACTGATGAGGGAATAAGATGGGAGCTACATGGTATTAAGAAAGACATTAAATTACGACCCATTACGGCCAATCAATTAGGAAAATGTATCCAAAAGGGTTTCTAAATATATGTTTTTCAAGTCGGTTACACTAATTCTAAGGACAAGATAACCTCACTTGAAAATATGCCAATTATTCAATATTTTGTTGATGTGTTTCCCAAGTCAATACCGGGTTTACCACCCAAGCAGGACATCGACTTCACTATAGAGCTAATTCCAGGAGTAGCTCCTGTATCAAGAAATCCATACTGTATGAGTAAACTGGAGCTAACTGAGCTCAAAATGAAGTTGCAAGAGTTTCTTGATAAGAGATATATCCGTCCCAGTGTGTCTCCCTAGGGGGCTCCGACATTTTTTGTGCGCAAGAAGGATGAGACCATGTGGTTATGCATTCATTACCGACAACTGAATAAGATGACCATTAAAAACAAATACCCACTGCCATGAATTGATGATCTATTTGATAGTCCGTGGAGATAGTGTGTTTTCAAAAATTGACTTAAGATCAGGATATCATCAAATCCGGATCAAACACAAATATATTTGTAAGACTACCTTCTAAAATCGTTATGGGAATTATGAGTTTGTATAATTGTTGTCCTTTGGCCTCACCAATTCTCCTGCAACCTTTATGAGCTTGATGAATGGAATTTTTGAGCCTTATTTGGATAAGTTCGTATGAATTTTTATCGACGATATCCTAATTTATTCTAAAATCCAAGAAGAGCATGAGAAGCATCTCAGGATAGTTCTGCAAACTTTACAGGATAATCAACTATATGGTAAGTACAACAAGTGTGATTTATTCAAGGACCGAATTCAATACTTAGATCATGTGATATCGCCTGAGGGGATAGTTGTCAATCCTAAGAAAATCCAGACAATTATGGAGTGGGTTGTCCCTAAGAACATTGCAGATATACAATATTTCATGAGAATAGCAAGTTAATATCGTCGATTTATCAAGGAGTTTTTAAAAATAGCTTACCCCATAACTTCCCTACAGAAGAAAGGGAGAACATCTAGGTGGACATTGGAATAAACAACTACTGACTTCAGCCCCAATTTTGAAGGTGACAGATTTGGAGAAGGAGTTCGTTGTGTGTACCAGTGCATGCCAAGAAGGTATGGGAGGAGTTCGTATGCAAGAGGATAAGGTAGTAGCACATGAATTCCACATACTGAAGCAACATGAATATAAGAATTTTTCTTACAACCTGGAACTCACAACGGTATTTCATGCCTTAAAAATGTGGCGCCATTACTTGTTGGGGAATTTTTTTTTCTTTTAATAGATCACAGTAGTCTGACCACCTTATTTAGTTAGCCCAATCTGAATGCACGACAGGAAAGATGGACCACATTATTTAGTTATTTTTATTTTTATATCATGCATTTGAAGGGAAAGAAAAACCGAGTAGTAGATGCTTTAAGTATGAAAGTACAACGTGTTTACGAAATCCAGTACCATCAAATCGAATATGATGTGTTGAGACCACTTGCTGAAGCTGCCCTTAAAGATCCATATTATAAATATCTTTGGCATCACACTGAAGAACTACAGAAATTGGGTAAAACCGCTGAGTATGGATAGTCGAGACCAATTGAATTTCCATGGAAGAATTTATGTTCCTAATCAAATGTCTATTAAGAAATTTTTACTGGATGAGCATCACCGTAGTCCATATGCAACTCATCTAGGATATCAAAATTTGTTTTATGCGCTAAAGAAGGAATATTGTTGGCTAGGAATGTAGAAATATATTGCAGAATACCTGTCTAAATGTTTAGAATGTCAACAGGTAAATGCTGAACATCAACATCTGATAGGTTTGTTGAACCCCCTCCCTATTCCGGAATGGAAATGAGAAATGATTACACTAGATTTCATAACTGGACTACCTAGAAAAAAAAAAGTAGCATGGCTCTATTGGTGGTAATGTATAAGTTGAGCAAAACTGCTCACTTCATTCCAGTAAAATCCATTTACAAGATGGTGGACAATGTAGATATTTTCATGAAAGAAGTATTCTGGTTACATGGCATACATAAGGTGATAGTTTCCGACAGGGACATGAAATTCACATATTCTCTTAAATACATTTATATGTTATTTTAAATTATTATAAGTCCTTCAACTAAATTCGTAAATAAAACAATTACCACATTAACTTAAACAAATATTTATACAACTTGAGGGTTATACCTATCCACAAGTGAAGCAACGATTGTAGTAGGCACAATGGTTACAGTTCTTTGAAAATTTTTATGGGTCTGAAAAGGATGTCACTAAATCATTTGCTTGGGTCTATGATGGGATAAAAGAAAAAATTGGAGATATCAAATTTGTCTTGACAAAGTAATTTATGGCGGAAGCTACCAGATTACCAAGAATTGGGGAAAGTTAGTTTAAAAACCAAAAAATCAAAGAAAAAGAGTGGGAGACCTTCCCTAAAAACCTAGGTATGGACATCTCCATTTTCAAGAAAGGAATTCCAGTAACAATTTTAAAAAGTAAATGGAGAAATTTGTTATTAGTCATTCAAAAGTTTATAACCAGTGAGAGTAGGTTGGGTGATATGTTATTCTAATATTCCCGATTGTTGATGTGTTCTATTAATTGAAAAAAAATAAATTTACCATATTTATTGCTTTGCAGTTTAAGAAAAATGACTGCTAACATCCATAGTAAAATACAGTTTATTGATAATGCTTTGTATCATCATGGGTTAGTAAAAATTCTGATTGAAGCTCATTTGACAAGTAAAGGGAATAGTTGGGAGGATTTTCTGGTTCAAAATCATTTTAAATAAGTTGAGCAAGGTGAATCCAATTCTAAGATACGAAGGAGTCGACGGAAATTTCCCTCAAACACTAAGCTTAAAAACCAAGATTTACTTGCATAAGAAATACAAAAAGATAAGCATACACATAAATATTTTGATGATGAAACCCCTCTTGCAAATGTTTTAGAAAAACTTAAACAAAATAATGTTATAAAGAAGAAATCCATTAATACAGATGAAGGTCCATTGAAAGAAGGAACAAAGCAAGAAAAATCCTGCAAGAAAAAAACGTGCTCTCACTACTGAAAAGCCACTAGGAAAAGTAAAAAGAAGTGCATGACTTATGAATTCAACCATTGCACAATCTCCAGGTTTTGTTTATTTAGGAGAAGAAGAAGAACCAAGAATACCATCACCAATTGCAAGTCCAACAAGAAAAATACTATAAATCGACCTTGTCCAATAGGAAATATATGATTATATAGAGTCTCTTGAAAAAAAATACAAATCAAAAGTTTTTGATTCATATTCAAATCAAGAAGAAATTCTAAAAAGAAGAAATTCTAAATGAAAAAATTCATTTCAGTCCTCCAAAAGAATCTAGAATTCAAGATACTCTTAAACAAGAAATTTTTGAATTGGAAATGTTAAATAAGTATCTAAAGTAGGAACAAGAAGCAATGAAGATACAAAATGACATGCAAACAAATAAAAATGATAATATTCTCCTAGATATTTTCGACTGGTACAAGAAAAAAAATAAGTTAAAATCTAAAAATAAAATTCTTAGGAGCAAGGTGAGAAGTTTACAATGCAAGATTTTAATGAAGAAACCGAGGATGGAAACCAATACCAGAAAAGTAAGGAGTACTAATTTAGATGTTCTTTCCCAAGCCTCGAAGATATCTTAGTCACAAAGTGGTTTACAACTTTTTTAAATTTTGTGCATGAGGACAAGCAATATCTTTTGTGTGGGGGAATGTTGAAGACCAAAATTGCTCCTTTTTGACACCCTCTTTAACTCTATTCTCTTCCTTTTTTACCATAATAACTCCAATTAAGTGTCATATTGCAAGGTTATTGGAAAAAAAAGGCATTCAATCATATTTTATTCATATTTTAATTCTTCCTTTATTATTTGATTTAATATTTTCACAAGCTACCAAATTTTATCAATTTTGCAGGTAATAATCGATTCTGTGGCTTACTTGAAGAATCTCTAGGCTCTGAAACAATAGTGGAGGAACAAAGTAGATGAATAGGTAGATGACAATCATCATAATGATATCCACCTATCCCTATGATCTATAAAAGTGATAAGGGCGTCGTAGGGGCAGGTCAATGTGGAATACAACCCAACGGAAAACCCAAAGACAGATAAGACAAGCAAGAAGATCGTTGATTGAAGATGATATTTTTCCTCATGATTTGATTCTTAAATAGAAAATCATGAAGAATCATTATTTTATTTAAAAGATGCTATTTAAGAAGTTTTTTTGAGAAGGATATGCTTATAAATCTCCAAACAGTTTAACCAAGGAGGTTATAAAACTTGCTTCTCAGCATGATGATACACATGAATGTTTATTGTTTTAAAAGCTCCTTGAAATCATTTAATCGAGCTTCTTATTCCACTTTGTTGTGTGTATAGATGTGTGATTAGTTTCTAATGAGCTCTGTGTACCTGCAATCATGGGAGGCCCCCCTAGGAGTTGTAAGGCTTCATTTTTACTTCTAGTTAAGCTTTTTGTTTCATAGGATTAAGTTATCACAGTGATTATAACTTTGATTTTCAGAGAATGCTTGTGACAGTTAAAATAGAGTTTGTTGTAGATGTCATAATAGAACTTGCTATAAAATTCCTTTTTGTAGAATTTCTTTCATAAATTTAATCTCATTGTGTGAAGAATGAAGAAAATAATTGAAGTAATTTATTATGCACATGTAAATTGTGATTGATTTAGATAGAAAGTAAAATAATTTGATTTAGAATTTGCAATCAGAAGTATAATTTATTTCAAGGTTTTATTTTTGTCAGTGTTAAAGATATTTAGATTTAATTTTGCGAGTGTGATATTTTTCCGCACTTAAAGATTAGTTTCATTTATGTCAGTGTGAATTCGATTTGACTTTGTTAATGTGATATTTATTTCTGCATTTAAAGTTAGCTTTATTTCTGTTAGTGTGATTTTTTCCCTTCACAGTGACAATATTTTTACTTTGAGCGATTCTTAGTTAAAACATGTGCATAAAAACATCCTAATTCAATTTTAAAGTTACTCACATAATAAGGAATCCTAGCACAAATGGTGCACATATACTTCATCAGTTTACAAGCTGTGGTTGATAATTTATGAAGTAACTTAAGATCAATTAAATTACCAACACCAACCCTCCTCAAAACGGTTATTTTTTAATCCATTTAGATTGTATTCAGCATGAAAGAGAAGGAATCCCTTGATTTTATTCACCTTGAGAAACTTGAACCAACAACATGAGATAAGAAACTATGAAAGGAAAGTAAAATTTCAATATTTTGTAGAATTTTATAAGTTGAATGTTGATTAATGGTTTGGGTGTATAGTCAATGTGTTATTTTGGCATTTTGATTGAGTATTTGTATCAAAAAATAAAAGTTGAGTTTGATTTCTTCATTATATATGTATTGTTTCAATTCTACATAAGATTGCATGGGTTTAATTTTCACATGACCTTCGTAAACACCCTATTTTGATGTTTTGGTTAAATACCGACATCCACAGGTAAGTCTAGTTAACAAGTGAAGCTCACTTTCACTGGGAAACTTCAAATGAATAAGGTTCCCTGAAATATCATTAATATTATCTCAATAGAGCTTCAAAGCCTTCACTTCTCATTTCCTACATCTAAGTCAAAATTATCATATCAATTCCATTGAAGTTAAACACACTAGTCTCCATCTTGAATCCATATTTGAATATAAGGATTTCCATCTTCTTCATGGTACCACTTGCATATCCCTCTTAATATTTGTGTCTTTAGAAGTATATGAATGAAATTTTTTATACTCAAAACATATTATATCTAAATTGAATTATTTTTTAAGCATTCAACTATTTCCTTCATAAGAAAAAAATACAAAACTATTATAAGCAAAAATATCTTCTTATTATTTATCAGACCCTTCTCTATAGGAATGCATGGAATAGATATCATTTTTTCTTTGATATAGTTACAAAGGACTTCCTTAGAAGCCCAAAGCTAATGCATACACCTTTTGTTGGATCCATTCCTATGGACTTCTCACTATCTCTATTTTAATTTGCTCCACTCTTGAATGCCTTTCTCTTCTTCAGGGATTTTCTCTTGTTGATCTTCCCTATCTTCCATTTTGTGAGCCCTCTCTCTTTCATTTAAACCAAACAATATATTTCTGTGGGGCCATTGCCTTGAAATACCGCCTCTATTTTCTCATGACTTTCCTAGTTTTGTATATTATTGGTGACCCTCACTAACTGTTACTTTATTTAACCCATTTAAGTGAATAACCCTATGTGGATGCTAGGAATATTTCCCATATTTGTTTTTTGGTGTTTTCATTCTCTATTATTGACCTATAGTTATTAATATGTTTGAGGGGCTCGCGAGAGGTGTTTGTGTTAGTTTGGTTATTTAGGTATATCCTTGACTTTTTTATTAGGTTAGGCCTTGCTTTCAGGATTTATTATAATAATTTTGGACGGTGTGAATTCTTCCCATTTTCCAACCTTTGTTATAGGTTATATTGCGGGGAGTCAACTGGCTGGAGAGAGGGTGTTTCAATAGTCTAGTAATATTTTAGGTCTTTTCCTTTATCCAACGAGGGAGAGTCAGATTCAAGGATATTTATTGTCAATGTTTGGTTCCTGGAGGGGGAAGCAATGTTCTACTTTTACTAGTTGCACCTTGGATGATGTTGGTTAGTGCTTGCAAGGTATAATTACTTTATAGGCTTGGATTCAAATCAATATCTACGTATGGAACTAGAGAAAATTCTTGTATGGGGAGGGATCACTAAATGATATTTTTATAGTAAAACATATTTATTTTAAATAATAAATTAAAAATTTAGAATATTTATTATTATTAGAGGGAATATTTTTTAATTTAAAGTGAATGGCAAATATTTTTTAAAATATTAGAATTTACTCCCCCATGGAGGGTGCCCAACCATGGGAACTGCACCATCATCTTGATAAGTGCATCCAAAAATTAATATAAGGTGGGAGGCTATCGAAATTATGGGGATAACTATGTTGGAGTTGTGGGAAGGAAACTCAATTTTGTATCCCACCTTCAAGATGGATTCAAGATTAATAATGGAAACTATTGTGATGATGGTGGCTTATCATGACATTGGGTGATACAACAAGGATATAGTATGGCTCTAGCTCATCAAATTCTTCTGTAGGCTAGGTTTATATCTGGTTTATCTATAGTAATTTATTTTTGAAGTGAAAATCCCCATTTTATCTATGATTTATGTCATTATAAATTGAGAGAAGTATTAAAAATGAAACCATGCTCAGATTATGTTTTTCTCTGCAATTTTGCAGGTTGAAACCATCAAGAAAGTAACAGAGTATGTGTCTCAGTTGAGAAGGATAGGCAAAGGACAAGGTACGATGATGCTATGTTTATTTTGATAACATTTGAGGAGAGATGATCATTTTCGTATCGAGAATGAAAGTAAAGAATTATGTCTCATTACTAAATGCTGGAGTGTAATTTATTTGGTTCTCTTGTAGTTGTATGGAATTTTGATCAGATGCTCCTCAACGGAGGTGATGTGGCTGCTGCTCTTGTTGCTTGAACTGTTTGAGAATTTATATTTTGGACTTTATTGTCGAAACTGAAAGAATCGAGATAATTTATATATAGATTATGCACTATATATAACTTTATATGGATTTCACTTCTATGATTTATGTTTAACTTTATATGAATTTCACTTCTATAATTTATATTTATGTTGCAATGTCAATGACCATATTATCAAATTGTTTCGGTTTAAAACAATTATTAATTTGTGTGGATATTTTGTTGGAAAAAATTGTCCTAGCACATTTTGCTGAAATATAAATAAAAATAAAAATAATTGAACACTGTATTTTGGAAAATATCAAATAAATAAAATCTATGTAAAAAGTGAAGCCAATGCTTTGCTATATATATTTATTTTCTTCTTGATAAAATATACTCAATGGTTGCTGCATATTATTTTTCTTCTTGAAATATCACTCTTAGATGTCAATTATGATATAAATCACAATGTTCAAAACAAGGAACCTCCTCTTTTCTAAGCTGCTCAATGTTTAACTTCTTCTCTTCTCTTCTCTTCCAAACTGTCCAATGTTTAATATGGTATGATAAACGTCGACTCTTAATATTTTTGCATCCTTAACCATCATACTTCAATGGATTTTTAGATTTAATATCTTTATATCCTCAACTTTTAGTTAATATTAAAATTTAACCTTCATAATTTGGTAGTGGTTTAGATTAAGTGTTTTGTATCTTTAACTTTCAGTTACATTTAAAGTTTGGGAATTTTTGATATCTTTTTGAAAGTTGACTAACAAAGTGGTTTGGGAATTTTTGAAAGTTTACTAATCCTAGATATATGAATTTTGGTAATTTATGTTTTTAAGAGAGGAAAATAATTGTTTTAGTTTCCATGGCTGTGATTTTAATTTTAGAAAGTTGAAATTCAATTTTTTTTTTAAAATTTTTTTATATAAATATTAAAAAATAAAAATTACAATTTAAAAAAAAAAAAAAAATTTAATATTCGTGAAGATAGAATAGGTAATAAAATTAAAAATAAATAAAAAAATACCCCAATAATAAATAAAATATTCACTTAAATCCATTTTTTTTATAATGATTGTATTTAATGGTAGAATGATGGTTGTATAAATAAAATATTCACTTAAATCCATTTTTTTTAATGGTTTATATACGATCCGTTCTCTTTTTTTTATAATGGTTGTATTTAGTGGTAGAAAATAATTAAGTAATAAAAAGTTTTATTTTGTAATGTTGATAATATTTTATATTTTTTTAACTTTTTTATAACCTAGTTTTAAGAAAGGATGGTTTTGGTTTTGTTACATTTGGATTTTTATTTATGCTATTTAATTTGGAATTTCATTAATATTTAGGTAATAAATTTTGGGAGAACAAATATATTAATTATAATAAACATGGAAACATATAATAATGTGTTTGTAGAATTGAATGACATCCAATGAAGTGCGGGAACACTTTTCATTCCAACCACAATGTCAAATTGAGATTTAAGGATTCTATAGTGATTGTATTACATTTTGGTTATTTAAAATATTAATTATGATAATATTAATCATGGATATATCAATAGAATTGAACCACATGGAATAGACATTTGGACATTTGGTAATGCTTATTTTTACAATATTATTGGATTGTCATTTTGAAGTTGGTTTCATGGAATAAAACAAGGAACATTTTAGTGGAAATGTGAAGTTGGGTTACACTTTTTGTTTTTTTTTGAGAAAAAAATATTATTTTTAGAAGTTCTTCTAACTTTTTGTAAGCCAAAACAATTTTTCTGTTTAGAAATTCATTTTATGATAAAAATAAAACCTGTCAGAAATTTTATTAGCTTTCTATTAGTTATCTTTTGGAAATTTTTTATTCACATTTGATATGTCAACTTAACAATTCTTTGAGTATGTGTTCTTTAACAATCATGGGATTCATAAAAATTCATGTTGAGACGCATTGATGTATTCGTTGAAATTTTTGAGGAAAAAAATGTTACAACAATCTAGACAAATTCTACTTCGGTATCATTATATTTACGAAACCGACTGATGCATATCATAATTACTAGATTTTTTTTAACTGAACCAATATGAAAAACTACATATTTTGAATATGTTTCGGTTCACGTTAAGTTTCTCAACATATTATTTATAAACTAAAAATATAAAAACTACCCATTACAGACGATAGACCAATATAATGCACCAGAATTTTTTCAATTTTTTTACAGTGTATTTTGGGAGACACAAAACTTTGATTTCACTGAATCCCAATGATCTTCATAAATTTTTTGCACCCATTGTATTACAAAATTAATTAAAATTAGTAATATCTATGGAATTCCATAAAAGTTATATCTCTTGAAAGTACATTGATTTATGCAAATGCTAGTCTTGGTTCCAAAAGTTAATTCATAAAAAATGATGGATTTTAACCATTCCAAAGTTGAAGAAATGTGTTTAGATCTGAGTTGCAACGTAGTTGCAGATGTTTTAGTTTGGTTGAAATTTTATAGTAGTTCGACCGAACTTTTTTTGTCGCTTCGTCTAGTTAGTTTTAACGACAAAAAAGTTCGGTCTAACTTTTTCTCGCAAATTTTGTTGGCCGAAAAATATTCTATAAAGCCCCTAAAAAAAAAAATTTCAAAACTCTATAAATAGTTGAAAATGGAAATATTATGTTCGCACATTTCTTCATTTTGGCTGAACTTGCAAAGGAAAATTTTTTGGGCTGAATTTTCAAAGGTTTTTTGGGCTTCATTTTCAAAGGACATTTTTTGGAGGTATTTTTTAAAGTGACATTTTTTTAGAGTAAGTAAGCCGGAGTCGAAGTAAATCTTTTATAATGATTTTTTAAAGTGGGTTTTTGTTTAAATTTCTTTAAAGTGAGATTTTTTTGCGTGACTTTGGCTACGGGAAAATTTTATGGGCGAATTTTAGCCCAAAGGCGAATTTTAAGGGCTTTTAAATTTTAATAGGGCGAATTTTTTATATAAAACCCATTTTCTATAGTTTTATAAAATTAGCCCAATAATTATTTTTCATACTTCTGAAAGAACTTCCCGAGCAGCCAAATGTCGTATCCTTCGTTCTGGGCAACGATATCCCACCCCCCCGCACGCTCCAGCCCATTCTCAAACGAGGCACTTCACCTTCATAATTGCGCTCAATTGCCCACGAATTACCGCCTCTGTTACTATTTTTTTTCGTGAGTCCCCTCAAGATGAGGCCCCCAATTCAGGAAGGCGGGCTGGAAGTGCTGTGGTCATGAATGCTATAGGGCAAAGTGCTGGCGGAGTGAATGTGCAGGACATGGACATCAACCAGGAAGGCGCTAGTCAAGGCAATGAGATGAATATTGATATTGATCTGGAGCAGCAAGAGCAACAAACTGATACTCAGGACCCTGGAACTGAAAATGCGCAGCACCAAACTCAACCGAGCGAGATGATCTATGGTGCAGGGTCGTGGAAGAGGCATTGGACGAGTAGCGCCTCCACTGTTCCTGGTTTTTGCTATGGCTCTGTCTACTTTTTGAAAATGTTTATGTTTGTTTTCATGGTTTCGGTCAGGTCTCGTAGGCTTTCTTTTTTACGAACAAGATGCATCCCCTGTGTGGGATTTTGCTGGAAAACCTTCAGCACTGGTTTCCCTCTTGGAGGGCAGTGCTCAATAATGATTTTTTGCTTAACAGGCCTCAACCTCGGGCCTGGTCCTGGATAATTCCCGCTGTACATATTTTTGTTTTTTGTTGATTAATAGATTAAGCATACTTAGAAAAAAGAAAGTACATTGATTTATGCAAATGCTAGTCTTGGTTCCAAAAGTTAATTCATAAAAAATGATGGATTTTAACCATTCCAAAGTTGAAGAAATGTGTTTAGATCTGAGTTGCAACGTAGTTGCAGATGTTTTAGTTTGGTTGAAATTTTATAGTAGTTCGACCGAACTTTTTTTGTCGCTTCGTCTAGTTAGTTTTAACGACAAAAAAGTTCGGTCTAACTTTTTCTCGCAAATTTTGTTGGCCGAAAAATATTCTATAAAGCCCCTAAAAAAAAAAATTTCAAAACTCTATAAATAGTTGAAAATGGAAATATTATGTTCGCACATTTCTTCATTTTGGCTGAACTTGCAAAGGAAAATTTTTTGGGCTGAATTTTCAAAGGTTTTTTGGGCTTAATTTTCAAAAGACATTTTTTGGCGGTATTTTTTAAAGTGACATTTTTTTAGAGTAAGTGTTTTGAGTCGAAGTAAATCTTTTATAATGATTTTTTAAAGTGAGTTTTTGTTTAAATTTTTAAAGTGAGATCTTTTTGCAGGACTTTGAAGGAAATATTTTGAGCTTCATTTTTAAAAGAACTTTTTTTGGCGGAATTTTTAAAATAAGTGTTTTGGGTTGAAGTATGTCTTTTGTGCAAAATTTTTAAAGTGAGTTTTTTTTAAAATTAATATGTTGTATTGATTTTTTGAAGTGACTTTTTGTCTAAATTTTGATAGTGAGTTTTTTTTGCGGATTTTGAAGGAAAATTTTTGAGTTTCATACTAAATTATCATGGGAAATCAAAGAAATTGCAAGAGAAAATATGATGAAATAAGAGATGTTGAGGCTCGTAAAGAATACATGAGAGAATATTGCAAAAAAAAAGAGAAGACTGCTCAAATATTGAAAGGGAAAATAAACCTTAACTAGAAGTTGAAGCAGGTATGTAAATGTAAATATTATAAATGATATTTACAATTTAACTAGTGTATTGTGAAACTTAATTTTTATTTGATAAACTAATTTGAAAAATATTTTGCAATTTAAACAAAGAGAAATATTCCTCATAACATTGATGATGAGATATAAAATTTTGAAAGAAAAAATGAAAGAGATATTGAACCAATGATTGAAGATGTTGAAAATGTTGAAAGAAATTCAAGTGAAGAAATTGAATCACCATGTCTGTGTATATATATATGTGTGTGTGTGTTGAATTTGTATTATTGAAATTATACATATTTATTAATTTAATTATTTATTGAATATTTAAACTCATTTTGTACATTTAATTCTCATATGTACAGATGAAATCAATATCGATGATGAGATGTTAGAAATGTTGACACTGCCACATATGGAGATAAAAAATCTAACCATATTACACAATATCGTGTTAAGCGCATTATTGATATGTTCTTCAAAGATGAAAATGTGGCAGTTCAAGCCCAAATTTTGAGAATTCCCTTAACATCAAAGAAATTAAAGGAATTTATGAATCTATTTGGTATTCGAAAATCAACAAAAGATAAAAAAAATGAAGGAATATGTGATACACAATATAAATAGTGCTCTAAATTCAATTGGAAGATCTAGAAAGAAAAGTGATTTAAATGCACGTAGAGCAATACAAATGGCAATGGTTTCATCAAATAATAAAGAGAATCGTTTGGTAAAATCTATGGCACAAGCATTAGGGTCCTCACAAAAAACGTTGCACAAACATCAGAAATTTCGATTGAAAATAGATGTAAATGATGAACTCGCTTATTGACAGTTATTTGTAGGCAACCATACAAAGATATACTTGGAGAAGATGTTAAAAAATAATATATGAATATTGGATGAAAAATTCACATGTTTCACCAAAATCAAGGGATGCGATGCGAGGAAGAATAGCACGAAATCAATATGAAAAACATGCAAAACATATCTTGGACACCACTCAGATAGAGTTGTTCAACAAGTTCATAGAAGTGAATCACGAAATTAATGTCTCAATGAGTGCTTTTGTGCAACAAAAACCATGGTATGTTAAACCTATCACTGTACATGACACTTTTTGTCGTTATCATGTGGAATTTTAGTTATATTATGACACATTCCTTAATTTTGGTAAAACATTTTGGAAAAATTCACCTCCTTCCACTATCCATGATTTCATATCTCAAATTATATGTGCAAGAGAAATCCATGAATTATTTTACCAAAATAAATGTGTTGGTGGTAAAAAATGTGATCATTGTAGAAATTTGACTTTATTTCAAAAAAAATATCCTATTGATATAAATGATCAATCATTGTCCAACATAAAATTGGAATAGAAGAGATATGTATATATTCATACATCGATTGGTTCAAGTAGTACTACAAGTGCTAAAAGAATTGATTTACAAGATCAAGAAGAAAATTTTGTGATAGAGTTTTTGAGAAAGTTTGAGGCTGAAATTTATAAATACACCAAGCATTCCCATAGAGCTATATGGGAGGACTTGCAATTCAAAAAATCCCGTGAATTTTTTCTACCAGGGACCATTTGTCAATAGTTTATTTTGCAAATAATTACACATTTGTTCCACAAAATGAAATACAGAGTGAATACTATCATTCTGACCAAGTCTCTATGCTTTTACATATTCTATATAGACATGCTGAACAAAATATTGATCATATAAAAGCACTAGTTAAAATCGACATGTTATTAAAGAATATCACTTTTATATCAGTGATGACCGTACACATAATACACATTTTGTACAACATTGTTTTGATAAGATTTATGACTCATTGAAAGGTCATGGAATAAAATACAATGAACATTGGATATGGTCAGATGGATGTGCAGGTCAATGCAAATCATCATGATCATTCTTTTGGTTGTGTCGTCTTCCTATGAAAACCCACATTAAACATTGTTGGAATTTCTTTGAGAATCGTCATGGAAAAGGAGAGCATGATGGTGCAGGGGGATGTATAAAACGAGCACTTCGAAGATATCAAATGGACCACTTTGCACAACAACTTGTCTCAGCTGAATAAGTTATTCAATGTTAGGTCCCTATATAACTAGTGTGGTCCCTTATTGTTGTTAGTGTAACCCCCTTATTTTTATTGTTGTACCCCTATAACCCCCATATTGTTATTATTGTGCCCTTACATTATTATTGTTAGGTCGGCTAGGATTATATTGTGACCCCATGGACTCCTATATATAGAAGGAGGTTTTGTCATTTGTATCATTCAAAAAATTTTCATTTATGTAATCTAAAGGAGTTTTCCCCCTCGAAGTGCCTAAATTCTAAGGCGTTGATCTCTCTTTTCTTCTATTTTTAGAACTCTTTTCATAAAATTTGGTATTATAACTTTGGATTCTAGGGTTTCGCTGCTCCAAACAGGTCGTCATAGAATTTTTGTTATAAACATTTTTATACGAAGGTTAAAAAGCTGAAATTTTTATCATGCGAAGCCAAAATTAGGAGGAACTTCGTGTAAAAATTTTAGATCTTGGTTTGAAATATTTTCGGTGATATGATCTGTGGAAGTTAGGGTTTGTGTAGGCTCCCAAATTTCATCTAAAATAGGTGACCTTGGGAAAATCGCCATAACTCTCTCTCTGAGCACCGGATTGGAATTCTGTAAAAAGTGGACAAAATCACATGGACTGTAGTTTCCTGTGTATCAATTTCAAAGCCGAAGGATGAAATAGTGACACGTGGCATGTCGTACATATTTTATCTACTGAACCAGTCCATAATTAGGTCATTGTGGGAGATTGGGAATAACTTTTCCTTGAAGAATCCAAATCAGTTCAGACTTGTGCCGTTCGAAAGAAGATTCAGAGGGCTACTATAGGATTGAATTTCAGATTTTGAAGATTAGAAATCACATAGATAATTCAGTTTCAATATTGAGCTCCTCAAAAGCAAGAAAAAAGTGTGTATTTTTTTTAATTGCATAAGTCTTGTTTGAAAAATCAATTTGAAGTGATTCTAAGGGAATATTGAAGCATAAATATCAATATTGGGTTCTAAAATGCCCCCTAAAAAGAATTCAACACACATTAAGCCCTTCTAATACTCTACTATGACTCATGAAGATGAAGAAGTGCAACATGATATATCAAAATTACATGAGCAAGTGCACCAAATTTCTCTCTCACAAAGAGCAACAAAAAATGAAATGGAAGTTTTCAAGAAAGGCGTGGAAGCGAAGATGGATGGTTTGAAGAATAATATGGATGGTTTGAAGAAAGACGTGGAAGCTAATATGGAGGGTTTGAAGAAAGGTGTAGAAGCTAAAATGGATAGTTTGAAGAATGGCATGGAAGACATGGAAGAAAAAATGGAAGGTTTGAAGGAAGGTTTGACAAAGTTGATACAAGAAATGATTCCTAATGGCGAAAAGAGAATAGAGGAAACTCATGATGAGAAAATATAAATGTTAATTGTGATTTCATAAACTCGAATGTTGGATGGAAGACCCACCATATTCCAAATATCGATATGAGGAAGTTTGATGGTAAGGATACTGTAACATGGATACTATAGATGGAGAAATATTTTGATCTCAAATGTGCAAAACACAAAAAAGGTACGCATTGCAACTTTATATTTAGAACAAAATAAATTTGTATGGTATCGATGGCTTTTCTCCCTTAAAAAAATTGTCACTTGGTCAATTTTACAAAGGAAACGATAGCACATTATGAGAATACAAAGAGAAACACCTTCTTTAGCCAATTGATAAATCTCAAACAAAAGGGTTCAATGGTGGAGCACATTGAGGACTTCCAAAAATGAATATAAGGGTAACTGATATTCCAGAGGAACATAGGATTGATGTCTTCATAGGGATTTTAAAGGATAACATCCAGAATGAGGTTCACCTTTGGGAACCTGATTCATTGGAGAAGGCGTTTAGGTTGGAAAAAAAATTGAATGTAAAATTATGGCGACAAGGAAGCCTACCACTCACATATATAAAGATGGAAGTATTGCTACTCCTAGACTTCCACAACCTACAAGGTTGAGACCACAACAATTGGAAGAAAAAAGAGAAAAAGGGATTTTCTACAGTTGTGATAGAAAATACACTAAAGGTCATAAGTGTGCTGAGAAGAAATTATTTTACATAGATTTTGAAGAGGAGGAAGAAAATGAACAAGAAACTTCAAAAAAAAAGGATATACACCAGGAATTGTAATGACCCATTCCCAAGTTATACACAAAATAATATTAGCGTGTGTACGATATATGCATTTGATAGCTACACCTGCCTATTTCGCACACATCGCACTAGAACACCTACTTACTAATATCAAGATTACATAAGTTAAGGACTTAATATTAAGATTTCAGGTTAATATTAAGTTTAACTAAGTGAAAAGGACTAATAAAATTAAATGATATAATAAATTTAACCCATTAAGTTAAAATGGATATGCAAATATTAAAAATTAATATTAAAAGTACTTAAATGTAAAGTCCCATATTCTATAAATAAGACAATCGTATAATCCCACCTCCATACCTATATTCATAACCACATTAATATGGATCACATCACCATAAAAACATTTAATATCAACATTAAGGTGGATAAGGCCTCGAGAGGTAAGAGGCAGTGGAGGAAGGTTGTTTAAGTTATATTCCTATCCACGATAATGGAAATCACACCACCATAAATACATATAATATCACCATTAATGAGGATAAGACCTCAGGAGGTAAGAGGCGGTGGAGGGAGATTATTTAAGTTATGAAATATGGAGGATAAAGGGGGGTGTTTTTTTTTGGGAGAAGAAAGAAACGAATTATTCTTGAGTTAGATAAACTGTCTGGGAAGGAGTCTCGGGGTTCTTGGAATTCTGGGCACAGGGGTAGAGGAGACATCCTATGGGTCTAGGATTGTTCCTGGATTGGCTGGGAGGATTCAATTGTTTTGGTAATCTGTTCACGACATCACAAGGAGCTCAACAAATCTTCAGCCCGCTTCAGGATTTGTGTTGATTTTCAGGTATTCCTCTATGTATAGATTAATTTTGCAAGCTGAAATTTCAATTTAGCTATTAAAATCCTCTCATTAGATCTATTTTTACTTAAATCAAAGTTCATATAGGTACAGTTAAGAAATCATGGGTAAGAGTCATTACAGGAACCAAACCTAGAGAAAGAAGAAATGAGTCTGACCATATCGTGTAATGTATTGGTAGGAATTACCACTCCTCAAACTCTCAAGATAGAAGGACATATTATCAAGAAGAAAAAGGTAATAGTGTCGATTGATTCGGGTAGTACCCATAATTTTATTCATTGTAAAGTAGCTAAGGAGTTGAATTTCTTCCTATACTCAGCACCAGAATGTCAAGTGATGGTTTCAAATGGAAGAACTATAAATTGCTCTAGAAAATGCCATAATATCAAGCTAACCATGGGGGAATACCTATTGAATAGTACAATGCTTTCCATTCCAATGGGAGGTGTTGATGTTGTACTAGGAGTACAATGGTTACAATCTTTGGGGATGGTAGCTTTTAATTTTCAAAAACATTTCTTGAAATTTTTTTCGGAAGGAAAGGAAGTCGAATTACGGGGTATCGTAGGGAAGCCGGGAAAGATAATAAGCTCTAATGTCATGAAAAATCTTCTGAACAACGAGGCGTAATTTCACAATTATGCTCACTAGAAGTTCCAACATCAAAATCATCTATTTCTCCATATCTCCAAAAAGTATTGGACAATCATTCCAAGGTGTTTGAAACTCCTAAAGGACTCCCACCTATTCGTGATCATGATCATGCTATTCATTTGATTCCAAAAGAATTATTCCTCCAAACATTGGGCCTACGTCTATCCCGATGTGAAAAGAGATTTTGAACAGACTGATAAATGAGGTCTGCATCCAACCTAGTCAAAGTTCTTTCTCTGCTCCAGTAATATTGGTGCACAAGAAGGATGGATCATGGTGCATGTGTCCAGATTATAGGGAGCTCAATAAGCTCATTATTAAAGATAAATTTCCCATTCCTGTGATTGATGAATTATTGGATGAATTACATGGAGCAATTTATTTTACCAAGTTGGATCTCCATTCAGGATATCATCAAATTAGAATGAAGACTGAAGATATTACGAAAACAATATTTCAAACTCATGAGGGTCATTATGAATTTTGGTCATGCCTTTTGGCCTTACCGATGCACCTTCTACATTTAAAGGGTTGATGAATTCCATTTTCAAACCCTCAGAAAATTTGTGTTAGTATTTTTTGATGATATACTAATCTACAATAGGTCTTGGAAGGATCATGTTCAACATGTTTACATGGTGCTCAAACTATTGGAGGAGAAAAAATTATATGCAAAAACCTCCAAATGTTTCTTTGGAGTATAAGAGGTGGAATATCTGGGTCATATTGTATCTCATGAGGGTGTTAAGGTAGACCCTAACAAAATTAAAGCCATTAAGGAATGGAAATTACCCACAACCATAAAGCAGTTGCGAGGATTTCTCGGGTTAGCAGGGTATTATCGCAAGTTTGTTAAGAATTATGGGAGAATAACAACACCTCTAACAAAATTATTGAATAAAGATGAATTTTCATGGACTCTTGAAGCAACTAAGGCCTTTCAACATCTTAAATATGTAATGTGCCTAGAACCGATCTTAGCTACGTCAGACTTCACAAAAATCTTTATTGTGGAATGTGATGCCTTAGGAAATGGAATTGGTGTTGTTTTAATGCAAGAAGGAAGACCCATTGCTTTTGAAAGTCATCTAATAAAAGGAAAGTATCTTCAGAAAGATATCTATGAGAAGGAAATGTTGGCAATAATACATGCACTAAAGAAATGGCAATCTTACCTAATGGGAAGACACTTCAAGGTAAAAACTGATCATGATAGTCTTAAACACTTTTTGGAACAAACTATCTTCAGAAAAACAGAAAAAATGGGTCACAAATATGTTGGGTTATGACTTTGAAATCATCTATAAAAAATGGAAGCTAAATGTTGTTGCAAATGCACTCTCCAGAAAGGATGAATAGGTGGAAGCATTGCTTTGTGCCATTTCTATTATCCAACCAGATTGGATAACCGAAGAAATGGATGAATGGAAGAAGGATGAAGAAGTATGGACACTTATTCAAAAGTTGCAGAAAGATTCCTAGTACATCTAATACATTTAGTTGGAAAAATGATTCCTTATGGTACAAAGATCACTTATATCTTTGTAAAAATTCCCAACTAAAATAAAATATTCTTTTTGAATTGAACATTTCTCCTGTAGGAGGACACTCAGAAGTTTTAGAAACTTACTACAGGGTGAAGAAATATTTTTTGGGATGGCTTTAAATCTGATATTCAAAATTTTGTGGCAGAATGTTTGGTTTTCCAACAAAATAAAGTTGACACAATTAATACATTGAGTCTTCTACAACCTATATCCATTCCAAGTCAAAGTTGGGAGGATATTTCAATGGATTTTATCACAAGTTTTACCTAAGTCCAAAGGAAAGAGAGTCATCATGGTGGTAGTTGATAGACTTACCAAGTATGTACACTTTTGTGCATTATCTCATCCATTTAAATCAAGTACAGTTGCTAATGCATTTATGGAAACAATTCAAACACTACATGGAAACCCAAAGATTATCGTAAGCAACAAAGATCCCATTTTTACTGGAAATTTTAGGACGGAATTATTTTCTTGTTTGGGTACTCAACTAGCCCATAGCTCATCTTATCATCCTCAACCTAATGGTAAAACTGAGATAGTGAACAAATCTTTGGAAGGATATCTTCGTTGTTTTGTATTTGATAAACAAACACAATGGGTCAAGTGGTTACCTCTGGCTGAATGGTGGTATAACACTTCCTTCCATACTGCAACAAAATGACCCCATTTATGGAACTTTATGGATATCAGCCATCATCCATCACATCATCTTTAAGATAATATTCTAAGGTTCAATCAGTGGAAGATCACATCCAACATCAACAAGAAGTTCTCCAACTCTTAAAGGATAACCTAAATTTGGCACAAAATCGAATGAAACAATAGGTAGATCAACATCATAGCAAGAGAAGTTTTGATGTAGGAGATTGGGTATTTTACAGGTACAACCATACAAACAAATTTCCCTCAAGAAATATAAGAAAGATAATAAATTATCGCCAAATTACTATGGTACTTACAAGGTGTTGCAAAATATTGGTACTATGGCATACAAATTGGAACTTTCCGCTTCTTCATGAGTGCATCCAGTTTTCCTTGTTTCACACTTAAAGAAGGTTATAGGTGACAAAATTCCAGTTCAAACAATATTGTCAGAACTTGATGAGGAAGGAAAAATAATATTGGAACCGGAAGCAGTCACAGAAAAAAGAACTCAATAGCTACAAAATCGATCAATTTCAGCGTATCTCATCAAGTGGAAAAACTTACCCACTGAAGATTCTACATGGGAGGATGAGAATTTTATACAGAAGCATCCTGAGCTACTTAAGCATCGAGGAAAACACCTTTTTGAAGGAGAGGGGCATGTTAGGTCCCTATATTACTAGTGTAGTCCCTTATTGTTGTTAGTGTAACCCCCTTATTGTTATTTTTGTACCCCTGTAACCCCCATATTGTTATTATTGTGTCCTTATATTATTATTGTTAGGGCGACTAAGATTATATTGTGACCCCATGGGCTCCTATATATAGAAGGATGTTTTTTCATTTGTATCATCCAAGAATTTTTCATTTATGTAATGTAAAGGAGGTTTTCCCCTCAAAGTTGTTGAATTTTAAGGTGTTGATTTATCTTTTCTTCTATTTTTGGAACTGGTTTCATAAC
Organism: Pinus albicaulis; assembly: GCA_034641835.2. Classification (NCBI taxonomy): domain Eukaryota; kingdom Viridiplantae; phylum Streptophyta; class Pinopsida; order Pinales; family Pinaceae; genus Pinus; species Pinus albicaulis. The sequence goes on along the minus strand of CM076575.1, from coordinate 1,370,952,435 downwards.
ATTCAATGGTGCATCATTGCACTAAGCCATGAGACTAATCAGTCAAGGGAAGTACAAAAGTACATGTATATACATACAAATTAACTTGCATATATATAGATGTAGAACTTTAATATACATGATCTAGTTTTTATTAATTTTCTAATTTTAAACATTATTGATCAGAATGATTATATTTGATTTTATTTGTACCATGAGATGCTAAAAATGAGTCCCTACAAAGTGTTATATGGAATAAAGTGTAGAAAACCCACCAATAGGAATGGTACCCAGAAAAAGATGATATTGGGACTAGATATGCTTAAGGAGATGGAGTAAGAGGTTAAAAAAATTCACCATAATTTGCGAGCTGCTCAAGGATGTTCGAAGACATACGAAAATAGGAAAATGAATCCTAAGGAATTCCAAGTGGGAGATCATGTCTACTTAAGAATTAAACCTAGAAGAAAAGTATCTTGTAGCGGGGTGGGTGTACTAAGCTAGAACCTCGCTATTGCAGACCTTTCCAGATCTTGGAAAGGATAGGGCTGGTGGCCTACGAACTCGTCCTTTCTAGCTATGTAAAGCTCCATAATGTATTTCGTGTTCCTTTGTTAAAGAAATACGTGTATGATCCCATATACGTAATTAATTAGAAAGATGTTTAGGCAGGTGTTGTGTTTACTTAAAAAAACTATCTGTGTATGTTCAAATTTATGAATCATGAAATAATGAATACTATAATGGTTGAAAGGTCAAACCAGATGAAGAATTCAGGGTAGAACCCCTGCGTATTCTCGACCAGAGAGAAGCCACATTGTGGAGGTGAGTGGTCACCCAGGTTAAAGTGCAGTGGATGCACTTTAGCCAAGAAGAGGCCACATGGGAGGATGAAGGACTGATGAAGAAAGTATATCCAGATATGTTCCATGGGCTGGAATGAACATCGAGAATGGTGTTGTGCTAAGAGGGGGAATATGTAACCCTCATGGTTTATAAAGATTTGTTTAAGTTACTATGGTGTTGGAACATGGTCTCTTGCAAGCTGCGAAAATAGTCCAATTTTGCATATGTTGGTGTATAATTAGTCTAGTGCAGGGGTTTTGGGGTGGGTCAAAGCCCCAAAAGCATTGTAATAGGTCAAAGGGTACACCTAGATTCTGAAAACCACGGTTTATAGACCATAGGAAAGATTAGGCTAGATTGTTATAAATAGAGGGACATTTTGAATTATAAGACAAGAAGATGATGAGATCTTGATGCGAATTGTGGCTTAGTATATCTGTTTGGGTTTTTAGGGAAAGGACTCCTTCTAGCTGTGTGTGCGAAGATCCCAAGTCCTGTTGTGTGAATAGGTCGGGTTTGGGTATTGTAAGAAGGAACTGAAGGATTAATGAATGAGAAAGGTTGTTGCATAGCTGAATGTATCTGTACTATTGATGCAAATCTTGATAGCTGTTGTGTTATGCATATTTTGTGTTACGCTGCGAAAGTACTGTGTTAAGTGTTTCTTCTACATCTAGGTATGTTATGTTATGTTTTATGCAAAGAATAACTGTAATGTTGCACTATTGTTTTAGAAGTATATGATTTGTTGAGTACAGTAAGTATAGTTGACCTTGCGCACGTGGATGCGAAGGAGATCTATAGATCCGATTCGGAGATAGGTGATCTAGTCATTATAAAGCCGAACGCAGCTCTGCTTGGCTTACCTATCCTCTCTCAGGGTGCGGAAACCTGGTTCCAGCACCCACCCATACTGCTTCAGGTGAGACTTTGACCTGCACAAGCAAGTCACTGCCGAAAGGGCCAATAGTATAGGGTTTGTTGGCAAACCTTAACCTTCGAACCTGGGTTAGGACCCCTCGAACCAACAAATGGTTCCGTTGCTGGGACCGAGAGAATTTTGAGAGAGGGATTGGGTAATGAAAAGAGAGTACTGGAAGCTTGAGAGGAAGGAAATTGAAGAGTGGTTTGAAAAGCAGATTCAAGAATTTGTGATAAAATAGAATCACAACATGAGGTTAATGACGGAAAATTGGAAAGAAAGGTACATTGTTACAAAAAGCTATGAAATTTTCTTTGTGAAATTTGCAATCAAGCTTCAGGAGTGGCTGGCAAGGCTCATAGAGTTCCAAAAGTGTTGGAAGGATGAACAAGTCACTCAGTGGACTCCAGGGCTGATCCAGTAGCTGGACATCACTGATAATACCATCACTTGCATGGTGGATCACTGGGTGGACAGTGTGTTAGGAGGGTTTGTGACAGAATTTTCCATTGATCAGTTTCTCTCCTACTCCGAAGCAGAGCAGAGATTCTTTAAAGGTTTCCGGGGCAAGTTTCTGAAGACATTACCCCTGCTGATTAAGATATTATTGTGCGAGAAGAGTATTCTGTGTAGTCACACTGAGTGAATGACCTCGGATCCAAACGAGAGAACGAACATAGTGTTAAATACTATCAAACCAATCTTGAAGGGGGAAGATCTATCTATAGCCCTTTGCGAGAGACGGCTTGGCAGAGCCCCCAAGCTACACCACTGTCCAGGCCATGCAAAGGTAGGAATTCTCCTATACCACCACCTCTACTGGACAATGATATGGCTACACACCTGAAACTACCTACCTTCAAGGGGGTAGGAGATGAGGATATGGACCGGTTTTGGTTTGTTGCAGATTTCATATGGACTATGAAAAATGTGGCAAGCGATACGGTGAAGAGGGTGCAGTTATCCTTGGCCTTCGAAGAAAGAGCTTTGGACTGGTATATGCGATACATATCTCAGAACGGGAATGCATATATTCAAGATATTAAGGACGCTCTGAAGCAACAGTTCTGAAAGCCAAAATCTTACTCTCAATTAGTAGTAGATGTGAAGTACTTCAAGCAAGGAGCGTTTGAGTCTGTATGGGAGGTTGATCAACGACTAAAGAGAGCAATCAGGGAAGGAGGATTTGAGTATGAAGATCAACAACATACGGAATGCTTCATCGATATACTGGTGCCTCACCTGCGCATACCAATGAGTCACCAAATCTTCGAGTCGCAGGAAAAAGCTCTGGAAGCCGCTATGAAACTAGAAGCTGCACCCAGAGAGGATACTTCATTAGGAGTACAAAAAATTCAGGAGAAACTTGGAGCTATGCACATGGAAATTCAGAACCTGCGAAAGGAACGAGGAAAAGGAGCCAGCATAGATCTATGGTGCATACGATGTCGGGTATCTGGCCATACGAAGGATCAATGCCCACTATTGATAGATCACATACAGGTAGGAGAACCTAACCTATTGTGTCTAGGCTAAAGTGGATCTGCATTATGGTGCGATGACTGCCGCATCGCAGGGTTGCACGATATGAACCATTGCCCCCGGCTAGGAGCGTATGTCCCAGAACTGAAGCAACAGTGGTGCAGGTTCTACCAGTCGGTAGCACACGATGAGTAGAACTGTCAAACTTATGATCTACTGATAGATCGAGGAAACTTGTATAGGGTAAAATCAGACCCTACATCACCTATATCTCCCGCGAACTTTGGTGGCTCTCCAGCAAGGGGTAGGGGAGGAGGTCGAGGAGGAAGCGCAGGTCGAGGACACAGACAAATAATTTGCTATAATTGCGGAGAAGCAGGGCACTTTGCTAGGGACTGCCCAAATCCTACACGGAAATCTTGCCAATATTGCAGACAGCTGGACCATGTGATCGAATATTGCCCAATCTTAATATCAAAAATGCAGGAAAAGCAGCCCACCCCTACGCAGAATGTGCAAAGAGTTAAAGTCGAGCTAAGGAACATGGACCCAAGTGTGAAAGTCATAAGATGCAGTCTGATGGCCACCTGGGGACCAAAGGAAGAGGCTACCATGGATCCTCTGACCTGTCAAGAAGGATCAAACATGCAAAAGGGACAAGAAACAATGTCCGCAGCTAGCTAGGACTTCACTAAGAAAGAAGCAACTACTGTGCAGGTACCGATACACCCCAAGACAGATGAGGGGGTCGAGCCCTTCCTGCAGGCATGTATGAAGCTACTACGTAACCCAAAGGCTATAGAGAACCTTAAAGCATTAATGAATAGCTGCGGAGCGCGGTCCGATCCGATCCCAGGAACCAAGGATGTACATAAACTATACCGGTATAAAAAACGCACCAGAAGAGAAATGCGGTTGACTGTGCAGATTGGTGACTACGAGATGGATCAGGTTATTTTGGACCTTGGATCAGATGCGAACATGTTACCTAAAAAAACATGGAAATGAATGGGAGAACCTAAGTTGGAATGGTCCACCATCTAGCTGCGCATGGCGAATCAACAGAAGATCATCCCTCTGGGAAGGTTGCCAAAAATCATGGTAGACATGGCAGGAGTAAAGGCCCAAGCTGACTTTGAGGTAATAGAAATCGTAGAAGATGTGGACCCCTACCCTGCGCTCCTCAAACTGGACTGGGCTATAGATATGGGGGGTGTTATCAATCTCAAAAAGTGAAGCACAGTGTTTGAAAATAACGGTACACGAGTAATAGTACCATTGGATCCCACGAAAGGTGCACAGTATATAGAGCCAGTGCATGATGAGGAGGAAGTAGATCACATTTACAAGTTGACTACGAAGGACAAAGATTGGACTAACCCCATGGTGGAAGGAGTACTCTACTGGGAAAAAGACGATGAATGCTTTTTCGAATCTGATGGGGAACTAGAGAATTGGCAAGGCCGGTTGCATGAGGTTTCGGCTCTGCGATGTCTTCGGGTCATAGGGAACTTCCACTACATCTCCTTTGAGGTAAGATACCTGCCCTACTTTGGGGATTCAGGTAACATTAGGGAATTTTTACGTGCATTCGAAGAAAAAGTTCCCAAGGAACGCATGTTATGGGTCCTTAAGCTAGCCCTGCTCGGAACACCTGCGCACTGGTGGGATACGCATGGGAAGGTATTTCGAAATTGGGAGGAATGTTGGGATAAGATGATCCTGCGATTTGAAGCTCCAGCTGTGAGACGGATCAAAAAGTTTCTTGGGTTAGAAGATCCACGTAGATATTTGCTCACATTGGAAACACAGTGGTGTGACAGAACCCCAAAATAACGGGTCCACTTGTTTATCCATGCTCTAGGACTGCATCCAACTACATGGTATTTAGACGTGGAGCTACATTAGCACACTCGCTATTGGGAGACTTTGCGGGATGAGTCTATACGAATATTTAGGATGGTGGATGGCATAGGAGCGTTCGACGCAGCTCTGCAGAACACTGACACCTTGACTCAGGGTAGACCACACTTGTAGATCGCATCTGAATCATGGGGAACGCATGTACCACACATGGTTGAATACTGCAGCCTCAGCCCAACGGACAAAAAGGATGATCCCCAGAATATTCCAAACTCAGAACTGGAAGGGATGCGCACGGTTGCACAGTTGTTTAGGCTGCACCTGAATTGCATTACAACACACCCTACTTTGGCTATAATTCAGGATGCACAAGTAGCATAGATGCTTCATCCAAGGTCAGTAGATCCATGGGAAGACCATATAGTGCGAATGATGATAGTCAGAACACTGAACTATGGGGCGGCTAACAATTAATGAGGCAATTTCTTGTGATTTTTTATTGTTTGCTTGATGGTAAGTTCCAAGTAAGATTCACCTTACCGTTGGACAACCACGGGCACTATAAGGGAGAAAGGATAACTTCGACCAAGGTTCCATAACATCTCTGTAATATGCATGTATTGTTCTGCTGCATGATTTTCTGGACCTTTAGTGTTCTGCTCATACCTAATCAACCCACTTCCACTCCCTATGAGTCTCCAAATTAAGGATCCCCTCCTTACGTTAATATGGTAGCCCCTAACCCCGCAAACGCTTCAACGCTTACCAGTGCAGATCTTGCAGACATTACGTTGAGGGGGTCTAGGGACACCGAAATTGATAAGCTAATTACCCTATGGCTCCTTGCAGGGAGAATTTACTTCGAACCCTGCACGAATTGGCATCAAAGCTATATGATGGAAGTTAACGCCCCTTCCAAACCTAAGATGATCACAGGATCCAACCGGACGGGCTTGAAAGTAGCCACGAAAGAGGTTACGCAACTGCCACAGATCACTGTAAGAGCTGACACGGTTGACTCGCAGCTAGTCCTACGAATGAAAGGACTAACTAACAAGGATAATACATCCCCCTGGGGTACGAAGCGGAACAGGGAGCTTGCAAAGGGGCCCCGGAAAAATTAGCACGTCCAATGCCTGGAATATGACACAACAATCACACTGACTGATGGTGATCTCGAGCAAATCACGGATGCACTTACTCTGGCTACAAAGGATCAGTGGGTAGCCATCGAAGAACAACAAAAGGTTGCAATGGACGCCATGTGGGTTGAGCTTTGAGACCTCCAGAAAAATACGGATATGCTGCACCCTACCAGCAGTACTGGCTAATTGTAAACAAAAGCTGTGCTTATTTATTGCCTAGCACTGTCCTAGTTGGTGCCCACCTTCCAGGTGATACAAGACTACAATTGGACTTGGAAAAGTTGCCCCGCGATGTGTTACAGGGTTTCCACACAACTGTGCTTCAAGAGACCCATCATCGCGACCAGACCGCGTAACAACAGCTTGATGTGGCCACGCAAAACATTGCACAAAAAACTGCAGATGTCTCCCTTGCTATCTCATAGACGGCGTAGCTCGAAACAGTGGTCCACTAGCTCGGCACAGAGGTCCTAGATAAGCTCCTGGCAAGAGATCCACTCCGGGCTACAGTAAAAGTCTTGGTTGCAGCACTAAATACATCCAGAACCGAAATACAGACCCTCAACACCCAAATGGACCAGTAAATCACCGCATTACAGGCCCAATTACAGCCCGCCACACCTCTGGAGGTGCGAGCCCATTGTGCTGCGCTGGTAACAGAAGCTATGGACATCATTATGGGATAGCTTACCCAGGGTACTCAGTTGCTCGAATTGGCCATGCAGCTCTGGACAGCGGTCCAGTTCAACCCGGTTCTTCAGAACATCAAACAGGACTTACGACAGAAGGAAGCCGCTTTCGATCAGATCAAAGCTACCTTGCCCTCCTTAGTCCCTGCGCAGCGTCTGGCAATCTTGAAGACTAGCAACACACTCTGAGATATGATTGAAGATCTCCGATGAACGAAGCATGCCATCACAAAACTCTTGAAACCATGGGCCGGCGCTGCCCTCCAGCTATCACAGGATACCAATGGCATGATCGAGTGACTCATCTAGACACTAGAGCGGGTTACCATGGCTACTGAAGGACTGACCTCCCAGAAGCTTGTAGACATCGCGCAGAGTGCTACCACTCAGATTCAAGAAGTATTACCTTCGCTGATCGCAGCCATCAATGCCCTACGTGCGCAGGTAGAGACTGCACCACCACTGTGACTTGGGATGAGTCACAAGATTGTGTTGGGGTACTGTTGGAACAGGGTCTCCTGCAAGCTGCTAAACTGGTCCAATTTTGCATATGTTGGTGTATAATTAGTCTAACGCAAGGGTTTTGGGGTGGGTCAAAGCCCTGAAAGCATTGTAATGGGTCAAAGGGTAGACCTAGAGTCCGCAAACCACAGTTTGCGGACCATAGGAAAGATTAGGATAGATTTTTATAAATAGAGGGACATTTTGAATTATAAGACAAGAAGATGATGATATCTTGATGCGAATTGTGGCTTAGTAGATCTGTTTGGGTTTTTGGGGAAAGGACTCCTGCTGGCTATGTGCACGAAGATCCCAAGTCCTGCTGTGTGCGGACCCTGCTACTGTGTGCCCAGATCAGGTTTGGGTATTGTAAGAAGGAATTAAAGGATTAATGAATGAGAAAGGTTGTTTCATAGCTGAATGTATTTGTACTGTTGATATGAATCTTGATAGCTGCCGTGTTATGCATATTCTGTGTTACGCTGTGAAAGTATTGTGTTAAGTGTTTCTTCTGCATCTGGGTCTGTTCTGTTATGTTTTATGCAAAGAATAACTGTAATGCTTCACTATTGTTTTAGAAGTATATGATTTTTTGAGTATAGTAAGTATAGTTGACCTTACGCACGTGGATGCGAAGGAGATCTATAGATCCGGTTCTGAGATAGGCGATCTGGTTATTATAAAGCCGGACGCAGCTCTTCTTGGCTTACCTATCCTCTCTTAGGGTGCGGAAACCTAGTTCCAACACCCACCCATACTGCTTCGAGTGATACTTTGACTTGCGCAAGCAGGTCACTGCTGAAAGGGCTAGTAGTATAGGGGTTTGTTGGCAAACATTAACCTCCGAACCTGGGTCAGGACCGCTCGAGCCAACATATGGTAATTATTTTATTTACGAATTCAACTGAAGGACTTATAATAATTTAAAAGAACATATGAATGTATTTAATTTATTTTATATTTTTAAATATAGTAACTGTTTTACAAAAAAAAATGGAAAATTTGGTTGGTAATGAACTTAGTCGTGGACAGTTGAGAACAGTTCTGCAGTTACACCCACCTTCTTCATATTTATAGGAAATTTGAAGAGAGGAACGGGTTGGTATTTTGGTTTCTTAAGATAGGTTTGAGAGAGACTTGAGAAATGAAAAATATTTACACTTGGCAGGACCCTTCCTGTGGGGAGACTTCCGAAATGGTTTTGAGCCAGTGGAGGATCCTAGATTGGTTATGTGACTGGATTGTTGTCCCAAGGTCATTAAAGATAACCTGTGAAATAATTGTAACTTTCTAGGAGAAAAATCTCAGTGCTGAGAAAAGGACGTGATTTTCGTTCTCGTGGTTGGTAGGACCAACAAAGCTTACAAATTTTTACCTAGGTGGGACAGATAAGTAATTTGTGTGTGTCAAGTTATTATGCAAGATAGGTTTCTATTTAAGTTAGAATGTGATTGTTCAATAAGGTCAAGAAGAAGTTAAATTATCTAACACAGAGGAACTGTTATATTTATGCTTTTGTAGAGATAAATAGAATCAGGAAGAAACTGTTATAATAATGTCATTGTAGAAATAATTAAAGTGAAGGGTAAACTGTCAGATTACATGTGTGAGAGATAATTGGTGTTTGTGTTATTGTAATAAGAAATAAAGTTATTGTGCTTTCTGGGTAAATTTTAGATAAGTGGTTGTAGGGTTTGGCCGTACTCCATAATGAAATTTGGATGCCACCTTGTCCCATTTGAACCCTTATCCAATGCAATAACTTCATAATGTGCATTGATAGAGTTACTGTACATACCATAATATATCTACATTTCAGAAACTTAGCCAGAATAGAGATATCAGTTGGGAAGGTAGTCAGGCACAGTAAGATGAGAAACCGAATGGAAATGTACAACATTAAACTTCAAACCCTCATTTAATTCCATTCTAGATTCTTGACAAGAAATGAGATAGAACCTTTGTAAATAAGCATGCATATTACCAATTATATAACACATCGTTATATCTCAGTAAAGGAAAAGAGTGTAAGCTCCAAACAAATTAGATAACATAAATTTAAATTTAATGACAACATAAATGAAGAAAATTCGTAATCGGAAACTTGTTCCAACTTGATTTATATAGTCCATTTGGGCTATTTTAATTCAAAAACAATACATATATCCAAGACATAAATGTAGGTTTGTAAATGCTCTGGAGCCATTTCAAATAGAAAATTTCTCAAAATCCTGGTAAACAAATACAACTAGCAAGTTTTACATGAGAAACACGCATAAATAAACTTAAAATACGAGAACATGGCATGGAAAATTGTGGTTTCCTATGCCTTCTGTATAGATGGTCGCCTCCTCTTCTAATGTGTAGCAATAGTGTCAACTATTCCAGAGAAAGGAATGGAACCATTCCCTTGTGGAAAGAATATCATGGTTGGAAAAAGGCATAGGCATCCATCTCTGGCACTGCAGAGTGGCAAGTGGATGGTTTCGATTGATCAGCATGTGGAGGAGTGTGGTAGACCCGTGCTCTCTTGATTCTCCATAGATTCATTTTCTTTGGTCATTTTTTACCCTTTTTTTATATTTTAGTTGGTGGAATTTTGCGAAATGAGTTGGCAGTGTTTTGTCCGTTTTGTGTATTGACAGGAAAGGAAAACTACAGGACCGAAGTCGTTTTTTTCGGTCGGGATGTAAATTTGAAGGTATTTTTAGCCATACATTATTTTTTATAAGATTATTATGACAAACTTATCAATTTTTTAGAAAATAATGGAAATTTTGACAAGATTTTGACAAAAAATTGTTTAAATTTTTGGAATTATGGGTTACAACTCGAGGATTTTGTGTGCGTAAGGGATTCTTGATGATGTTGAATACATTTCCACTATAAAAAAAATGATTCAAACACTTTGGTAGTCAGTTTTCTTATATGTTTTTTATATCTTTTTAAGTAGTTTTTTTAAAGCATTACTTTATCAATATGTTTTGGATTTTTCTTAAAAGAATTTTCGACTTGAATTTGTTCAATATTTAACAAAAATTGCTGGAATTATAAGTTTTGAGTTGTGAATTTTGGATAATTTCACTGTCTTGTTCTTCAAGACGCTACTGAATTGATACATGTAGTCAAAAACACATTTTAAACAATTAAATTTCATGAATCCACATAAATTTGTTTTTGCTAAATTAAACCCTAAACTCCAAAATACACAATAATTATTTTATATATTTATTAGTATGTATGTATTTTTTCGAATAAAATTTTTATAATTTTAATTTAATTATCAATAAGTATTTTTTGAATGGTATGGATTTAAACTCTACTAAATATGTTTATAATATTATTAATATTTGCGGTGTATATTTCCACAATCCAAAATCATGTTGATGTATATAATTTTTGTGCACGTTTAATGATGTCCAACATTATGAGTGGTCTCACCACCCATCATCAGAGACTTGATGATGGGTGGTTGGACCACTCAAAACTTTAAACATCATTAAACATGCACACACATCACACACATAGTATATGGAGAAACTAACATCAACACAATATTCTTAATAGTATTATTAAATTAAAGGTGGAGATTTATCTTAAAAGTAGTTATGCTACTTCTACCTTTTTAATTAAATTAATTAATTAAAAAAAAATGTGTGATATGAACGAGTGTCATAGGGAATATCCGCATAAACATTGACCAATTATTTAACTTATTATACGAGAAATTTTCTTTTTTTTTTTCTAAAGGAAGATAATTTTGAACATTTTCAGATATCTAATGCATATGAAAAAAAATGGCATTTGTCAAAATGAATGACCTACATAAATTACTAGGTTTCCATTGCCTAGTAGAAACATAACATACAGTTTGATCTTTATCACGCATAATGAAGAATGAATACTTTTACTTGTAGTTGAATTGTAAATAATATAGTAGTGATAAATTAAGATCCATTTTACTATATAAATTAAAAATAAAATTTAATTAATATACATATAAAAATTTAATACTTATAATATAACAAGATTCTTAATCATGTATATTCATTTCATTTTACCATAACCATTTATATTCACTTCATTTTACCATGGATATTATTAACTTCTAAATAGGCTTTGTTACAATACCATGGCTAATACCATGGTTTATTAATACCAAATGTCTCAATTTCAAAATCTAAACATTTTATTTTTATTTTATTTTACAACATTATTTAAATTAAAATTTAATAAGAAGATTCTATAGATATTCACCTCCATTTTACCATGGATAGTATTAATTTGTAAATAGACTTTGTCACTATACCATGGAAATTACCATTGCTTATGAATACCACTTATAAAAAATCATAACTCGTTCAAAAATTAAAATTATTTTAAATATTTTATTTTCTAAATTAAATCTAAAAGCTAAAAAGGTATGAGGAGATGTACTTGTGCAAAAGTTTGTAAAGATTTACATGTGGACGCAATTAAAAAATAATAAAAGGTTAAAAGTAATTACCTAGAGAAAGGCGCTCTCATACCGAATATGTAGAGATGTTATAACCAAATATATAAATTTTGTAATGTCTTCTAAACATTTTGACTTAGTCAAAATAAAATAAAATAATTTATAATAATAATTATCAATAAAACATTTACCAAAATAAATATATAATTATATGCCCAATAGCTATTAAAATATTTAATGTATATTTGGCACCACCATGAGATTCATACTTTCAACATGATACCTTTAGAATAAGACTAATATATATTTCCAAAAACTATTATAATAAATTTAATTTCAATTCATTCATAAAATTTTTACATGACTATATTTATGGTGTTTTCCATTAATTTGATTATTTCAATTATAATAATAATAAATAATATATTATAGTTGGTTCTTTATTCAAAATTGTTATAATAAAATTTTCAATACATAATTATAATATAATTAATTTTAAAAATAGTTTTTTTAATAATAGATTTTAATTTTATTGAATTTAAAATAATAAATAAAATTTAGATTTAAATAAATGATTTTTAATTAAATTGTATTAATATTAAGTAGGTTTAATAGTTAAAAGTATGTATCTTTTCCTAAGGATAAGTATGTGTCTCTTCTTAAGGGATAAGCTTTGGCACAAAATGGAGGAACTTGGGGTTCCCATGCATTTGAGTGCAATTGTGCATAGGCAGTATGAAGAGGTGAAAGTCAAAATTAGAACTTCAATAGGAATTTCTGAAAGTATTAGAAGCGATATTGGGGTCAAACAAGGTTGCCCATTGTCTCTTACCCTCTTTTTTTTTTATATATCGAGAAGCTTGAAGAGTGGCTAAATTCACAAGGGGGTGATGGTATCCATTTGGGAAATTTTGTTATAAGGATTCTTTTGTAGGCAGATGACCTTATTCTGATTGCTAAATCTGCTCTTGGTTTGCAAGAAATTTTACTTTCCCTTGAGCATTTTTGTAGAAGTGTGGGGACGCAAGTCAATATTATCAAAAGGAAAGTAGTGGTTTTCTCTAACAAAATAAAATATAAACAACATAAGTTTTATTTTGAAGGAAACATTCTGGAAGAAGTTGCGGATTACAAATACCTCTGAATTGACTTCAACAGAACTAAGCTGGTATGGATGTAGAAAGAAAATAACTTTGGGGAGTTGGAAAGAATTTTATGCTTTTCAAAATAGCTGTAGAGAGGTAGAGTTATGGGACTAGAAAACCACTCTAACTCTTTTTGGGCTTTTAGTGATTCAGGTGATGCTCTACGGTTGTGAACTATGGGCCAGCGATACATCCGACATGCAATGGAAACAAATTGAGAAAATTCATAAGCGTTTTATTACAAATAAATTCAAAATTAAAAGTGTAGTTCCTTATGCTATCTTGTTAAGTGAAATAGGGCCTGCTCCTATTGAAGAAATTTCTATGGTGCGGATCAAAGATATTTAAAAAAAAATTGAGCAAATGGAAGAAGGCAGATGGTCTAAGGTTGTGTTTAATGATATATTATGCAAAAAAGAAGAAGACTTGGATGCAGAAAAATAAAAAGTGGTTTAGAAAATGGGGCATTTTCTTGAACATGTGTCCCACAAACAGTAAAGAGATAAAATCTTTTGTTATGGATAAGTACTACAAACTTACTTGGGAGAATGAGCTAGGGAGAAGGAAAAAGTACTATATTGAAGAGTTTAATCCCATTCATAATCATCAACAAAAGGAATACATAGGGGCCAATATTTCTTGGAGAGACAAAATTCGTGTTGCACAATTAAGGACTAATTCTCATCAACTTTGTTGTGAAACAGGGCGCTTGAAAAGGCAAAAATAAGTGTGGGAGGAAAGAGTATGTATCTTTTTCTCTTCTGGAAAAATGGAAACGGAAAATAATTTCATTTTAGAATGTGAGGCCTTTAAAGACAATAGGGAAAGCTATGCAGGTATTTTGGTGGCTAGCTCTTGGGATAATCTATTTAGTGAGGTGTTTTTCGAGAAGTTGGGAGGGTTTATTGTGAAACTTCACAGGAAAATGGCCGAATACAAGAGCCAGATAGAGAATAAATTTGTCGCATAGGCTATCTTTAGCCTCATGGACGTTAAAATAAATTATTCTTCTTATTATTTAGAGTAGGGTAAGGTATGTACGCCTTTGTAGTCAAATCATTACTAGGAGATTGTGACCTTAAAAATGGATTATTATTATTATTAAATTCTAAAAATGATAATATTTATTTTTAATACTATAAATTTTTTTCTTGTAAGTTTAGACACTTTATATTACTTTCAAATATATATAAATAGTAAATATTCACAAGCTACTAGTCCATCTCTTGGGAAGCCAAATTAGTAGCATAAGTTCAAAATATTAACGTTGCATATCACATATGTTATAAGTTTTTCATTTAAACTGTAAGTTAAACTAGAAAAAAAATTATGCCAACAATTACAACCATAGCTATAATAATACCATAATAAAATATCTTAACAAAAAATCTAGCTCGCCTCATCATGTTAATTTGGATGAGAGTTTACAAAATTTGGTGGAGGAGGTTCACTATCATCATCAAAAGAGGTGAAGGCAAGGCTTGCCAATTTCTTAGTCAAAACATAAACCTTTTTATCCAACTTGTCCATTTTATCCATCATCTCAACCACACACACAATAATTTCTTATTGAGTGTTTGCAAAATCTATGAGGACCTTCCTGTGAGAGTTTGATGTGCTAGTACAATTTGATTGCTTGCATGTAGAAATATTTTCGAGACTAAGTGAAATTTCCAATATCAGGGATATAATTCGTAGTGTCCATATCGACCTTATGATATGATATATATCTAAGATTCTAAAAAACTTCATCCTCTACCTCAAAGACAACTCTAGGAACCTCCTAAGGGGTAATTTCCATGAATTTGGCTATGGAATGATGTGTTACATCTTGCACACGAGTTTGAGTAGACAAGGGAAAATGAGAAGCATTTATAACAAGAGAAGCAACTCCACCTCTTCTACCACTTCTACAACTTATAGAAATTTTTCATCAAGTCATCAAGAGTGGAGAGCAAGAGAGGAGGATACTAGAAGTAGAAAAACAGTAAGAAAAATAGAATCTAGCACTTGTGAGAGAGTACCCAACGAAGAGAGGGGAGGTCTTATTGAATAAAGTAGCCGAGTACAGGGAAAATAAACCAAAGAGATATCTCTAAGAAATATAAGAAAACCAAGAACAATGACCAATAGACATGAAAGATTAAGAGTCGAACAAATGAACATTCCAAGGAAATTGGGTTAAGTAGAACACTGCAAAACAACTTGATCACTACAAACAAATCTAAAGAATAAAAGAAAACCCAAAAACGGATGAAACAAAGCTACATGTAGAAGATAGAAATAAGGGAACTTGTAATTGAAAATATGGAAAACACTAGAAAAACCAAAAAACCGAACCTGAGACCCAACTGCAAAGTAGATCGTTAGTCAATAAAAATGATCCTGAAGCTTTCTATCTTCCAACTAAGAGCCAAAACTAAGCCTAACAACAATGGGATTTTAATTGATAGCCTTAAACCATGCTAGTGACCAAACTCTCCTAGTCATTCATAGCTCTGAATAAAGGAAATTTTTACAAAATTACCATAAAAACCAAAGGGGAGTTTCACTTGGAAAAAAAATTACTATAGGTAGACTGAATATCAACCTAGCATACATAAGAATTTGATGAGCTAGAAGACATACTATATCCTTGTTGCGTCACCCAATGTCATGATCAGCCACCATCATCACAATATTTTCCATTATTAATCTTGAATCCATCTTGAAGGCGGGATACAAAATTGATTTTCCTTCCCACAACTCCAACATAGTTATCCCCATCATTTTGATAGCCTCCCACGATTCAACCTCACCCATCCTCATTTTTCTAAGTACCTTCTTACATGCAATCTTCCAAATGGAGGTTGTAACACCACCTTGTATTAATTTTTGGATGCACTTATAAAGACGATGGTGCAGATCCCATGGTTGGGCACCCTCCATGGGAAAGAAAATTCTAATATTTTAAAAAATGTTTACCGTTCACTTTAAATTAAAAAAAAAAAAATCCCCTCTAATAATAATAAATATTATAAATTGTTAATTTATTATTTAAATTAAATATGTTATATTATAAAATATCATTTAATGATCTCTCCCCCATACAATAAGTTTCTCTAGTCCCAGACATAGATATTGATGCAAATCCAAGCCTACAAAGTAATTATACCTTGCAAGAACTAACCAACATCATCCAAGGTGCAACTAGTAAAAGTAAAACATTTCTTCCCCATTTAGGAACCAAACCTTGACAATAAATATCCTTGAATTTGACTCTTTGTCATTGGATAAAGGAAAATACCTAAAATATTTATATAGTTTGGAAAAAAACTCTCTTCAGCCAGTTGAATCCCTGCAATATAACATATAACAAAGGTTGGAAAATGGGAAGAATTAATACCATCCAAAATTATTAAAATAAATCATGAAAGCAAGGCCTAACCTAGTAAAAAATTCAAGGTTATACCTAAATAACCAAACTAACACAACACCTTTCATCACCCCCTTAAACCTATTAATAACTATAGGTCAAGAATAGAGACATGACAACACCAAAAAACAAATATGGAAAATATGCCTAGCATCAACAAGGGTTATTCACTCAAATGGTTTAAATAAAGTAACAATTAGTGAGGGTGATCAATACTAGACAAAACTAGGAAAGTCGTGAGAAAATAGAGGTGATATTTCAAGACAATGGCCACATAGAAATATATATTGTTTGGTTTAAGTGAAAGAGAGAGGGCTCACAAAATGGAATATAGGAAATATCAACAAGAGAAAATCCCTGAAGAAGAGAAAGGCATGCAAGGGTGGAGAAAATTAAAATAAAGATAGTGAGAATTCCACAAGAATGGCTCCAACAAAAGGTGTATGCATCAACTTTGGGCTTCTAAGGAAGTCCTTTGCAATTATATCAAAGACAAAATGATATCTAGTCCATCCATTCCTACAGAGAAGAGTCTCATAAATAATAAGAAGATATAATAATAAGATATTTGGGCTTATAGTAGTTTTGTATTTTTTTCTTATTAAGGCAATAGTTGAATGCTTAAAAAATAAATAAATTTAGATATAATATGTTTTGAATATAAAACGTTTGATTCATAGAATTTTGAAGACACAAAGATTCAAAGGGATATGCAAGTGGTACCATGAATAAGATGGAAATCCTTATATTCAAATCTGGATTCATGATGGAGAGACTATTGTGTTTAACTTCGATGGAATTGATATTATAATTTTGACTTAGATGTAGGAAATGGGAAGTGAAGGATTTGAAGCTCTAGTGAGATAATATTGATGACATTTCATGGAACATTAGTCATTCAAAGTTTCCCAGTGAAAGTGAGCTTCACTTGTTAACTAGACTTACCTGTGGATGTGGGTCTTTAACCAAAACATAAAAATATGGTGTTTAAGAAGGCCATCATGTGAAAATTAAACCCATGCAATCATATGTGGATTTGAAACAATACATGTATCATGGATAAATCAAACTCAAAATTTATTTGTTGATACAAATACTCAATCAAAATGCCAAAATAATGCAATTGACTATACACCCAAACCATTAATAAACATTCAACTTATAAAATTATACAACATATTGCAATTTTACTTTTCTTTCATATCTGCTAATCTCATGTTATTGGTTCAAGTTTCTCAAGGTGAAGAAAATCAAGGGATTCCTTCTATTTCATGTTGAATGCAATCTAAATGGATTAAAAAATAACCCTTTTTAGGAGGGTTGGTGTTAGTAATTTAATTTATCTTAAATTACTTCATAAATTATCGACCAGGGCTTGTAAACTGATGAAGTATATGTGCACCATTTGAGCTAGGATTTCTTATTATGTGAGTAACTTTAAAATTGAATTAGGATTTTCTTATGGACATGTTTTATCTAAGAATCACTCAAAGTAAAAATATTTTCACTCTGAAAGGAAAATATCACACTAACAGAAATAAAGCTAACTTTAAATGTAGAAATAAATATCACACTAACAAAGTCAAATCAAAATCACACTGACATAAATGAAACTAATCTTTAAGTGAAGAAAAATATCACACTCGCAAAATTAAATCTAAATCTATTTAACACTGACGGAAATAAAGCCTTGATAGAAATTATACTTCTAATTGCCAAATCTAAATCAAATTATTTTACTTTCTACCAAAATCAATTGCAATTTACATGTTCACAATAACTTGCTTTGATTATTTTCTTCATTCTTCACACAACAAGATTAAATTTATGAAAGAAATTATACAAAAATGAGTTGTATAACAAGTTATATTATGAAATCTACAACAAACTCTATTTTAACTGTCACAAGCATTCTCTGAAAATCAAAGTTATAATCACTGTGATAACTTAATCATATGAAATAGAATACTTAACTAGAACTAAAAATGAAACCTTACAACTCCCAGGGGGCCCTCCCGTGAGTGAAGGTACACAGAGTTCAATAGAAACTAATCGCGCATCTATACACACAACACAATGGAATAAGAATCTCGATTAAACGATTGCAAAGAATTGTTAAAACAATAACCATTCATTTGTATCATCGTGCCGAGAGGCAGGTTTTATAACCTCCTTGGTTAAACCATTTGGATATTTATAAGCCTATCCTTCTCAAAAAAATTTCTTAAAATAACATCTTTAAAATAAAAGAATGATTCTTCATGATTTTCTATCGAAGAAGCAAATCATGAGGAAAAACATCAGCTTCAATCAACAATATTCTCGCTCGCATGATCTGTCTTCGGGTTTTCTGTTGGGTTGAATTCCACATTAACCTACTCTTACAACATCCTTATCACTTTTCTATATCACAAGGATAAGTGGATATCATTATGTTGGCCATCATCTACCTGTTCATCTGCTTCGTTCCTCCATTGGTGTTTCAGAACCTATAGATTCTTCAAGTAAGCTACATAGGCAATTATTAGCCACAAAATTGATGCAATTTGGTAGTTTGTGCAAATATTAAATTAAATAATAAAGAAACAATGAAACTATGAATAAAATATGATTAAATACCTGTTTTGTCAATAACCTTGCAATATGACACTTAATTGGAGTTATTATGGTAAAAAAGGAAGAGAATGGAGTTAAAAAGGGTGTCAAAAAGGAACAATTTTGGTCTTCAACATTCCCCCACATGAAAGATATTGGATGTCCTCATGCACAAAATTAATTTTTTTTTAACACATTGTGTGACTAAGCTATCTTCAAGGCTTGGGCAAGAAAATCTAAATTATTACTCCTTTATTTTCTGGTACTGGTTGGCATCCTTGGTGTCTTCATTACAATCTTACATTATAAACTTTTGACCTTGCTCCTGAGAAGTTTATTTTTAGCTTTTAACTTCTTGTTTTATTGTACCAGTGGCAAAGATGTAGGAGAATATTATCATTTTTAGTTGTTTGGATGTCATTTTGTGTCTTCATTGATTCTTGTTCCTGCTTTAGATGCTTATTTAACATTTCTAGTTCAAAAATTTCTTGTTTAAGAGTATCTTGAATTCTAGATTCTTTTGGAGGATTGAAATGAATTTCTTCATTTAGAATTTCTTCTTGATTTGAATATGAATCAACATCTTTGGCTTTGTATTTTTGTTCAAGAGACTTTATATAATCATAGATTTCTTATTGGACAAGGTTGATATATGGGGTCTTTCTTGTTGGACTTGCAATTGGTGATGGTATTCTTAGTTATTATTATTCTCCTAAATCAACAAAACCTGGAGATTGTTCAATGGCTGATTTCATAAGTCATGCACTTATTTTTAATTTTTCTAGTGGCTTTTTAGAAGTGAGAGCATGCTTTTTCTTATGAGATTTTCCTTTCTCTGTTCCTTCTTTCAATGGGCCTTCATCTTTATTAATGGATTTATTCTTCCTAACATTATTTTGCTTAAGGTTTTCTAAAACATTTGCAAGAGGGGTTTCATCATCAAAATCCTTTTGTGTATGTTTATCTTGTTGTATTTCTTGTGCAAGAAAATCTTGGTTTTGAAGCTTAGGGCTTGAGGGAAATTTTTGTCGACTCTTTCTTATCTTAGAACTGGATTAACCTTGCTCAACTTATTTAAAATGATTTTGAACCAAAAAATCCTCCCAATTATCTCCTTGAATTCTCAAATCAACTTCAATCAGAATTTTTACTAACCCATGATGATACGAAGAATTATTAATCAACTATATTTTCCTTTGGATGTTAGCAACCATTTTTATTAAAATACATAGCAGGAAATATGGTAAATTGATTTCGTTGCCATTAATAAAACACATCAACAACCAAGAATAGTAAAAGAAAATATTCACAAGCCTACCCTCAGAGGTTATAAACTTCTGAATGACTAATAAAAAATTCTCCATTTACTTTTTAAAGTTGTTACTCGAATTCCTTTCTTGAAAATGGAGATGTCCATACCTTGGTTTTTAAGGAAGGTCCCCCACTTTTTTTCTTTGATGTTTTGTTTTTAAACCAGCTATCCCTAATTCTTGGTAATATGGTAGCTTCCACCATAAATGACTCTGTCAAGAACAATTTGATATATCCAATTTTTTCTTTTATCCCATCATAGACCCAAGAAAATTATTTAGTGACCTCCTTTTCATACCCATCGAAATTTTCAAAGAATTGTAACCATTGTGCCTACTGCAATTGCTACTTCACTTGTGGATAGGTGTAACCCTCAAGCTATATAAAGATATGTTTAAGTTACTTGGTAATTGTTTTATTTACGAATTCAGCTAAAGGACTTGTAATAATTTAAAAGAACATATGAATGTATTTATTTTAGTTTACATTTTCAAATAAAATAACTGTTTAAAAAAAGAGGAAAATATGGCTGGTAACGAACTTAGCCCTCGACAATTGTGAACAATTGCGGAATTAAAATCACCTTATTTAGATTTATAGGAAATCTACAGAGAGGAAGGGGCTGGTAATTTTTTTTCCTAAGATAGATCTGAGAGAGACCAGAGAAAGAAAAAATATTTGCACTTGGCAGGACGCTGCCTGTGGGGAGAATCCCGAGCTGGTTTCGAGCTAGTGGAGGATCCTAGATTGGTTATGTGATTCTATTATTGTCTCGAGGTAATCAAAGATAACCTGTGAAATAACAGTAACTGTCCATGAGGAGAAACTCGTTGAGGAGAAGAGTATGTGATTTCCATTCTCGTGGTTGGGAGGACCAACAAAGCTTACAAATTTTTACCCAGTTGGGAATGTTATAAGTAATTTGTGTGTGTCAAGTTATTATGTAGGCTAGGTTTCTATTTAAGTTAGAATATGATTGTTGAATAAGGTCAATAAGAAGTTAAATTATCTAACACAGAGGAATTGTTATATTTATGCTTTTGTAGAGATAAACAAAATCAAGAAGAAAATGTTATAATAATGTCGTTGTAGAAATAATTATAGTGAAGGGTAGATTTTCAGATTACATGTGTGATAGTTAACTGGTGTTTGTGTTACTATAATAGAAAACAAAGCAATTTATTGTGATTTTTGGGTAAATTGCAGATAAGTGGTTGCAAGGTTTGGCCGCACTCCATAAGGCAATCTAGAGGCTGCCCTGTCCCGTTGAAACCCTTATCCAATACAATAAATTCATAATGTGCATTGATAGAGTTATTTTACATGCCATAATATATCTACATTTCAAAAACTTAGCGAGAATAGAGATATCAGCTGGGAAGGTAACCACGCACAGTAAGATGAGAAAACTAAAGGAAATGTACAAAAATAAACTTCAAACCCTCATTTAATTCCATTCTAGATTCTTGACAAGAAATGAGATAGAACCTTTGTAAATAATCATGCATATTACCAATTATATAACACATCTATCTATCCCAGTAAAGGAAAAGAGCGTAGGCTCCAATCGAATTAGCTAACTTAAAATTAAATTTAATGACATCATAAATGAAGAAACGTCATAACCGACAACCTCTTCCAACTTGGTTTATACATTCCATGTAGGATAGTTTAATTCAAAAACAATACATATATCTAAGACATAAACATAAATTTTTAAATGCTTTGGAGCCATTTCAAATAAAAATTTCTTAGAATCCTTGTAAACTAATACAACCAGCAAGTTTTACATCAAATCTAGAATTCTTGACTTGACAGAGGCATAGCATAGTTAAACAGTGGATACCCTTCCTACTGACGTGCTAACCCTCATCAGGTTCATCACACAAGTAAAACCCTTCTATTTGGTGTTTAATCATTGTCGAGGAATACGAGTTGAAACCAAATTACAAATCATACAGGGAGTTGAATATATATAAATAGATATCAAAAAGAAATTTCCAGGATATCGATGTCAGATAGTGACAAAATTCTTACCGGTATGAGGACCTTAC
Organism: Pinus albicaulis; assembly: GCA_034641835.2. NCBI lineage: Eukaryota > Viridiplantae > Streptophyta > Pinopsida > Pinales > Pinaceae > Pinus > Pinus albicaulis. Next base: position 1,370,930,032 of record CM076575.1, on the reverse strand, counting down.
TAGCCTACAATAGAAATACTGAAAATGAACAGGAGGAAAACCATCTTAGAAAAGTTTGCAGAAATAAATGAGGGACCTGACACCTACCTAGAAAAGTGGTGGCAGAAGCTTGAAACCTTGGATAATCTAGAAAATGACCCAACCAGATTGCATGACCTGTGAGTAACCAGGGAGTAAAAGGGTAATAAACCAAGAAGAGAAAAACCTTGTGTGAAACCCTTGCATAGAAATAGAAATAAATAAAACCTTTAAGAACATAAAAACATGTTGTGGAACTAAGGAAATTACCTCGAGGCAGAACATCCTTGTTAATTTAAAATTTCGCAAGCACATAATTCTGAAACTGTGCATTTCTGTCACCAAAATACCTATTATATTTGGAAGAATTTTAGCCATGGGGTTTAAGAAAAATATTGTAGGGAATAATGAATTAGTATCAATAGATTTAGGTCCATTACCTGGCGATATCAACAGAAATTCCATCTTTGAGGGTAAACCCTCTGTTGCGGAGCTTCACCACCAAACCAAAACATGAGAGTGAACCATCATACCATGCGTGGAGAAAGGCAGTTACCCTAATTTGTGGTGGATTGTTGAGCACGATTGGATCAACGGACGTGATATCGATGGATGGATACTTACCTCATAGCACTAAGGAATCGACACCTGTAGGTTGCAGAAGTTTGAGAGGCTTGCATACATAAACCTATGGTAACTAAGGCCATCGGTTAAGGTCAAAATTCCAGGAAGTATGGGTAACCCTCAGTGAAAATTTATGTTACGTATAATTGTACAGTGGAATTAATTATCCCTTGAAAAATTTATCAATGTTTCATATCTTATCAAGGAACCATAATGTAAAAATGCTATTAGATCATGTGCCATATGTTATGTGAACAAAAACCTTAGGGGTTTGAACTTAAAAAGGAAAAGACAATCTATGAATGTCTCCTGTCTAGGCATACTTAATCTGAATGCTAAATTCGACTCTTGTTGCCTCATTTTATTACTAAAATCTGGAATATGAATGTAAATAAATGTGTGATGATTTTTTTTTTAATGGTGTAAATGTGTTAGATAGTACATGTGACAAGTGGTATCAAAGCCACGTTCCAACATTGTGCCTTCGTGGGAACTGAAAATGCAATGATGTGATGAACACATTGAGAGAGTGAAGCAGAGGCTAGGAACAAAATCCAGAGAGGGTCCAGATCGTCAGGGAGACCCGAAGCGTCTTATGGAGGAACTAATTTGAAAATGTGGGTATAACTAGATGCGAACTGAAAGTACCACACAAACATATTTTTGGAAGAAAAACAACAACAAACTAGGCAACTACTGGAGATCATGCAACAACTGTAGAAAGAGATGGCACGAATGAGAAATGATAATGAGAGGTTGATTAAAGAACACGAGATAATTTTAAAAAGTCTCTCTAATAAACAAAACAATAGAGCTCATTAGCGAAATCCAGATCATGAAACCCAAAATGAAAGGGAACAACAACGAACTGAAGATTTCCACGAGGAGAGTCATACTGAGAGGAGTCAGCCCTATGAAAGACATAGAATTAAGCATGAGGATGAGTCTGATAATGTGAATGGTCAAGGAATGACAAAGAAGCAAATGACGAAACTACAAGGTGAATTCAAAAAAATTAAGCCACCAACCTATGATGGAGAGAAAGAAGAGGCAACCAAGGCAAGGATCATCGAAATGAATAAATATTTTCAAGTGTACGATTATAACATCAATCTTAGGGCTAGATTGGCCATCTATCAACTATGGGGAAAGGCCACCCTATAGTGGGAAGAGATTAAAATTGTGTAGAAATCGATGAGAAGAAGGTAAACTAGGAAGATTTCCAGAGGCACTTCAAGAATAAATTCTTGACAGAGCTCTCTTATGTTGAAAAGTCCAAGGAATTCCATGAATTATGCCTAGGATAGCTAACCATGGAAGAGTTCATAGCCAAGTTTACAACCTTATTGGGGTATTTCCCTTACTTACATGAGGAGAAAGTGAAAGTGAAATGATTTTTAAGTAGTTTACCTACCTTCATGAAGGAAATAATTGAATTTTACAGTCCTAAAATGATGGATGAAGCAATAAAAAAAGCACAAATGTGATACCAACAAACCAAGAAAAAGGACACTAACAAAGGCTGGAACTAGAAGAAAGGGTCCAAGAGCTTTCAAAACTTCAGGAATTCCAAGTCGAATCCTAAAGGTTTCCAGAGAAGTTCAGTGAATAGGATGATGGAAAAATCACAGCGGAAACCAAAATGGAAATCAGGGGCTAGAAAAACAGAAGCATCCAGCAAACCAAAACCTAGTCAAGTGCAAAAACCCACCTTACAATGTTGGGGTTGCAGAGAAACCCATTAATTTCAAAATTGTCTGCCTAGAGAAAGAATAGAAGAAGTATCCAATGTATAAGAAGGCTTGACTATTGGAAAGGTAGCAAGAAGCATACCTCGAATCAACATAGATTTGGATGACCATCAGGCAGAATACTAACCCTCAATAATACAATGTGAAGGTAAGATCGCTAATCAACCTCTCTCTATTTTAATAGACCCTAGTGCTATTTTAAGTTACATTAGCCACAAAATCATAGATTTATGTCAATTACAAAGTCTTGAATTTCAGAAACCATGGCTGCTACAGTTGGCTACTGGTGCCAAGTGACTAGTAACTACTAAAACAAAAAATTTTCCTATTAAGATATCAGGACATCAAATTCATGTGAATCTGAATGTGCTTCCCTTGGGCTCATATGATGTGCTGATTGGGATGGATTGGATGGAATTCCATTGGTATGTGGTAGACTGTAAGGAGAAAAGTTTCAGTTTCCTCACTGATGAGGGAATAAGACAGGAGTTACATGGTATTAAGAAAGACATTAAATTATGACCAATTATGGCCAATCAATTAGGAAAATGTATCCGAAAGGGTTGCCAAATATATGTTGTTCAAGTTGGTTACAATAATTCTAAGGACAAGATAAATTCACTTGAAAATCTGCCAATTATTCAAGATTTTGTTGATGTGTTTCTCGAGTCAATATCAGGTTTACCACCCAAGCGGGACATCGACTTCACTATAGAGCTGATTCCAGGAGCAACTCCTGTATCAAGAACTCCATACCGTATAATTATTACACCAGAGTTGACTGAGCTCAAAATGTAGTTGCAAGAGCTTCTTGATAAGGGATATATCCATCCCAGCGTGTCTCCCTAGAGGGCTCCAATGTTGTTTCTGCATAAGAAGGATGGGACCATGTAGTTATGCATTGATTACCAGTAGTTGAATAAGCTAACCATTAAATTCAAATACCCGCTGCCATGAATTGATAACTTGTTTGATCAAGTCCATGGAGCTAATGTGTTTTCAAAAATTGACTTAAGATCAGTATATCATCAAATCCAGATAAAAGATGAACATATTTGTAAGATTTCCTTTTGAACTCGTTATGGGAATTACGAGTTCATATTGCTGCCCTTTTGCCTCACCAATGCTCCTGCAACCTTTATGAGCTTGATGAATGTCATTTTTCAGCCTTATTTGGATAATTTTGTATTATTTTTTATTGACGACATCCTAATTTATTCTAAAAACCAAGAAGAGCATGAGAAGCATCTCAGGATAGTTCTACAAAATTTACGGGATAATCATCTATATGTTAAGTACAACAAGTGTGATTTCTTCAAGGACCAAATTCAGTACTTAGTTCATGTGATATCGTCTAAGGGGATAGTTTTCAATCCTGAAATAATCTAGACAATTATGGAGTGGGATATCCCTAAGAACGTTGTGGATATACAATATTTCATGGGACTAGTAGGTTACTATTGTCTATTTATCAAGGATTTTTCAAAAATATCTTACCCCATAACTTCTCTGGAAAAGAAAGGGATGACATTTAGGTGGACAACGGAATGTCATCAAGGATTTGAACGATTCAAACAACTGCCGACTTCAGCCCCAATTTTGAAGGTGGTAGATCATGAAAAGGAGTTCATTATGTGTATCGACACATGTTAAGAATGTGTGGGAGGAGTTCTTATGAAAGAGGATAAGGTATTAGCATATGAATCCCACAAACTGAAGGGACATGAACAAAAGTATTCTTCTTATGACTTGGAACTCATAGCAGTAGTTCATGCCTTAAAAAATGTGGCGCCATTACTTGTTGGGGAAGAAATTCTTGCTTTTAATATATCAGAGTAGTATGAGCACCTTCTTTAATCAGCCCACTCTGAATGCGTGACAAGCCAGATGGACCGGATTCTTTAGTGAGTTTGATTTTGATATCATGAAATTTAAGGGAAGGAAAACCAGGTAGCAGATGAATTAAGTAGGAAAGTATAGTGTGTTTATGAAATCTAGTACCATCAAATCGAATTTGATGTGTCGAGAACACTTGTTGAAGCTTCCCTTAAAGACCCAGAGTATAAATATCTATGGAAACACACAGAAGAACTACGGAAATTGGGTAAAACCACTGAGTATGGTATTAATAGTCGAGACCAATTAAATTTTCATGGAAGAATTTATGTCCCAAATCAAATGTATATAAGCAATTGTTACTGGATGAGCATCACCATAGTCCATATGCAACTCATCCAGGATATCAAAAGTTATTTTATGTGCTAAAGAAGGAATATTTTTGGCCAGGAATGCGGAAATATATTGCAGAATATCTGTCTAAATTTTTAGAATGTCAAAAAGTAAAGGTTGAACATTATCATCCGGCAGGTTTTTTGAAACCCCTCCCTATTCTAGAATGGAAATGGGAAATGATTACGATGTATTTTATAACTTGACTAATTAGAAAAAAAGAAGCGTGACTCTATTATGGTGGTAGTAGATAAGTTGAGCAAAAATTCTCACTTCATTATAGTAAAATCCACTTACAAGATGGTGGAAATTGCAGATATTTTCATGAAAGAAGTATTTTGGTTATAGGGCATACCTAAGGTGATAGTTTCTGACAGGAGCGTGAAATTCACAGCTTCTTTTTGGAAAGCTCTATTCATTAGATTAGGTACCCAAATATATTTTAGTACTGCCTACCACCCTCAGACGAATGGGAAAACATAACATGTTAATCGGGTATTGGAATACATGTTGCAGACGTACGTAATGAATCAACCAACTAAGTGGGAGGACTATCTCCACCTGGTAGAGTTCACATATAACAATAGTTACCATGAGTCACTAAAAATGTGTCCCTACGAAGGGTTATATGTCAGAAAGTGAAGAAAACTGCCAACAGGAATGGTCCCGAGGACAAGATGATATTGGGACTAGATATACTTAAGGAGATGGTGCAAGAAGTTAAAAAATTTCCCCAAAATTCGTGAGCTCCTCAAGACCGACAGAAGACATACACAGATAGGAATAGGACATATAAGGAATTGCAAGTGGGATATCATGTCTACTTAAGAATTAAACCCAAGAAAAGTATCTTGTAGTGGGGTGGGTGTTCTAAGCTAGAACCTCGCTATTGCGGACCTTTCCATATCTTGGAAAGGATAGGGCTCACGGCCTACCAACATTCCCTTCCTAGCTATGTAAAGGTCCATAATGTCTTTCACGTTTATTTCTTAAAGAAATACATGTATGATCCCAAACGCAATTAATTGGCAATATGTTTAGGTAGGTGTTGTGTTGAAACATATATATATATATATATATATATATATATATATTTGTGTGTTCAAATTTATAAATCATGAATTAAAGAATACTGTAATGGTTGATAGGTCGAACCGGACTGAGAATTCATGGTATAACCCCTGCATATTCTTGATTGGAGAGAAGCCACGTTGTGGAGCTGAGTGGTCACCCATGTTAAAGTGCAGTGGATGCACTTTAGCCTAGAAGAGGCCACGTGGAAGGATGAAGGAAAAATGAAGCAAGTATATCCAGATTGGTTCCATGGGCTGGAATGAACACTGAGGACTGTATTGCGGCTGAGAGGGGGAATATGCAACCCTAATGTTGCCTAAATATTTGTTTAAGTTATTGTGGTAATTATTTTATTTACGAATTTAGCTTAAGGACTTATACTAATTTAAAATAACATATGAATGTATTTATTTTATTTTCTATTTTTAAATACAGTAATTGTTTTACAAAAAAAAAGGAAAAGCTTGCTGGTAACGAACTCAGCCTTGGACAGTTGTGAACAATTGTGTAGTTACAACCACCTTCTTCATATTTATAATAAATCTCAAGAGAGGAAGGGGTTGGTCTATTGGTTTCTTTAGATATGCCTGAGAGAGACTGGAGAAAGGAAAAATATTTGCACTTGGAAGGACCCTGCTTGTGGGGAGACTCCCAAGTTGGTTTCAAGCCAGTGGAGGATCCTAGATTGGTTATGTGACTATACTGTTGTCTCGAGGTCATCAAGGATAACCTGTGAAATAACTGTGACTGCTAGGAGCAGAAGCTCGGTGGGGAGAAAAGGATGTGATTTCCCTTCCGGTGGTTGGGAGGACCAGCAAAGCTTCAGAAGTTTTACCCAATTGGGACAAATAAGTAATTTGTCAGTGTCAAGTTATTATGCAAGCTAGGTTGTTATTTAATTTAGAATGTGATTATTGAATAATGTCAAGAAGTTAAATTATCTAACACAAAGGAACTGTTATATTTGTGATTTTGTAGAGATAAACATAATCAAGAAGAAACTGCTATAATAATGTCGTTGTAGAAATAATTACAATGAAAGGTAAACTGTCAGATTACATGTGTGATAGATAACTGGTGTTTTTGTTATTGTAATAGAAAATAAAGAAAGTTATTGTGCTTTCTGGGTAAATTGTAGATAAGTGGTTCCAGGGTTTGGTCGCACTCCAAAAGGAAATATGGAGGCTGCCCTGTCCCGTTTAAACCCTTATCCAATGCAATAACTTCATAATTTACATTGATAGAGTTACTGTACATGCCATAATATATCTACATTTCAGAAACTTAGCCAGAATAGAGATATCAGTTGGGAAGGTAGTCAGGCACAGTAAGATGAGAAAACGAATGGAAATGTACAACAAGAACTTCAAACCCTCATTTAATTCCATTCTATATTCTTGACAAGAAATGAGGATAGAATCTCTATAAATAAGCATGCATATTACCAATTATATAACATACATCGCTCTATCCCGCAAAGGAAAAGAGTGTATGCTCCAATCGAATTAGCTAACTTAAAATTAAATTTAATGACAACATAAATGAAGAAAAAGTCATAACCGACAAGTTGTTCCAACATGGTTTACATACCCATGTGATTTAGTTTAATTAAAAAATAATACATATATCCAAGACATAAAGGTAGATTTTTAAATGTTTTCAAGCCATTTGAAATAAAATTTCGTAATCACAAACTAATACAACCAGTTAGAAAGTTTTACATCAAATCTAGAATTCTTGACTTGACAGAGGCATAGCACAAATAACAGTGGATATACCCTTCCTAATGAGGTGCTAACCCTCATCGTGTTCATCACACAAGTAAAACACAAGTAAACCCTCTTATTTGTGAACAATTGTGTAGTTACAACCACCTTCTTCATATTTATAATAAATCTCAAGAGAGGAAGGGGTTGGTCTATTGGTTTCTTTAGATATGCCTGAGAGAGACTGGAGAAAGGAAAAATATTTGCACTTGGAAGGACCTTTTGAAATAACTTCCAGGATCGGCTAGGAGCAGAAGCTCGGTGGGGAGAAAAGGATGTGATTTCCCTTCCGGTGGTTGGGAGGACCAGCAAAGCTTCAGAAGTTTTACCCAATTGGGACAAATAAGTAATTTGTCAGTGTCAAGTTATTATGCAAGCTAGGTTGTTATTTAATTTAGAATGTGATTATTGAATAATGTCAAGAAGTTAAATTATCTAACACAAAGGAACTGTTATATTTGTGATTTTGTAGAGATAAACATAATCAAGAAGAAACTGCTATAATAATGTCGTTGTAGAAATAATTACAATGAAAGGTAAACTGTCAGATTACATGTGTGATAGATAACTGGTGTTTTTGTTATTGTAATAGAAAATAAAGAAAGTTATTGTGCTTTCTGGGTAAATTGTAGATAAGTGGTTCCAGGGTTTGGTCGCACTCCAAAAGGAAATATGGAGGCTGCCCTGTCCCGTTTAAACCCTTATCCAATGCAATAACTTCATAATTTACATTGATAGAGTTACTGTACATGCCATAATATATCTACATTTCAGAAACTTAGCCAGAATAGAGATATCAGTTGAGAAGGTAGTCAGGCACAGTAAGATGAGAAAACGAATGGAAATGTACAACAGTAAACTTCAAACCCTCATTTAATTCCATTCTATATTCTTGACAAGAAATGAGATAGAATCTTTATAAATAAGCATGCATATTACCAATTATATAACACATCTCTCTATCTCAGTAAAGGAAAAGAGTGTATGCTCCAATCGAATTAGCTAACTTAAAATTAAATTTAATGACAACATAAATGAAGAAAAGTCATAACTGACAACCTGTTCCAACATGGTTTATACAGTCCATGTGATATAGTTTAATTAAAAAATAATACATATATCCAAGACATAAAGTAGATTTTTAAATGCTTTCAAGCCATTTGAAATAGAAAATTTCTCAGAATCATTGTAAACTAATACAACCAGCAATTTTTACATCAAATCTAGAATTGTTGACTTGACGGAGGCATAGCATAGTTAAATAGTAGATACCCTTCCTAATGAGGTGCTAACCCTCATTAGGTTCATCACACAAGTAAAACCCTCTTATTTGGCATTTAGCCATTGTCCACGAATATGATTTGAAACTAAATTACAAATTATACAGGGAGCGGAATCTATATATATATAGATATGAGCAAGAAATTACTGTATCGATGCCAAATGGTGACAAAATTCTTGCCGATATGACGACCTTACTAGCCTACAAGAGAAATATTGAAAATGAATAAGAGGAAAAACCACTTAGCAAAGTTTCCAGAAATAAATAAGGGGCCTGTCACCTACCTGGAACTGTGTTGGCAGAAGCCTAAACCCTGTATAATATGGAAAATGACCCGGCCGGCTTGCATGACCTGTGAGTAACCAGGGAGTAAAAGGATAATAAACCAGGAAGAGAAAAACCTTATGTGCAACCCTTGTAGAGAATTATAAATAAAGAAAAACATTTAAGAGCTGAAATACATGTTGTGTAACTGTTAAAATTACCTCAAGGCAGAACATACTTGTTAATTTAAAATTCCACGAGCAGAGTAGTCTGAAACTGTGCAGTTCTGTCACCAAAATACCTGTTCTATTTGGTAGAAATTTAGCCATGGGGTTTAAGCAAAATCCTGTAGGGAAGAATGAATTAGTCTTAGCTAGTTTAGGTCCATTACCTAGTGATAACAGGAGAAATTCCATCTCTGATAGTAAACCCTCCATTGCAAAGCTTCATTGCCAAGCCAAAACGTGAGAATGAACCATTACACCCTGTGTGGAGCAAGGAACTTACCCTATTTCGCGGTGGATTGCTGAGCACCGTTGGATCAACAGATGAGATATCGATGGACAAAGACTTACCTCGTAGCACTAAGGAAACCAAAACTTGTAGGTTGCAGAAGTTTGAGAGGCTTGAATACATAAACCTATGGTAACTAAGACCATGAGTTAAGGTCAGAATTCCCCGAAGTGTGCATAACCCTCTGTGGAAATTTATGTAACGTATACTTATTTCGGAATGTTATATTCAACTCTTGTTGCCTCATTTTATTACTAAACTCTGGAATATGAATGTAAATAAATGTGTAATGAAATTTTTTATGGTGTAAATGTGTTAGATAGTACATGTGACAAGAGGCTTCAAAAAACTTGGTCCCATTAGGCTCAAAACCCATAATAACTCACAAAATAATATTTACTTAATTTGATTCTACCACTAAATACAGCCATTATAAAAAATAATGGATCATATATAAGCTATTTAAAAAAATGGATCATATATAAGTGAATATTTTCCTTATTATTGTGGCATTTTTTTCACTTATTTTTAATTTTATTATCTACTCTATTTTTACAAATATTAAAAGTTAATTAAAAAATAAATAAAATTTGTATATTATTTATCTATTAAATATTCATAAAAAAATAATTTGAATTTAAACTTTCTAAAATTAAAATCACAGCCATAAAAACTAAATTTAGAACCATTTTTCTCTCCTATAAACATAAAGTACCACTATTGATACACCTAGGCTTAGTAAATTTTTCAGAAATTCCTATTCACAGTATAGACTTAGTCAATTTTCTAAAATATTTTAAAAATTCCAAAAAATATTTAAAAAAATCTCAAACTTTAATTGTAATTGTAACTGAAAGTTGAGGATACAAAGATACTCAATTTACATCTAGACTTAGTAAAATTTCAAAAATTCCTAGACTATTCACACATATGGATTTAGTTAGTCAACTTTAAAAAGATTTCAAAAATTCCCAAACTTTAATTATCATTATAACTGAAAATTGAGGATACAAAGATACTCAATCTAAACTATGAGGCTTAAATTTTAATATTAATTAAAATTTGAAGATACAAAGATATTAAATCTAAAAATATATTAAAGTGTGGAGGTTAAGGATGCAAATATATTAAGACTCAACATTTATCAGACTATATTAAACACTGGACAGTTTGGAAGAGACGAAGTGAGGTTAAACATTGGGCATTTTAGAATAGAGGAAGTTCTATTTTTTAACATTGTGATTTATTACATAATTAAATGACATTCAAGAGTGAGATTTTAAGAAGAAAAATAATATGCAGCAACCATTGAGTGGATTTCATCAAGAAGAAAAAAATATATACAGCGAAGCATTGGCCTCACTTTTAAGTAGATTTTATTTATTTGAGATTTTCCAAAATATAGTGTTTTACTTTTAGATAAATTTTATCTATTTGAGATTTTTCAAAATACAGTGTTCATTTATTTATTTTTTCTTTTTTATATTTCAGAAAAATGTGCCAAGACAATTTTTTCCAACGAAATATCCAGACAAATCTAAAATTGTCTTATACAGAAACAGTTTGATAATATGGTCATTAACATTGCAACATAAATATAAATCCAAAATGGTCTTAAACAGAAACGATTTGATAATATGGTCATTAACATTGCAACATAAATATAAATCATAGAAGTGAAATTCATATAAAGTTATATATAAATCATAGAAGTGAAATTCATATAAAGTTATATATATAGCTCATAATCTATATAAATTTATCTAGATTCTTTCAGTTTGGACAATAAAGTCCAAAGATAAATTCTCAATCAGCTCAAGCAGCAGCGGCAACACCTCCGTTGAGGAGCATCTGATCAAAATGCCATACAGCTGCAAGCGAAAACCGAATAAATTACACTCCAGCATTTAGTAATGACACATAATTCTTTACTTTCATTCTCAATACGAAAATGATCATCTCTCCTCAAATGTTATCAAAATAAACATAACATCATCGTACCGTGTCCTTTGCCTATTCTTCTCAACTGAGACACATACTCTGCTACTTTCTTGATGGCTTCAACCTGCAAAATTACAGAGCAAAACATAATCTAAGCCTCTTCCATGTTCATTGTTTATACTTCTCTCTGATTTATAACGACAAAATTTACAGAGCATGTAACCTGTTCGGCGAGAAAGTTGCCCTCAATGAAATCCGTCATCTGACCATCGTTGGCCTCTTGGGCTACCTGCTCCCATCAAACCCATGAACCTTCAAAATTATTTCTAACGCAACGTGATTTCAAATATTTCAAAGTTACAAGATATATTCAATCAACAGGCAAAAAAATTCAGCCGATACTGACTGCGTGCAAGTTCAGAAGCTTTTGATTTGTAAGTTTCTCCAAAGACAGGGTCAGCTCCATGGCTGTGACCAGTTAAATAAGAACCCACCCAAAACAAAAACATAAAACATATTGTTATGTTAGGGCTACATTTAAACGAACACAATGACATGAAACATGCACGTTGCAAAATACGAGTGAACAAAAAAATAAATGAGTGTATGGAATGGGCTCACCGTAAAGGGCATCACCCTTCTGAGCGTCGTCAAACTCCATGATGGCAGGTAGCAAAATGGAATGTAGGTTAACTTTCCCACCTCTGATGTTCTGCTCAAGTAAAGCAACAAGACATAACAAAGTATCAATTAACCGTTATAACACCGTCTTCACTAAAGTTTAAGACCTAAAACCACATAATCCCAGAAGTAAAAGTCTTAATCCCAGAAACCTGATATTTCATGAGCTTTTCTGCATGATCCCTCTCCTCGTCACTGGCATCCTTGAAGTACCTGTCACACATTGGAGAAAACCTATTATTCATAACACTTCTTACATACATATATAAGAAGAATACATATACAGGAGAATATAATAAGAAGAAAAATGGAGGGTACTCACTTAGCAAAGCCTGGGAGAGCGACGTTGTCCCTATCGAAATATGCAAAGAGAGCATGATAAATATAAGAAACGTTGTACTCCACGCTGCCAAAACAAGTTTGTTTGATATGAGTCGACATTGGAGGAATCTACAATCAATGCTCAGGTCCACAGTAAAGAAGTGTTAAATGCATCATGAAAAACTAATAAATTAATGAATTGAAATTTCCATGAATTTGATCTTGAGAGCACATCATGTGTAGATCTTGAATATAGGTTTAAGCCACGAAATTTCAAAGACGAATGTTGAATATAGGTTTAAGCCATACAATTTCAAAGAAGAATTGAAATTTACATGAATTCCGTGCTTATACAAGCAGAAATTTAATGCATAGGAAGAGTGATTTTCACGGATGAAGAGCACATCATGTGTAGATCTTGAATATAGGTATTAGCCACAATTTTTCAAAGACAAATCACTGAACAAATCTAGTTAGTTGTCATAGTCGATGGACCAAATTAATCCTATTGGGTGTAGAGCAAAGCAGATGTTTGATTGTAACGAAGATCTAAATTTCATCCATACTCAACATAGTATAAATAAAGCTTAATAAATATACTACAACAAAAATTTCAAGTTATGAATTCAGTTATCACATGCAAAAGGAAATGACAATAAATATTTTTAATACAAACACAATTATATTATTATATTTATTAATATAAGTCTTAATACAAAAATATTAAGACGTTCTGGTTTTACTGGAAAGGTTCGAGTTCATCACAGAGAGGGTTTGCCAGAGTTATCGAATTCATCGCATATATTGATGTTGGACGTAATCGCACCAGTGATTTGGCCGCTGAACGTAGAAGTGTAAGGGAGGTATAAGAATATATTTGTTTCAAATATGTGTGGCAGATAGTTTCGCTCTTCCATTACAATTATGTACGATTTGTACATCTAAGATGTCTCAGTTCGCATATAATTGTAATGCCTTTGGTCTCTACCTGGAAACTTATAAAAAGTCCCGTTGCTACATTCCGCAAAATTATACATAACCTTTCCCTCAAATTTACATCTGTGTTCACAGAAGGTGGTGGCACACCTACCAAACACACGATCTCAACAATATTTCAAGCAGGTTTGACATCTGCAAACATGGTTGTAGGGTTCATCAACTAAAATTGGATACTTTGTGGTTCGGGTCGATCTGTAATGGTTCATTTCGGTTCGTATATAATTAAGGTGGCAACACGCCTAAGAAACATATGATCTCTACAATCGTTCAAGCTATTTTGACATCTGCAAACATGGTTGTAGGGTTTATCATCTAAAAGCGGATACTTTGTCATTCGGGTTGATCTGTAACGGTTCGTTTAGGTTATCATATCTCTGCACATATATATCTGTGATGAATACTTTGAGTTGGATGATTTAAACACATATATCTCTCCATCCCTTCCGTTGGTATATCTCTCTAGTGGATATTTTGTAGTTTCTTTCGATCTAAAACGGTTATATTAGGTGCACACATTTCTTAAATTTTTTTCTAATACATATCTAATGCTTATATATTTTCTCACAAGTATGAATAATTCACCCCATATACCAAAGATTGTCATAGAGTCTTTAGAGAAACGTAGAGAAGAAAGAGAAGTCAAGCTACAAACAGAGTTAGAAGCCATGCTCGAAAATAAACTTACATCTGTTGAAGACAACATCCAAAAATAAATAGAAAATAAAATAAAACTATTGGAGAATAAAATGGATACAATGGAGACTAGATTATACGAAATAGAAAAACAAAGCCAAGATATGAACCAATCCTTGCAACAAGGAGATGCTGATACTTTAGAAAGTCTTAAAATGAAGGACATGATTAAATAACTAGAAGAAAAAGTTAATAACAATCTCACCCTAAATAGTGTGGCAGATAAATTAGATATAAAACTGATTAAAGAAGAAATGAAAAAATTGATAAAATTAGACTATGAGCGTAATAAAAGGGCCTTGAATCTTATAATCTTCGGTTTGAAAGAGGAGGCCGAGAATAAAGGAAGGCCGATCCAGATAAAGGTGAACTCTACTGACCATACGTATGAAATATGTAGTAAAACCTCAAGTCTAAAAGGAATGAGAATATTTATAAATGAAGATCTCATTCCAGAAGATCGAGTAGAATTAAGGAAAGAGGTTCAAAACGTAAAAGAAGCTAGGAAGGAAGGAAAATGGGCAATAATCAGAAATAGAAAAGCCGTTATTCTAGATAGAAACAAAAAAGATAGTAATAAATAGTAATTCAACATGCTACAGATTATTTCTTAGAATTGTCGGGGCTTTCCATGGAACAAAGGTCCCAAGCTAAGTTGGATCTCGAATGAGGTTGATATTATATTGCTAGTTGAAACTTGGGAGCACGAAGAATATAAGGTCCCTAACATAGATGGCTTTGTACTATGGTCAATATGGAACAAGCGATCCTATCATAGAGGCATTGGGGGTATATCTTGTTACATTAGGAATAACATCTCCCCCCATGCTAGGCTTTATAAAAAATACCCTTACAACAAATATATTTGGATACAGATTACTGACATTAATGATAAAAAAAACCTGCATTGCAATCTATTATTTTTCCCCTATCAATTCTAACTTTTATAAGAAAAATAATTTAGATAAAAATGGTCCTTACAATGGTTTAGAGAATGGTATTTCTAGCCTAAAGAATGAAGGTAATATCCTATTAATGGGTGACTTTAATGCTCGAACTTGAAGCAACCAAGCTATTCTTCAAAGCAATTATTCCAACCCTAATCCTCTTTGGTTAGACGAAGACCTTAACCTAGCTAGCTAGTACAAAAGAAGCTTTGAAGATCTAGGGGGGAATTTGTTTGTGTATGAGCTAGTCAAGCTCTGCAGTGCTCAAGATCTCATAATTTGCAATGCCCTAAAGAAGTGGCCCAATTCTATCCAGATGACCTGCATCCATGGGCTTGGTAGCATCGTGGTAGACTATGTTATTTCCGATATCCTTTATACAATGAAATAATAAATTTTGACATCTTAAAAGACCACGAGACTGACTAAGATCATAGACCTTTAATTGTAACTCTCAATTTTGTCATGCATAGAGATATCATAGAAGATAATCCCTATAGCCAAAAGAACTTAATCTTTGATAAACATAAAAATGATATTTTTATAAATGAATTAAAAATCAATTTTCTTCCTTTATCTAGTATAGACAACATAGAAGACTTCTATCATAATTTTACTACAACCCTCTCATATTCTATTAACAAGTTCTCAATTGAAGTTTCAAGTAATAAAAGAAATAGCAAAACCAACCCTTGGTATGATAAAGATTGTAAAAGTGCGAGGAGAGAAATTAAGGAAGCTATTGAAGAGTCTCTTAAAATTGGCAAGATAAAAATATACAAAGCCCTAACTAAAAGGAAAAAAATGCAGTATATTCATAAAAGACATGAAAATCTCTTACACCTCTCTAAGGTAGCTCTTAATAAATTTTGGAGGTAGATTCTAACTAGAAAAACTAAAGATAATAATAGAATTTCTTTACACGACTAGAACTTATATCTTAAAAAGCTTTATGAATCTCCAAATGTCATAGATAACTTTGAAATCCCCCTCACAACGGAAGAATTTTTCTCATTAGAAGACATAAATTTTGGGGTTAAGTGCCTAAAAAATGGAAAAGCTAAGGACATTGAAGGTTACCAGGCAGAAATATTAAAAATGGGAGGTGTTGTCCTCATCCCTCAAATCCACAAGCTTTTAAATCAAGCGGTCAAGCAAGGGTTCCCTAAACCTTGGATTCAGAGCCTCATTATTCCTATTTTTAAAAGTGGGGATACAAATAACCCCTCTAATTATTGGACAATTGTGATTAGCCCTCTCTTAGCAAAAATACATGGTATTATTTTGGAAAAGAAGATGAGCATATGGCTTGAAATTGAAGGTAAGAAGGCTAAAGGCCAAGTGGGTTTTAGAAGGCAGCACTCAAAAATGGACTGCCTCTTTATGCTCAGGATCATTGTGGAGGAATGTCGTAATGATAAATCCAATATCTTTTGCTGTTTGTGTACTTTAGAAAGGCTTTCGATACGGTACCTAGAAATAACCTATGGAATAGATTAGAAGATCTAGAGGTTCCTTTCGAGCTCAAAGCTGCCACTATAAGGTTATACAAGAATGCAATTTCCAAGTTTAAGAGCAATGAGGGGTGGTCGAAAGATATTAAGTGTAATATCAGAGTTAAACAAGGTTTCCCCCTCTCCCCTACCCTATTTGGCATTTACATATACAAGCTAAAAGTGTGTTTAGAGGAAGTAGGTCATGCTAGCATGATCTTAGCTGGAATAGTCATCATCCTTCTTCTCTATGCTGACAATATTGTTCTTCTAGCAAGGTGCCCATCTGATCTTGATAAGAAAATAATACTTCTTAAGGATTTCCACTCTACGATGGGTATGACTGTTAACACTAACAAAACAAAAGTTATGATTATCAAATCTAAGAAGGACACTTACCGCTAATTTTGTATATGAAAATAGCAACTTGGAGGAAGTGTCTTCTTACAAGTACCTAGGAATTGATATTCATCACAAGCTCAACTGGAACAATAGCATTGAGAAAATGATTAATGGGGGGTGCAAAGCTTATTTTGGTCTTGAAAATAATTGTAAAGAAGCAAACCTTGTGATGTGGGATAAAAAGAAACTCCTCTTTGAAACTTTATTCACTCCTGTTATCTTTTATGGAGGTGAGGTTTGGGTTTACAACATTTCTAGAGAATCCTAGAGAAAGATTAAACAAATCCAGAAGCGTTTTATAATGTATAACCTCAAAATTAAAAGTAATACACCCTATCCTATTCACATTATAGAAGTGGGTCTTTCCCCTACCGAGAGCCTAGTTATGACTAGGCTCCTCTTGTACAAGCACAAAATTAATAACATGGGAGACCTTAGAGTCTAGACTTCCTAAGATAGCTTTAAATTTCAACCAAAACCACCTAAGGCTCAAACAAGGTTGGTATAAAGATACCAGGGCCTCGTTAAACCATTGGGAGACTGAAGAAAATGTTGCATTGCAAAATATTAATAACATTGAAAATATTGTTACTTATAAGTTTAAAGAGAAAATGTGGTGTGAGAAAGATTTGGCGGCTAAAATAAAATTAAGATATTACAAGGAGGTCATCAACCCTACTCTGGAAGATCAAAATTATCTCTCTGTTTTAACTAGCTCAAAGAAAAAAATTAATATAGCTAAGATAAGAACGAACTCTCATGATCTCCATAGTGAAATAGGTCGGTGCGCAGTTCCTAAAACACTACGGGTGGAAAGGATCTTCCATCTCCGTCAGAATATGAACTTTGAGGATGAAAATCACTTCCTCTTAGAGTGCCCTGCGGACACCCACATTAGATCTCAGTTTCATAATCTTTGTTACAATACCGACCTTCCTAGCCTTTTAGCATGTCAAAATAATAGTGAGGTAGGGATGCTTCTCTCCAAGCTCTTTGAGCATAGAAGTACAATTTTAAAGCAAACTAAATAATTTGTTTCTTTAGGTCCGATAGACCTAAGTTTGGTCTCGGTAGAGGTTAACCATCACCATCATCATCATCATCGTCATAATTAATAAATATAATTTATATAGGCTAATAAATATATAGCAAATATATAAACCACTTGTATATATAATTATATTTCAAACTATACCATAATTAACATATAATATAATTATTAATATAAAAATAGTATATGGTTTTAGTCATAAAAATATTTATCTCTCACCATAATAAATATAGTATATTAATATATATTTATTAATATATTAATATAATTATCAATATTTTATTCATATTTATATAACTATGTATGTAGTTAATTAATGATTTCTATTATTAAATCTAGTTGTATATTTATTAACCAAGATATATATAAACAAATATTTACATAAATATAAATTTAATATTATGAAATCTCTCATTAAATCTAATATTATTAAATCTATTATTAAATTTAATGTTCTAAACCTTAATATTATAAACCATATTTTAAAACAAAAGATATGAAGTATAATCTCATGTTTATAGTATATTTACTTAATATTTTACTTGTTATAGTTGTTCAAAATTCGTTGTTAGAAATGAGGTTTGGGTGTTAACATTAATGTTAATAATAACATTAAAGTAATATATACACTATTATTTAACATTAATATTAATAAAGACATTGACTATGGTTAACCAGATTAACCATAAACACATGAATCCAATATAGAAAAGAAAAATAAAAAGAATCTAAGTGTGATTCTTCAAAACCTTGTTTCTATGATCAAAGAGAATGAAAAGAAGCCCTCCAAAATCGCTATAGATGGTTTGTCTTAATAATTCAAGAAGATTGGAAGTGTAATAGATGTTAGAGAATTAAAAGCAGATGTGAGTAAGAACAGAACAATATTATTAATATAATTATTTACCTATCACAATTATTTTATGTTTATTAATTGATATATATTTATAAATATATTAATATAATTATATATATTACTTGCTAAATTCAAAACTATATAAAGATATTAAAAATTTATTAAATTTAGCGTATCGATTTCATATCATTCTTTGAAAACATAAACACATATACATGAATGAGGAGTTCCAAATGTATTATATCAATGAATTTAATATATAAATTTGATTTTTATATATCAATAAATAAAATATAATGTGATATAAAAAATATTAATTTAGTAATTTAAGATGCAATTTAATTATTTTTTTAATTCAATTATAAGTTAAAACTAATAGTTCCAAAAAAAATCTAACCAAATTTTAAATATTGATGAGAATTTTTGGAACTTTGTGTATTGTTTTAGAATCACCCATCTTCAAGGGCAAGAAGCAGAAACAAATGATAGAAAGAGTGTTGGACCATAATCTATAGATAAAAGAAAAAACTAGCACTTAGAGAGATGGAGATTTAAGAGTACAATGATGAATTGATAAAGTCAAAGAGATAATTGATGAATTTAAAATTTAAAAATTAATTAAAATCAAATTGAAATTAAATAGAAAATTAACTAAATCAATAAGATGATCAATAAATTTAACTTTAAAATTTAAAACCAAATTGGAAATTAATTATTAAATAGATAAATAAATATAATTTCAAAATTAATTTAAAATTAAAATATTAATTAACAAATTATCCTTTAGAGAAGGGGAACAATAAAAAAGGATGATAATTCAAAGAGATTATTGAATTAATTAAATTTAAATTATTTAGTATGTTTATTATAGGAATTATTCATGGATAAAACTACAAAGATTATAATTAAAACTTATTGGGAATTTCAAAAAAACTGGGTTAACTAGAGAGATTTGTAGTCATCTTATTATGTTATAATTTTGGTATAGATTTGAAATTCAAAGGATTAGGTTTGAAATAGGACATTAACTAATGATTTGGATTCAAATTAGAGCAAGTTAAATGGGTGAAATGAAATGGGATATTTAAAAATACAAAGATGGAAATTGAGAAAGGAATTTAGCAATAAATTAGATAAATTAAATACTCCAGAGAGGAATTGATCATGAGAAGAGCAATGTTAACTAAGAGGTTGGGAAAGGTTAGAATTAGAATTAGATGAAGGACGTTTAAATGATAGAATGTGGATTGTGAGTTTCCAAGATTGGCTTAATTGATAATGCTCATCCCTGTTAAAGTTATTAGGATGTTTTTCAATTTCAATTATGATGCTTTTCAATTTCAAGGGCTTCCTTAATAACCCAGATGGAATGGAATGGTATGGGGTAGATGCTATGATTTTAGATTTGTCAAAACAAATTAGGTGTTTGGTAGAAGCATGGGATCATTTTTATCCTTATGTGATCTAAAGAGCTAGCTGAGGTTTCTCTAGGGCTTAAAGAAGGTTTGTATGTTCTTTTAAGAGAGGATCCTCGATAAATGGTCAATTAACCCTTCAATGTAAAGAAGGGTTACCTTGCTGAAGATTTTTCAGGATAAAATTATAAACTAGAGTGAAAGACCTTATTGATATGAGAAGAAAAGTAAACATCAAAGTTAAATCCCATGGGAAAATAAGGTTTTCCCTTTATAAAAGATAAAGAAAACGAAATTCAAATAAGATAAATAACAAAGATTTTGAATATTAAAAAGAAAAATAATTAATACTTTAAAATTTCAAAAATTAAAATTAATATCAATTAAAATTTCAAAAATTAAAATTAATATCAATTAAAATTATATATATAAACGAATTTAAATATAAAAAAAACCCATATCAAACAGAAGACAGTAAACTTAATACGTGAACAAAGTTCAAACAGAAGCCACTGAACTTAATACGTGAACTTTAGATTTTTCACTCTTCGAGCAAAAAGCTTAGCTATCATCAACCCAAAAAGAATCCCAAAAAAAGAGACACGTGAACTTACTTCTCTATGCTAGAAAACAAACTTTACGCATATGAAACAGAACAGAAAAGAACATAGCACATGTCATCCTACACACAAATTGCTCCAAGTATATCTACACGTGTCCTGAAAATCAAATTTATCTAATAAAATTGACCTAAAGAAAGATAACTTTATTAGTATCCTTGGTAGCACCATTACTTACTTGATTGGGTCATTCAGTGCTACTTCACAACCATCTGAGAACTTCTGCCTCGCCAAAGACTTAGAGAATGATAAAGAAACTTGTGAGAGATCATCCTGGACTTCAACAAAAGGCTCAAATATAACTCCACTCAGAGCAGTTGTAGGATTCCCTTGACCGCCTACAGCAGCTCGAACACAATGCTTGCCTACTTCTCTCTTACTCTTCAAATACCACCTTGCACCAACAACAACGTCGCATTTGTATGTTGAAATGCCTTTCCTGCACAAACCATGGTGCTGCTGCTGCTGCTTCCATGGAGAAGAAGCATCAATAGCGGGAGAAACAATAGCTGCAGCTCTGAGAAGCATGGTCGCAGATTGAATCAACCTGCAAATGCGTACAACATGCGCTCTTGTACTTAAATACCCACTACAGAAATTCACACAAAAATCATATATATATATATAACCCACAATTAAAAAAAAAAAAAACTCATAAAACTGAAATCCATTACTGCAAACTCGGCATCCAAAACCCAATTTAAAACACCCTGCAACAAAAAAAAATGTACATGCTGTCCACAACTAGCCAGCTACTCAAAACCCATCATTGAACTCAATATAACAATCCTTAAAACTCAACTTATTCACTGTAATAGTACAAAACAAATGAAATCAAACAATCAAACCCATCATTGAACTCAATATAAGAATCCTTAAAACTCAACTTATTGACTGTAATAGTACAAAACAACTGAAATCAAACAATCAATCAACAGCCATGAAGTAGATCTTAAAAACAATCAGCTAGTCTAGGTGTTTGAAAATGGGAACAAAACTGCATGCAACAATAAAAACAATAAGACACCTATCATAGATTTACAAAAAAAAAAATTGAGATTGGCACAAAAGTGAGGCCTATCGCAGAACATAAAACTCCTCAGACCCCTGAGTCCATATGAAAGCCACTAGAAATACCCACCAGATCCATCATCACTTCCAGAAAAAAGTAAAAGACCATGACAGCATTACTCATCATGAACTCAATTTAAAATACAAACCGAAGTTAAAATGGCAAGGAACAAAGTTTCTCAAATTCAATTTCAAAATCTGTTTCTGCGTCCAATCCAGCAATACTCACCTAGTGAAACCGGAATACTTGTCCACCCTATATCACCGATAACTCCAACACACTTGAATGTTTTGGGCACTTTCAGCAGCTAAATCGTGAGAAACGCACATAAATCAACTTAAAAATATGAGAATATGCAGGCATGGCAAATTGTGGTTGCCTATGCCTTCTATATAATGGCCTCCTCCTCTTCTCCTGTGTAGCAGTAGCGTCAACCATTTCAGAGAATCATTCCCCTGTTCAAAGAATATCCTGCTTCGAAAAAGGCGCAGGCGTCCATCTCTGGCACTGCAGAGCGGCAAGTGGACGGTTTCGATTGATCAACGCGTGGAAGAGCGTGTCAGACCCGTGCTCTCTTGATTCTCTGTAGATTCATTTTCTTTGGTCATTTTTTACCCTTTTTTTTATATTTTAGTTGGTGGAATTTTGCGAAATGAGTTGGCGGTGTTTTGTCCGTTCTGTGTATTGACAGGAAAGGAAAACGACAGGACCGAAGTCGTTTTTTTTAGGGTGTCCGGGCTGTAAATTTGAAGGTCTTTTCAGTCCTACATTAATTTTTATAAGATTATTATGACGAACGTATCAATTTTTATTTTTATTTTATTTTTATTTTTGAAAATAATGATAATTTGGATTGTGATAAAATTTGGTTGAAATTTTTGGAATTTTGAGTTACAATTCTCAAGGTTGAGGATTTTGGGTGTCTAAGAGATCTTGATGATGTTGAGTCCATTTTCACTATAAAAACAGTGATTCAAACACTTTGGTAGTTAGTTTTTTTTTTAATATTTTTTTAAAGTGGTTTTTGTTTTTAACATTTATCAACATGTTTTGGAGTTTTCTTAAAAGCATTTTCTAATTTGTTCAATATTTGACAAAAAAATGTTGGAATTATAACTTAGTTTTGAGTTGTGAATTTTGGACAATCTCATTCTCTTGTTCTTTAAGAAGCTGGTGAATCTATACATGTAGTAAAAAACACATTTTAAACAATTAAAGTTCATGAATTCACATAAAATTGTTTTGCTAAATTCAACCATAAACCCCAAAAGTACACAATAAATATGTTATATATTTATTATTATGTGTGTATGTTTTGGAATAAGGTTTTTAGAATCTTAATTTAATTATCAATAAGTATTTGGTGGATGGTATGGATTTAAACTCTACCAAGTATGCTTAGAATATTATTAATATTTGTGGTGTATATTTCCACAATAAGAATCATGTTGATGTTAGTTTTTTAATATACTTTGTGTGCATGTTTAATGATGTCCAACATTATGAGTGGTCTCACCACCCAGGGACTTGTCCCTCATGATGGGTGGTGAGACCACTCAAAATGTTGTACATCATTAAACATGCACACACATCACCATCATTAAACATGCACACACATCACACAGATGGTATATCCAAAAACTAACACCAACACAATATTCTTAATAGTATTCTTAAATTAAAGGTGGAGATTTACCTTAAAAGTAGTTTTGCTCCTTCTACTCTTTTAATTAAATTGATTAATTAAAAAAAATGTGTGATACTAACAAGTTCCATAGCGAATGAATTATAATTTTTTGAGCATGTGGTATTGATAAGTCATAGTGTTGTTCCATAATACTATAATAAAGTTTATTTAGGGAGCAAGAATCTCCATAGTAAAGTGGCATATGTATATGAGTTTAGTCATATAATAATACTACTTTAAAATAAAGTTACAATTTTGTTAATTTTTATTATTTTTTAAATTTTAACAATATAAGATGTATCATGAAATATTTTCATACTCATGATGGCTGAATCCAGATGAACATTGACCAATCATTTAACTTATTATATTAAAAATTTTCTTTTCTTTTTTCCAAATTTTTTTTTTTGAACATTTTCAAATATTCAATGCATATGGAAAAAATACCATATGTAAAAATGAATGAACTACATAAATTATCAGGTTTCCATTGCCTAGCCGAAACATCAACAATTTGATCTTTATCATGCATAATTCTTTAGTGGTAGTGGAATCATGCATTACAAAGAGTAAAATGCTTTTACTGGTAGTGGAATCATGCGTTACAGTGCTGATCAACGGAAGAGTTAAATGCTTTTACGAATTCTGAATAATATAGTAGTGATAAATTAAAATATATTTTATCATAAAAAAATAAAAATAAAATTTAGTTGATATGCATATAAAAATTTAATATTTATAATATAAAAGTTTTTTAGTCATGTATATTCATCTTATTTTATTGTAATCATGTATATTCACCTTATTTTATCATGGAAATTATGAACTTATAAATAAGTTTTTTTACAATATTATGGCTAATATCATGGATTATTAATACCAAATGTTTAAATTTCAAAATCAAAATATTTTATTTTATTTTTATTTTATAACATTTTTTAAATTAAAATTTAATAAGAAGATTCTAGAGATATTCACCTCCATTTTACCATGGATGGTATTAATTTGTAAATAAGATTTTGTAACACCTCTTTTTATTTTAATTTATGTTTGACAGACTTTTACAAATACATTTGACTTATTAAGTGAAAGAGAATTAATGAATGTGGTTATTGGTTCGTAAGACTTGAATTTTATTTCGTAAATAAAGTTGATAATTATCTTGAATAATGGATTAACTGAATGGTAAAAGTATTCCAAGATTCTAGAGTAAAAAGATAGAGGCAATTTCTACCAGTTACCTTTGCCAAAATGATAAAAAAGAAATCCTGAGGAGGGAAAGGGGTTATGTTCAAAAAGGGAATGGAGGGTTAACAACAACATGTTGTGAAGAAAAGAGTTGTCCAGAGCTGAAAATACCGATGAAGCTCTCAAACCCTAAGAAAGTGTAGGCTAGACAGAGATCCTAAGGCCTAACTTCAGATAAACTTGCGCGCTTCTAAGACTCGTGTGGAGCACGGGGAGAGAAGAGGATGTGATCGCCTCTCTCAAGGTTGGGTGGAACCATCAGTTTAATCAAGTGTATAGAGATAAGTATCTACATTTGCTGCAGGGAAAATTTTAGGGGATAATATTCGCATGTGGGCTAATTTTCCATTCTTTTTCTAGAAATCAAATTCGCAAATTTCATTTTTTTCTAAAAATTATTAGCCCAAGTTTTATAGTAAAAAATTCCTTTACCTTAAAAATCGCCAATATTTTATATAGACTAATATAATTCATTATAAATATAAATATTTATACAAAAATATCACCAAATATGTTACAATTTGCATATTAAGGACTAGTAAGAATAGCCAAAGTTTCTAAACTTTAAGATAAACTTCCATCCCTGATTGAAAATTCAAATGGTAGATGGAATGTGAATTTTAGATTATTAATCTGTTGGTTATAAAAAAAAATTATGGTTTCTATATATTTCAACAAAATAGAAAAAAGACAGACTCTAGTAGTCGACATGAATAGCCATAGAAGTCAAGACAATTTTTTTTTCAGAGAAGCCTATTATGAATAATATGTTGTCAAAACCCTTTACAAATTGAGTTCAGGTCCAAAAATCAGTGTAGAAAGAAAAATCACATATACTATAGACTATAGCTACATAATACAATGATAAAATATTTCTATAGTAAACAAAAATAATGTCCATATATTGTTGAAATCCTTGTATGTCATATATATATATAAATATACAGCATGAGAATACAAGATTGAAACACATTCATTTATAAAAGAGGAATAATCTGAGTAAGGAGGCAGTGAGGCTCAGAGGTTTAGAGCTGAGCCCCGTAGTGACTGGGTAAGGTCATGGTCCTCTGGCCATTATGACCTCAGTACCAAAAGAAATCAGTATTAAGAAAAAAGAAGAAAACTATAACAGAGTTATATTTTGTTATCATCTGTAGAAAGAAAATTTAAAGAGAACTAAAACTACATTACCGAAAGCACTGAACAATGGACTTCAAGAAATATACTCTGTCTAAAAAGATAAAATTATTTAATACGAACCCGGAATGTTTAAAAGCCACGAAACCATAGCGTAGGGCAAACAACTGAACAAGTATATACACAAAAAATAGTTTCAGCATGTATAAAGGAAGATTAACCAATAATATTTTGTGCATAAGGGTAAACTGTAATAGAATAAACCCTTATTTCACTATGATAGGGTTTCGTAACAGATCACCGAGAAATTATCTCTAAAAATTAAATTATACATAGCCATAAAAGTAATAATTTACAACAGTCCTTTAGACCCAAGTAGGGCGGACACAGTGATAATTTAAAGGCTAAATAAGGATACTAGAACAATAAATTACGTTAAGAACCCTTCGACTAAACATAAGACTCATCAGTTCCTTACATGCAAGAGAGTTACAGAGGCTGACTGCTACACCTGTGCATGCAGAGGGTATATCCCTCAGTTAACCGATTGAAAGCAGTAAAATATAGCACAGTTGAGTATCATGATGGATGCATACTTTGTTGATATTTTTTATAGTTGGTGTAGCATAGAGTATGCTCTAGCCCTGAAATTTTGTGGAGGGGCTAGGACACACTTGAACTCCAAAACCAAGAAAGTGTTTGAGAAATTTCAGTTGGTGTTCAAGTTATTCAAATAATTAATTATTTTAATGGATTTCCTAAGTTTAAACCTAGAAAAATTAAATAGTTAAACTGAATTAATTAACACATGTGTTGAAATTGTCTTAAGTCACATGGATCAAGCAGTCTTTTAATCTCAGTCGTTGATGAATGATTTAATCTCGACCATTGAAGGGTTTGTAGAAATTTGATAACTGATATGTTATCCACCAAGATTCTCCTGATCACACACTATTTTAACTTCATGCACAATATATAATCTCTTCTACCATTAATCATTAATTGCGGAAATAAAAACAATCGCATGCGCACATTAAAACCATAAACATTCACACATATGAACACAATATTTTATGGGAAAGCTTAAAGCTGAAAACACCCAACTATCTGTATATTATATGTCATAAAGATCATGTAACAATCATCATACAAAGCTCCTCACAAGCTCTCAGTACAATCTCCAATTGCTACACACTAATCAAGCCCGATCTAGCAAATCACATGCTCCAATCTCTGCCACCTGATAGCCTGCCTCTACTGTGCAATCACTGCTGAAGAATGGCTCATAATTAACTTCGAACCACCTGGCTTGTACTGCGCAATCCTCATTGGCATCTCCATCAATGTGTGGTGCAAACTCATTTACCAATATAGTCACACTGCTCTTTCACCTACCTCTTCACTGGTCTCCACTGAAACTGTCCATGCACTGATATAGTCACACTTCTCTTTCACCTACCTCTTTCACCTACCTCTTTAGTTGATTAATGAGTTTATAATTAGTGAATTAATTAATAATTAATTCACACCACTCTCATTAGTGTATCAATCAGTTAGACTAGATACAACTAGCTTAATTATGTCTAACTCAGTTAAACTGAACACAACTCCGTTAACTTCCACAATCAACTCCACCAAACTCTCTCACCTGAGTTCTAACTGAAGTCTCCATGAAATAACTCCACTTGACCCTTAGGAATAGCGTAATTCCTTCTGTCAGCTCCTGTGCCACATTTATGCACTTAACTGAAGTGCTCCAAGAGAATAAGATAATTTTTATAGTCCAAATATTATTAAGAGTTAATAATATTTGACATATCTATTTTTAGACTGGCAATATAAAAATAGATTCCACCCAATATGTCTAAAAATAGAAGTCCATCTATTTTTCCAACTTGACCAACCATCCAAAAATTACATCCTACAACTCATAGAATATGATCCACATGTCTAAAAATATACTTTGCGCCAAAAATAGCCTGTGGGCCCACTTAGTGAAGGCGACTTCTTTCCACTAAGCTCATCATCTTGTTGCAATCTCAACAGGGTTAAACGAAAAGCATAAGAGAAAGGCTTGAGGGTGAGTTGGAGGAGACACACAGTTACAGAAATGAGGAATAGATATGGAATTATAGGGTGGGTTTGCTAAGATTTTCTGGAGGAATTTCCTGCAGTGAGGGGTAGTATTGGCCAAGGAAATGATCTGTTCAAGGGCCAAGAGTCAGTAAGAGTCAGTGGAGCAACAACAAGGACAACGTAGAGATGTAGAGCAACAACTACTTAGGTGTTGCGCAACTGCTACGTAGGACAATGCAGAGGCTTTATGGGGCTTCATAAATTATGTAGAGGGATTCTAGGCCAATGTAAGGCCCGTGTCACCCTTCCATGGGTTACAAAGTCCCCCTCTGGGCAACGCAGTAGCATTCTAAGGCTAGCAGGCGGTTGACATTGGGGCTTTAGGGGCAACGTTGAGGGTTTCTAGGGCCAGATCTGAGCTGAGTTCTGTAAATCCCGTTTGAGGGTGTGGATCAATCAGATATTTGGCGCTAAAAATTTAGGTTAGCTGCAGATTTGATTTCTTTTATTCTCTGATGGGTTTTCCATACCTGGAACCTAGATTTTTAATAATAAACCCTCATATCTACTGCACCGGTTTTCCCGCTTTGGGTTTTTTTCCGGGGACTTATGTCCAAAAATCCATGTGCCACTTTGTTGCATGAGCATATTATTCAGTAAATGATCTGCATGTGTAGGTTGTAGTTGTGTTTATTTCGGTATTTTATGAATCTAATTTATGAAAGTAACTTGTATTAATTTAAATCAAGTAGTATAAATAAACCAATACACTACAATAGAATTTTCACATGGTATCAAAGTGATAGTAGATCAAGCTGAATCTCTAGCAATCAGCTGAAGAAATATTTGTCTTTAGGGTGGCAGAAGAAGTAGAAGATCCGGAAAGGGCATCTTGACAGCAGGAGAATGCAGATCCAGAAGACAATGCATAAGCTACAAAAGGCCTTCAGGCTTACACAAACCCTTCCCAAGGCAGTGTAAGGACTGTGTCACCCACTCTGGGGTTACACAGTCCAATTCCAAGCAGCGCTGGGACTGGGTTGGGCCACAGGGGCTTCATTAGGGAGCAATACTATAGCACGTGGGTTCATATTGGGGGATATATAATGAGGAAAAAATGACATAATATATTGGGGGATATATAGGGGGTAAAGGGTTTTTATATTGGCTGGTATAAAAAATGGGGCTCAAAGTTATTGAAAAAATATACAGGAGTATAAAAAATGTTAATGAAAAAATGGATAGCTACAATATATAGTGAAATTAGGGGCTTTTTAAATTTGGAAGGTTTATTGGGTTTATATTGGTAGGAGGTTATATAATTTGATTTTTAGAGGAATTTTCAAATATGTACTCAAATTAAGGGCATTGTTTAATATGTTATGATCGCACGTGATATGTTAGAGGCTCATTGAGTGAAGCCCCTATGGGTTGGGCTAGCGAGTGAGATGCAGTCCAGTCATTTCTCTGGTTGCGGAAGAATCTTGCCAAGATCTAGAAGCAATGCTTCAGATCTTC
Organism: Pinus albicaulis; assembly: GCA_034641835.2. NCBI lineage: Eukaryota > Viridiplantae > Streptophyta > Pinopsida > Pinales > Pinaceae > Pinus > Pinus albicaulis. The sequence continues at coordinate 1,370,900,354 of CM076575.1, read as the reverse complement.
ATCAGCACTGGCGGGGTAGAGATTTTGCAGGTGAAAAATTGTGCCTACCTAAGTCAACAAAGGTGGGAGGAAGACAGTTACTTAGCAAATCTGAGCCAAACAGATCTGAGATTCGATTAGGAGGATCAGAGAGTACTGTCCGTTTGTGTTTTGGTGGAATATTTCCATGATGGAAATCAGTCTTCAGCAGAAGCAGCTACTAGGAGGTTTCTAGTCACCAAGGAACCCATATCCAGAGGGAGAAGTACTATTTTTGTCAGATCTGAGCAAAGATGGCTCGATATGGATTGAGGGATCAAGATAGATTAGATGAAATGTCCAACTATGTTATTTGGAGGGCCAGAATCCTCTCAGTTATGGATGAGTATGGTCTCAAAGAACATGCAGAGAAGGTTCTTGTTGTACCAACCGATGCAGATCCTCTTAAGAATTATGAATAAAATCAAGCGCGGACTAAGCATGTGATCATAGAAGGAGTTAAGGACCATGTGATTCCTCATATTGCTGGTAAGATTATAGCAAATGACATGTGGGTAGCCTTGGACATGATGTACCAAGGAGGCTCCGTGCAAAGAAGAATGATTCTTGAGAACGAGATGTGGTTGTTCCAAATAATTAAGGGTGAAGAGATAGATCCATTCCTCTTCAGGCTTCAAGCCATCCAAGATCAGTTGGTTAGCATTGGTGCTACTCTACATGAGGGGATCTTATTGAGGAATACTCTGAATGCAGTCTCAGAATATTGGGAAAAATTTTTCCAGAGCATTCTAGGAAGGGCAGGGTTACCATATTGGGCTGACATGTGGGCTATCCTCTGCCAAGGGGAGATCAAGAGGGTCACCAAGCGACAAAATATCAACTGAGGAAGCGGAGAGGCCAAAGTCAAGGAAGAGGAGGAGGATGCAGCCCTTGCATCAAGGGAAAAGAAACAACAAGGGAAGAAGAAGAAGGACCTTTCCAAGGTCAGATGCTTTAACTGTGGTGACCTTGGACATTTCACCAGTAGTTGTCCTAAGAAGAAGGACAAAGGCTCTTCTGATTCCAAGGCTGCAGTAGCAAGGGATGATGGCTCTAATAATGATGTAACCATGAGTGCTCATGTGCCTCGAGATAAGAGGTGGGGTGACATGTATATGTAGAGGATCTACAGAAAATGGTGGGATTGTTGAGTCAGCCCTACTCTTGGATCATATACGAGCTACAAGGGCCTTAAGACGTTAGCGGGATGAGTTGGGAGATGGTTACAATAGGCCACATTGAAGCGGAAGAGGGAGATGAAGAGATGAAGAGGGATAAACGTAATGTAGATGCAACATCAACGTGGAGGCAACATCGCAGAGAATCTGGGCTCATGCAGTGCAGTGTTGCAGCATGATAGTGTCTCCAGGAGGACAGCTTAAATCGACATCCATGGAGGTTCAGCAGTGGAAGGAAACTTGACTTATCTATCAAACATTTGGGAATAAGTCTTTCAATTGCTTACTTCTCAGCAACTGAGTTGTAGTGAAGAAGTTAGCAATGGCAGTGCCATGGGCACCATGATGCAATAATTTGAGAGGGAGCTGCAGTACCGATGTGGCAGTGTCAGTGGTGGTGGTATGGGCAGAAGTACAGAGAGCAGAAGTGAAGTGGATGGAGGGTAGCAGGCCAAGCATTAATAACACAAAATCCCACTTCAAGATCTTGTAATGCATGGTGTGGATGCATTTCTAGAGTACACTTTTCTAGAGAAAACTTTGTGCTAAGAGGGAGCGTTGAGATTTTGTATAGTTGGTGTAGCATTAGGTGTGATCTAGCACTGACATTTTGTGGAGGGGCTAGGACACACTTGAACTCCAAAACCCAGAAAGTGTTTTGAGAAATTTCAGTTGGTGTTCAATTTATTCAAATAATTAATTATTTTAATGGATTTCCTAAGTCTAAACTTAGGAAAATTAAATAATTAAAGTGAATTAATTAACACATGTGCTGAAATTGTCTTAAGTCACATGGATCAAACAATATTTTAATCTCAACAGCTGATGAATGATTTAATATCGACCGTTGAAGGTTTCAACTAAAAGTATAAGAGAAAGGCTTGAGGGTCAGTTGGAGGAGACACACAGTTGCAAAATTGAGGAATAGATGTGGAATTCTAGGGCGGGTTTGATAAGAATTTCCAGAGGAATTTCCTACAGTGAGAGGTAGTATTGGCTAAGGGAATGATCTGATTCCAGTTTTAAGAGTCAGTAAGAGGAAGAGGAGTAGCAAAAAGGACAACACAGAGAAGCAGAGCAACAACTACGCAGGATAGTGCATAGGCTTCAAGGGGCTTCAAAAATTATGCAGAGGGCTTCAGAAATTATGTAGATATCTTCTAGGCCAACATAAGGCCCAGGTCACCCTTCCATGGGTTACATAGGCCCCCTCTGAGCAACGTAATGGAATTCTGAGGCTAACAGGGATGATGCTGGGGCTTCAGGGGCAACAATGAGGGTTTCTAGGGCCAGATTCAGGCTGAGATCTGTAAATCATGTTTGAGGATGTGGATCCGTCAAATATTTGGCACTAGAACTTCAAGTTAGCTACAGATTTTATTTCTTGTATTCTCTATCAGGTTTTCCATATCTGGAACCCAGATTTACTGTACTTAGAACTACATAATGTTAAACCCTCATATCTGCTACACCTGTTTTCCCGCTTTGTATTTTTCCTGGGATTCATATCCAAAAATCCATTTTTCACTTTGTTGCATGAGCGTATTATTTAGTAAATGATATACATGTGCATGCTGTAGTTGTGTTTATTTCGGTATTTTTTGAATCTAATTTATGAAAATAACTTGTATTAATTTAAATCAAGTAGGAGAAATAAACCAATACACTATAGTATAATTTTCACATACTTGGGATGGTTTCCCTTAAGACATTGAGCCAAGAAGGAAGAACCTCCCATGACTCTAGTGTTGCCTCGACCTACAGTCAAACGATGGAAAAATGTGACAGCTCTGGTGACCAAGGACTAAAAATAACATACCATTACTGGTAAATAAATTTAGTAAGAATTGTCGAATGTTACTTGTAATAGTCTGGGCATGTACAAGGTTCCTTTTCGCATGAAGGATACAGAGAAACCAAGGGATTGGCGCCGGATTCAAGCTAGGAATCACAAAACCACATCTTCCCTAAGCCGAAATAAGTTAAAAAGAAGAAAATAACTAAGTAATGAAACCCTCTTAGGGGTATAGTTATAGAAAATACCTCTCTAAGATTAAGCGACGCGGAGAAGTAGAGATAGATAAAGTAAAACATGCATGGAAATGATGAGGTACTCTGTGCGAAGAAATAACAGCAATGCTTTGTGAGACAAACAACTTCACTATTGAATGAACCAACCAAACCCAGTGGAAAAACACTGATAGAACCACTGCTAAATGGAAGACCCTAGCTCAATAAAGCTAAAACCCGGCCCATGGAGGAAGGGAAAACCATTTCCTCAATGCAGAGATGAGAGGTTGCAGAGCGGTAACATTATCTTTCCTGCAGTAGAACAATGAACCAGGATGGTGGTGCTTGGGGTGGGTTAGTTACCCTAACCATCCCTGCATGTCTCATGTCTGTCGGATCAAGGGGTTTCCAGATCTACGGTGGATGGAGAACAATACTAAAACAAGTGATATATAGTTTTCATCCAATCTCATAAAATGTCAACCAGATATCCCATTCGAGGAGGCAAAAAAATATTCAATAATTCATAAAAAATTCTTATGTAAAGGATCTGCTATGCATGAGAATGTAATTATAGGAATCGAGGGAATTAATCATGTCATGTAATAAGGACCTGAAAGTAAAAACATTATAATCAAATCAAACTCATAAGTACCATGCTAGATAGTGTGCTTATTCCCTTGGCATTGTCATTGGGTAAGCTGAGTGAGTGGGGCGAGTGTCCTATCGAACGAATCGAACCGTGGTGGAGAAAGGGTAGGTCCCTACTGCTGTCTCTTCTTCTATGTCGGTGATGGGCCATTTCATCTTCTGTCTCGACCACTGGGAGAGGAACAAAGTACTCAACCAACACCCCACCCAATAAGAAATTAAGGAAGGCATGGCTCTCAATAATAAGGAGAGGATGTGAAAGTATGCTCAACCAAAGATGCGAAAGCAGGCTAGACTATAAAGGAGAGGGGTCGAAACAAATCGTAATATGATCTTCATGACCTAGGTGAGCTACTCGGCATAATATCGAGCCATTTTTTTATTTCCGGTGTTAGGGTGTATCGTATTATAAGCCAAATGCACTTGTAATCACAAGAAGAGCCAAAGCCCAAAGCCATTTCTTTATAACCAGTAGACCTCACAACCTTACAGACATTAAAAATAATATATATGTTGATCACATGCTAAAATCTGCTAGTTTAGTATTATGACCTATGGTAAAGTTATAATTATATTTTTAGTTGGTTTAATAAATGTCAATGAGTTTGTATTTAGAGTAATGGTAAATAGTGTAAATTTATTTTAGGATATATCTAGTATAGTAGTGACAAGTGGTATCAGAGCATGGTCACATGCTGGGGCCACATGGGCCATTCAGATAATTGGGTGTTTTCAATTTCTTGTTTTGAAAATGTGCACAGTGACAGGAAGAATTGTAAAGAAATACCAATTATGAGAGGATCCAGTCATTCAACACCAAGGACTACAGGGGAAGCTCAACCCTTGTCGAATCTTGAGATCAACCCAGAAATGTGGGTACAACTGGGTGTGTATTAGCACCAACATACCGATAGATTTCTGGAGGAACGACAACGACAAACCAAAAAATTATTGGATACGATGCAACAACTCCAGACATAGATGATTCAGGTACGAAGCAACAATGAAAGTTTGATGAGGGAATAAGAAAGGATACTCAAGAGTCTTTCGGATAAGTAGAATCATCCTACTGCACAACCTAGCCCAGAGAGAGAGACCCATGAATAGGGTGAGAAACAACAACAAATTCATGGCAATTCAGAAGGGATTCATACTCGACGAAGTAATAAGAGTAGGACTTACAATGAATCTGAATGAGGGAATCTTTCAGATCAGCAGGACCTGAAGAAGCAGAAATTATAATTACAAGGAGAATTCGAGAAAATTAAGCCTCCTACATTCGATGGAGAGGTTGAAGAAGTGATGGAAACATAGATAATTAATATGAATAAATATTTTCAAGTTTATGAATATAACATCAAACTCAAAGCTCGCTTGGCTATCTATCAGTTGCAGGAAAAAGCTACATTATGGTGGGAAGAGGTGAAAAATGTACATGGAATTGAAGACCATAATGTGACTTGGGATGAGTTTCAACAATATTTCAAAGATAAGTACCTAAAAAAACTATTTTATGATGAAAACTCTCGAGAGTTTCATGATTTAAGGTTGGGTCAGTTATCTATGGATGAATTCATCACTAAATTTACCTCTCAGTTAAGATACATACCATATTTGAGAGATGAAAAAGAAAAGGTACAACAATTCTTGAGAAGTTTCCGTGCTCACATGAAGGAGAGGATTGAATTTGTGAACCTAAATACTATGGATGAGGTAATTCGAAAAGCACGAATGTGCTATTTGCAGTCCAAGGCAAACGATGAAATTGGAAAAAATTGGCCACTAAAGAAAGGGCAGAAAGGCCCCTCTAATTTTAAAAGCAACAGACCTAGAAATTATAAAAATGCTGCGAGTAACTCATCAAAAAAACAATTTGGGAAAAATCAGCGAAAGCCCAAATGGGTAGTTGAAGAATGACCCACTGAGGCATCTAGTAGAACAAACCTTGGACAGTCCCATAAACCACCATTGCAATGTTGGGGATGTGGAGAGGCACATTACTTTAAGAATCACTACAAGGAAAAGACCCTCTAGCGGAGGTTATAAAGGAGGTTTTTAGTGTTATTAAATTGGCCAAAATTGTCAAAAAAACATTTGCTACAACATCTGTTTATGGTTACAGAGGTTTTGGCGGAGCTTTTAACGGAAATTCAACACAACTAAAAAACAATGGGTGGCTGGAGGTTATTATGGATGTTTTTTTCATCGGTGCACTATTCGGGCACCGGTGCGTACATCTAGAAGGTGGCTCAAGCCGATCGAAGGAGAACGCACCGGGCCGTCAAGGTATAAAACCACATCGGGCGCAATGTTGGTAATACAAAGCGTGGGGCCGTTCTAACTGGTCTTGGGATTTGTGCGGTGCCTATAGGTCGTCTCAATGCACTGGTGCATATACTTATAGCAATGCACCTGTGCGCAGTATCACACAAATGCACCAAGATTTATAATTGGTATCGGTATTTGTGCGGTGCCCATAGGTCGTACAAATGCATCAATGCGTAGAGACACATAAACGCACCGAAGTGTAGTATCACACAAACACACTGAGATTTATAATTGGTATCGGTATTTGTGCAGTGCCCAGAGGTCGTACAAATGCAATGATGCATAATTCCACATAAACGCACCGGTGCACATTGCCACAGAAACACATCGATATTTTTAATTAGTTTTGGTATTTTTGCAGTGCCCATTGGTCGTAGAAACGCACTGGTGCGCTTCAGAATACAAACACATTGGTGTACAGTAACTGACACGCACCGGTTTTCATTTTGTATTTTTTAGAAACATTGACCTGTGACAGTGCAATTATTGTGATTGTTTTAAATTCATTATTCGTCAAAAGTCGACACATCTTATAATAGTATTCATATTAATTAAATTTTTATTAATGCATTTGAATGTGATGTTTATATTAATTTGTTATATCATACATAATTATTGTGATTTTTTAAAATTTATTATTCATCAAAAGTCGACACATATATATCTTATGACAATATTGATATGAATTAAATTTCTATTAGTGCATTTGAGAACGAAAATGCAAAATGCAATAGAATAAATTAAAACATATTTTATTATATATATATATATATATATATATATATATATATATATATATATAAGACAGTGTTTGTCATACAAAATGGGACAGTTATTGGTATCCCTTTGTCTTTCAATTGGGACACTATGTCCATTACATTAAACAAAATGTCTGATTTCACAGGATAATATTTCAAAAAATACGGCGTCTTTCTTTGCTATCCAAACATAGTGATCATCATTCTTCGCTTGAACAATTGTCACTGCTAGAGCTACTTCTATGACTTGGGTTATTTTAAGGAATGTTTTGTTCAGTGTGTTAATTGTTTTCTTCTTCTTCACCTTCCATCTACAAACATAAAAATAAACTGTAATAAGTGTATATGCATTGGTGAGAATAATGAAAATTGCAATATTAAATAATATACATCAATGTAAATAAAAAATAAATGATGTACCATTGCAACAATTGACTCATAAACTATACACATTCTTTCAAAACCATGTAACATGCCATCTTTCAAGATTTCTCCTCTTGGTGCAGTTCCATACTTTGTTTCCTGCAAATTTTATACCCCATAACAAAGCATATATTTAATATAAAATATTTTTTTGTTCTATTAGTTATAGACGGAGCTAAGTAAAACAAGATCGATAGATGCTTACAAATTCCATAATTAATTTCTGATATGCCGACATATACTCACAAGCCATATTTAACCCAATTTCAATCAATTCCTCTGATGGTTCTTCTTTGTATGTTAGCACCTATTTGAAGACATTCAATGATGATTTTTGTAAAACAACTTAAAAAATAAAATAAAAAATGAAATATAGTTAAAGTGTTATAAGGAAGTAACAAATAGTCACAAACTTAGATATTAACCCTTTTCTTCCTTGTCGTCCTGTTTTATGTGCTAAATGGGTTCCATTTTCTTTTCTTTTCTGTAAGAAAGGACTTGAAAATTAATATTTAATGCTAAATTGTTTATTATTGTATCTAATGATCGAAAAATTCAATGATTACATATTACATTTGAAGCACGTTGTTGTTGAGATGGTTCCTCCTGCGATGCAATTTTGTCCATTTCTTTGACCATCTCCTTATACATCTTTTTGGACATTCCTACTGGCATATTGCCGATATCAGCTCGTTCATCTTTTGAGATTTTCATAATCTTCCTGAATATGTAACATGACAATAAACTATTTAATTTGTATATTGATATATGAAAATTAAATATAACAAAAGTGATATTTATAAATAATTCTAGACAAACATTTAAAGGAATATTACTTTTTCATTCCTTCTTTTTGTTGTTGTATGTGTTTTCTATTAAAAGTCTGACATGTCTTATTGACCAATTCTATGGAAACACTTCCTGTAGTTTAGATAAAATTTGGTTCTTGGTATCATTGGATTGTTATTTGTATTGTAAGTAGAAAGAAAATCTATACATTCGTTCCACTAGATCTCTCAAAATTTTGTAAAAGTTTTTCCCCCTTTCGTTAACCTCCAACACCACTCCATGTGAGCTAAGGAGCAATTCATTTTCATTTTCATATTCTATTTTTTTATTTTCTTAGAACAACATTCATTTTATGAGTTGTTGGTCCCTGTAGAACATTAAACATATGTGAATTAATAGATTGTTTGACACATGTTATCTAATAATTTTAAATATATTATTAATGAAAATTAAAAAAAGAAACTCATATTGGATCGATAGTAATTTTTTATTCACCTGATTCATCCTTTTGCAATTTTTCCATAAAGCTTTTATGCTCTTGTGGTCCTAGATTAGAAATAATCTTATCAAGCTTCGTCATTTTGTGGCTTTGCATGATACAAAATAAACAATACATATTAGTTAAACTTATATATAGTTCAAAAATAATATTTTTTGTAAAGAATCTACAAAGAACTTGCCTTTTTTGCTTTTCTTGATGTTTTATCAGTATTTTTGTTACTTGATCTCTTGCCAATCATTTCTTTATCGATCTAAAACCTGTACCATATTATTCATTAATATATTTATAAATAAATTATCAACTTTTCAGGTAAAAAAAATCTTAAGAAACCGGTGCACCATTTATTCTGTACGCATTGACGTCAGTGTGTGGAGGTATTATAAACGCACCACACAAACCGTATAATAGACCGTACGATGCTCAATGTCAACAAGGAGCACTGGTGTGTTACATGTTAACCACCGCACTGATTAACATAAACCGGTGCCATATTTTACATATGGCGCATTGATAATTTTTTTTTTTTTTTTTTTTTTTTTTTAATATTTTATCACAGTACTTTCGTGGTGCGCTTGTACAATACAACGCATCGGTGTGCTAGGTTACACAGGGTGCACTGATGAAAAAAATGATTTTTTTTAAAACCACGCAAGGGCCGACATGGATTGGGATCCGACTATGGAAGTTGTCCAATCGGTCGGATGTATTAGGCCTATATTTAGCAACACAAACCCTATAAATCTAGAATGAAAAGGCCTAATCCTGAAATCAAAAAAAGAGGGAGAAGAAAGGGAAGAAACAAAAATAATGTAGGGTTTGTTTCTAAAATGGATTTTTTTTTGCGAAACAACATGTTAGCGGTGCGCCATAATGAAATGGCACACTGGCGGCATATTTTACATATGGCACACTGAGAAATAAATATTTTTTTATTTTATTTTCTATCACAGTGCTTGCGCGGTGCGCTGGGATAATACAGCACACCGGTGCGCTAGGTTACGTTGGGCGCACCGATGAAAAAAAAACTGTTTCTTTTTTTAAATTCACGCAAGGGCCGACATGGATTGGGATGCGACTATGTAAGTCATCCCTTGGGTTGGATGTCTTAGGCCTATATTTAGCAATACAAATCCTGTAAATCTAAATTGAAAAGCCCTAATTCTGAAATCACAGAAACAAGGAGAAGAAAGGGCATAAACAAAAAGAATCTACGGTTTGTTTCTAAAATGGAATTTTCTTTGTTTGTGAAACATCACGTTCGCGGTGCACCATAATGAAATAGTGCACCAGTGCCATATTTTACATATGGCGCACTGATAAAAAAAATCTTTTATTTTTTTAATTTTTTATCACAGTGCTTTCGCGGTCCACTGGGATAATAAAGCACACCAGTGCGCTATGTTACGCTGGGCGCACCGATGAAAAAAAATTGGGTTTTTAATTTCATATAAGGGCCGACATGGATTGGAATCCAACTATGCAAGTTGTCCCATGGGTTGGATGTCTTACGCCTATATTTCGAAATACAAACCCTATAAATCTAAATTGAAAAGCCCTAATTCTGAAATAACAGAAAGAGGGAGAAGAAAGAGCATAAACAAAAAGAATCTAGGGTTTGTTTCTAAAAATGGATTTTGTTTTTTATTTTGTTTCTGAAAACTGCAGAAAATTAAAAAAAACTACAGAAAAAGTAAAAAAAAACAATAAAATTTGATTTTTTTCTTTTACTACGTAAAAAAAACTGCAGAAAAAGTAAAAAAAATAATAAACTTTAATCAGGTGATCGTTTGAAATTCTATGCACGGGGTTTGAATCACCAGAGGTTTGGAATTTTGATTTTCTGAATACTTTTGTTTGAACATATTTCCCTAACCCACAATGTTCTCGTGCTTTGTTTGCTCCAGGTATGTCTCCTGCAAATCTCTGGCTAGAAATTTTTGCAAAAATAGTGAAATAATTAAAATTTTTTAGTATTTAAAGAAATGTTTTATGAAATTAAATTTTCAAAAATATTTTTCCACCCATTTTTCAATTTAGCATTTGTTTTTCACTTAAAGAAAATAGAGTTACGCTTTTTTTATTTGCGGTTTTTCGTCACCGGTGCATCACATAATAGCACTGTGCTGGTGTGTCTGTTTACAAAATGACACCGGTGCGCTAGGTTACGCCAGGCGCACCGATGGAAAACAAAAAATCTATTTTTTTTTAAATTTCATGGAAGGGCCGACATGGATTGGGATCCAACTATGCAAGTCATCCCGTGGGTTGGATGTCTTACGCCTATCTTTAGCAATAAAAACCCTATAAATCTAAATTGAAAAGCCCTAATTCTTAAATCACAGAAAGAGGGAAAAGAAAGGGAAGAAACAAAAAAGATCTGGGGTTTGTTTTTGAAAATGGATTTATTTATTTATTTTGTTTCTGAAAACTTTAGAAAAAATTAAAAAAACAATACACTTTGAATTTTTTCTTTTATTGTGTAAAAAACTGCAAAAAAAGTAAAAAAAACAATAAACTTTAATCACGAGATCTTTTAAAATTATATACTACAGGGTTTGAATCACCAAAGGTTTGGAATTTTGATTGTCTGAATACTTCTATTTGAATGTATTTCCCTTCTCCACAGTGCTCTTGTGCTGTGTTTGCTCCAGGTATGTCTCCTGGAAATCTCTGGCTGGAAAGTTTTGGAAAAATAATGAAATAATGAAAAGTGTTTAGTATTTAAAGAAATGTTTTATGAAATTAGATTTTCGAAAATATTTTTCCGCCCATTTTTCAATTTACCACTTTTTTTTTCACTTAAAGAAAATAGAGTTGTGTTTTTTTAATTTGCGGTTATTCGTCACTGGTGTGTCATGTAGTAGCACCGCACTGATGCGTCTGTTTGTAAAACGACACTAGTGTGTTTGTTTATAAAACAACATCGGTTTAGAAAACAACACTAATAACAAGAAGTCCATTTTTAAGGCATCGAAATTACTTTCAGGTGTGTGCACCAAAATTTACTATTGATTTTGCTCAAACGCAGGGAGACAATATCATAATTATATTGAATGGAAAAATATTCAAAGTCCAACTCGTTCCATGATATTTCTCAAATTCCATCGCGGAGTTCTCCCTATCCAATTCGAGACATAATATTTACTTCAGATTTTATTTATATTTTCATTATCTAATTGAATTTACATTTTTTATCCATGTCAATCATGTATAGCTGAATTAAATTTATAATGTATACAAATTTGCAGGTTCATGATGCAGATTCAGCAGCGAGTTTAGATGCAAAAAATATTCAAACAACTCCAAAACATTGGAAGCTCTTATCAGGAGTTGCATATTGCAAGGCACATTTGGTAGATGAAAATGGACAACCGCTTCACCCTGCGAATTGTAACAATATTGCATCTTCTAGCCACAATCTTGGGAAAATGATGGTAATAATTATAATTGTTTGGTGTATTGATTAATGTAATTATTTCAATGTAAAACCAATTTATAATCATGCAATATTGTCAAGGTGGTTACTAATTGATATCATATATTTTGTACTAATCATGTTCAAGTATTATTTTTTAAATTATTAGGATTCTAGTGATGATGAGAAACCTACCTACCATCTTTCGTTGCACCCCACGACAATGTCAAATCGAGAGAAGGCTGAATTAAGAGAAAAAATCAGAGAGGAGCGATACCAAGAATGGTTGAATTGACCACCGATTCAATTCCTGCTACGTCCAGATTCACCAATTAGGAATGACTAAAAAAATAGTAGTTCTTCACAAGTTGGCAATGGAGGCAATCAAACAGAGGTTGGTATGGGTGATTACTTAAGGGATATGACCACCATGGAGACAATTTTGTTAGAGACATTCCAAAATTATGATCAGCTAGGGGATGATGCTCATATCGCTGACACCTTTTTCGAAAGCCTTAAATTTGCTTCGACCACCCCTCTCTTTGGACCTGGCGGTCGGTAAAATTCTACCCAGTTGGGGACAACGATGTTACTGTACAACTTGAAAGCAAAGTTTGGCTTGTTAAATGCATGTTTCTTAGAAATTTTGAGGTAAGTTACCATAAAGTACTCCCTTATATAAATTTGAAACACTAGAAAATTTGGCCCAATTTCCAACGGCCAGTTCGTCGCTATTCCGACACATAGTCGTCGCAAGAGCGAAATTTCGAGGCTGGAAAAAACGTGGTTAGCCATTACGTCACAATTCAGACGCTTTGTCAAAGTGTCGCAATACCGACACTTTTTCCGACGTTTCCAAACAACCGTCGCTCTTCCGACGTTTTCCAAACCGTCGCTCTTCTGAGGTTTGCAAACGGTCGCAATTCTGATGATATGTGGTCTGACGTTTTGAATGTCGCTCTTCCGATGTTTTTAAACTGTCGCTCTTCTGAAGTTTGTAAACTATCGAAATTCCGACGCTTTATGGTCCGACGTTTTGAACGTCGCTCTTCCGACGTTTTGTAAAGCGTCGCAATACCGACTCTATGGCTAACCACGCTTTTAAAGCGTCACAAAAACAACGTTGTGCAAAAGGCTCTCTTTCGACGCTAGAGGCGTCGCAATACCGACGTGGTTGGCTAACCACACTTTTAAAGTGTCGCAAAACTGACGTTGTGCAAAAGGCGAGAGGCGTCGGTCTACTAACACTTTGAAAGCGTCGGTCTTCCGACACTGTGATAAAATTAAAAAAAAAATAATTAAACCCGTAAACATGTAACATTCCTTACAGGTAAGGTGACTGTTCGCTGATCAGAATCGACATTCAATTCGACATGATTACCTTTGATGTAATAATTTCAAGATGCGTTATAAAATCGGATTACTTGATTACTTGATTAGTGAAGATGCGTTATAAAATTAGGGTCTTATCAATGAAATAACTAATGAGGTTCCTGAAACAGGTAAGTGCCTCTAAGAGGAAAAAAACCATCGTTGAATCCAAATCCTCAAATAACATATGATTTGATGATGGAGTCGAAGGATCAGAACCATAATACAAATTTGCAGTAGATGAATTCGACAACATGGGAAGGGATGATTCCTTGAGATCCCATGAGAACCTGGTGAGACCTTGATTGCTGCCTTTTTGCTGAGGCTCGACATCCATTATGTTTCCAAGGTCGACAAGAACTTCATTGCCCCTAGGCATTATCTCTATGTGGAATAGGATTCTGGTTAAACAGTAATTTCAGTTATTTTATAGTGATGAGCGATTTGCCCAGCTTACATTCTTTGCAATTCTTCTAGGTTTCATTCTCTGATTAAGAGAAATATTTTGGTGCGATAGAAATGATATAATGATGCTGGCGCTCTTTCTGAGGCATATGAATTTTGAGCATCTAGTTAACGGTGTCGTCTGTGGTCATGGTTCATTCGCGTTCACTGGCCTCTTGTTTTTTTTTTTTTCTGCATTCTTTGGTGCTTTTGTCTTTGTTCTCAAGTGTTTTTTGTTTTCTCTCCCACAATAGAGCTATTCTAGATTACAATTTTGTCTCACACTGAGTGATTGTAGTTCGTGGACCTATTTTTTTGGGTAACAAGGGTCTTCTGTCTTGCCCTTATATGTACCTCGCTGATATGTTTGTTGTCTGGGCTTATTATTTTGGTGATTCCTATATGCTAGAAGGCGATTAAGAATTCATGGGTTGTGATCCTTGAGGATGTACATCCTCTATTTTAATGAAGGTTTTTCCATTTTTCCTTCTTCTGAAAGTACTTTAATTATAGAAATCTTGCAGAAAACGTTAATATAACACTGAACAATATGGATAGAACCTAAATAACTTGTGTGTAATTCGAAAAATAATATTAACCATAAAACAATTTCAGGGAAACTAACATACTAACATTCATATTCATTCATATTCAAATTCAAGCCAATTGATAAGTGTGTATATATTGCACCTGTAGTTTAACATTGTTATAATTATTTGATAAATTGTGTCAGTCATCTTACAAATTATTCTCCTCTACTTCAAAGTGACAATACGAAAGAAAAGGTTGTCAATATTTCAAGAATATATGGAGAAGTTCAACATCAGGTTGTGGTCCTCCACTTTTGAACAACACTACACTCATTTCCAATCCAAGTTGAGTGATTCTGAAGTGAACATCCTCTAATCCTTTCCTTCGTTTCTGACCATCAACTGCAACCTTTGTAAAGATGAACATAAAGACAGTAAAGAGAGCATACAGTGAGAATGTTCCTATAAGAGATAACAAAAAATATCGACTTTAGTTAGGGATCCCAAACTGATGATCAAAATGCGTTGAAAAAACAATTCTAGATGCTGCAACAGAAAATTGAAATATAACCAGTTCTCAAAAGCAACAAATTTTACCTACAGTGCTCCACTCTAAAAGAAAATTGATAGTCATTGTTACTGCCCAGGAAAGGGCCCAGTTGGCCAAAGTTGCCACACTACCAGCGATTCCCTTGACATTAGTAGGAAGTATCTGCAATGGAGTAAAGTAGAAAAATTATAATTGATGGGGAATAGAGCATAATCAGAAATAGTAACTGATTGAAATCCACATAATAGAACGACAACGCAATCTATTTGGCAGTAAGCTCGATTTTCAGAACATCATAAAGGCCCAAGTTCAACATTACCAGTTACATCCACTCACGATTAGAATTTTATGTTGTATGGCATATGTGCTTACACAACACATGATTATCCAGGCTTAGGAGTTTGCTTTGGTAAATTACATGTTTAATTTATTTATTTGTTTATATACATAACAATATTCTTTCACATATTAGTTATTTAATTCATTGTAATATTTGTTCTGATCTTCATGATATTCTTTAACATGCCTTGAAAATTTATTGTATAAAATAATCTCGCAGATCTTGTAACAAAATGGTATTTTGGATGTAAATGTTGTGGACCTTCTCTGAAAGCTAGATGGTCCAAGGACCTATGAAAGCTAGTGTATGATTGCTCTAGGGTATTCCTCCCAAAAGAACACCCTTATAGAAGAGCAACATCCTCTTTCAATGGTAAACTAGAGAGAACCCAAAGGCCTCCAATAACGACACCATCTAAATGGCTTCGAGAATATGAGAGAGAGAAGGAGAAGGAGTTCATAGAAATGTTTGATTCAAATGGGGAGCCTATGTTTGATGATCCAGAATTCTTCGACACCTATGTTGAGAAATTTCCCATTGGGATGAAAAGAAAATCTATCTTTTATAACCTCCCATCTTGGGGGCTTCTTAATATTACCCACTTATTAGATCCCATGCATATATTTAAAAATGTTTCATCTTCTTTACGGAGGCACATATCATCGAAACAAAGTGACACATTGGTTGTTAGGAAAGATCTTATTACTTAAAAAACTAAAAAGAAAAATTGTCCAGGATGATTAGAAAGTACGGGATCAGAGGCAGGAATTGGTTCCTCTAATTCATGGTTTTTCAAAGAAGGTGATGTCTTATGGATTTTTAAAAAATATGACATTTCTTTTGCAAAGGAAGTTATAATGTGTGTGAGGGTGCCAAATTCATACATGTCTTCACTACGGCGTTGCTTCACCGTAGATGACCATTTGTTGGGGTTGAAATCACATGACCATTTGAATCTTCTAAGAGTATGTATAATGTCAAAAGCATGATTTTATTATTTGTTATATTAATAAATTTTATCCCATGCGGGGATCATAAAACATAACTAATTTTGTATATTATTGCACGTATTTATAAATTTGTAGTGTCATTTTCCTTTGTTCGTGCTTGGGTGTGTGAAACATGAATTCCCTCAAGACCTAGGATGTGCCATATCTAAATTGTTTGCATTTGTACGTTGGATCATGTCAAAGGAGATTCATGTGGCTAGCATACCATAGTGACATCAAGAGATAGTTGAGACTATTTGTATGTTTGAGAAGGAACTGCCGACGAGTTTCATGGATTTAGAGGTTCATCGTCTAATCCACCTAGTAGATGAGGTTGAATTAGTTGGGGTGGTTTCTTGTCGTTGGATGTTCTTATTAGAGAGGTACATGAAGAAATTGAAAGGTTTTGTACGAGAAAGGGAAAAACCCGAGGGGTCTATGGAAGAGGGGTACATATGAGTATTTCTATTATGCCAGTTAATACATCAAGAAGATCAACAACAGACCAGGTGCGGTGATTTGGGACGATGAAAGGGATGAAGAAAAAAGAGAAGGGGAGTTGCTCCAAACGAGTGGAAAAGAATGCTTGATAAAGAGTAAGCGACTTATAATTTTTTAAATTTACACAAAGTTAATATTCATGTTGAACTTCGACATAATGTATATTTTGATCTCTAAGTACTATATAATGTCGGTTTGATTTCATCAGTGAATGCAAAAATTGAAGCAATCAATAAATTCGTTATTTACAATTATGAAGTGACACAACCGTGGGTTGCATTGTATGAACAAAAGAGGATGAAATGGGATAGTGACAAGAAAGAATTCAGATGGTTGAATGGTAGAAGTGTGCCTTATCTCGATCATTTAAAAGAAAATATGCCAAAAATATGCCCCAATAGTTGGGTTTCTGGCCAAGTCAAAGAGAAATACAGTGCAACCGGTTGTTACCCGAGTGTTGAAGAGGATGTGCTAAACGTAGGGATTGGGTGTAGCAACTGGGTAATAATTTTTTTAATTTATATGTAAATTTTAAACTTATAAGACATCTATATTTCATATTTTAACTGTTGGGTTATTGTAATACACATGACACTATGATTTTTTTAACTTTTTTATAATAGGTGCATTTGTTCCCATCTATGTGGGCATATGGACACCATTTTCGCATAGAAAATGTTGATGCTGGAAACATCACACAAGGCTGTGGAGTGGAAGTCGAGTTCGATCAATCTAGTCGATCTAGCCACTGTGATCAAAACCTAGTACAAGTGACGTTAGGTTACGTTGGAAAGATACAAGAAATCATTGAAATGGATTTCTCTTCTTTCCAATGTGTTATTTTTAGGTGTAAGTGGTGGGACACTTTTGATCGGAATAATGTAAAGGAAGATCACGATAGTAGGCTGATATGTATCAACTCTAGAAAGATGTGGGATGAAGCTAAGGAGCCCTATGTTTTCTGCAAACACTGCAACTAGGTGTTTTTTTTACCCAGATGTGTTGGATAGGGATTGGTGGTTCATATTGACACATGACCCTAGATAATTTTTTTTTTTTGAGAACAATAGCGTTATCATGCCATGTGAGCTGGAAGATAATGATTGTGATCATGAGAACCGAGAGTGATATGGTACATGTGTTATTTCATCAATATTTATATCTTTTAAGATGGGTTTTTCGAAACATTATAATATATATGAATTTTTAATTAATTGGTAATTTACATTGTGTTAATGTTAAAATCAATATTTCACTTGATAATTTGCAATTATGTTGATCTCAAAAACAATGGCGTAGTGTATAAATTAGTTCTTTTTTTTGTATCTAAGATGATAATAAAATAATGATAATTCTAAAGTACATGAATTTATTTGCATTATTTTCTAAACTTTATTATGTTACAATAATTCATATTATTCTAGATTTATTATTTTACAATTATTTAAAATTTGACAAATTTACAAATTTAAAATTTTTAATAAAATTATTTCATATTAATACAATTAAAATTTTCACATTAATACAGTTAAAATTTTACAAATATTTTACATACAATTACAATTTTAGAATTTTACATACAATTACAATTACAATTACAATTTTACATACAATTAGAATTACAGATATTATAAAAATTTTACAATATCATGATCATTTAATATTAAATTAATTAATAAACATCACGTTCATGATAACCATTGTACAAACATCATATTTGACTAAAAAACACATTCAAAATCGCTAAAATCATCGTGATCATGATCATCTAACAAAACACAATTAACATTATATATTTACATAATCACAACACATTAAACATCAAATATACATCTCATGTCAAATAACTCATGCTATATCATACACATCTATCTACAAGCTGCACATTACATGAACATATCTAACATGACCTAAGAATATACACATCATGATGATCGCCAACATGTAAATTAAGTACAACTGAAACATGAACATAAAATACATGGACCATATATATATAGCGTGAGTTTAGCCCTGACAGCCGCGCCAGTTGGCGCAGGTTGCCACTTCATCACTCGCGCTATTCTCTGTCTGGCGCGGATTACAGCCAGACAGTCGCGCCATCTCCTATAGGTGCTAGGGTTTACCCTTGTTCGGAAGTTTCTTTTGGTCAGTACTTTGCTTCTGGGTTTGTTTTAGATCCTGCTTGAAGTGGTGAGTCTGGTCTTGGTTGGGAGAAATTCTTTGTTTTTTCATTTTCAGGCGTTGGCGCTTGCTGTCAGTTAGCAACCTGTGCCAATTGGGCATTGGCGCTAGTTGTCAGTAAGCAAGTCACGCCAGTTGGCGCTAGTTGTCAATGACAAAGTCGAGCCAATTTCAGGGTGTGTGAAAATTGAGATTTTTTCCCTAAATCCTTCACCAGTGTGTCTTTCCCTTCTGGTATTTTAACTGTATGAGCATAGATTACATTGCTCATTGTTTGAAATGTCTTCTTTCCATGATTGTTTGGTGTAAAAGGGAATGAATGCCTTGTTTTGATCTCTTGCTTTGGAAGTCCTCTTTGTGTTTGACCTCATATGTCTTGTCGCCTTTTGAGGGATTTCGTTACAAAGTGTTAGAAACAACGATTGCATTCTTAGTGTTTGTTTACATCTCTTTTGCATTCATCCTTCATTAAGAGGATTTGCGTTTATTTAGTTTTCATCTCAAAGTGTTATTTTCGTTAAAATGCACTAGATCACATTGCATTGAAAAGTATTTTTGAGATCCATCATTGATCTTAGATTACATTGTTTAATAATCGAAAACTAGAAATCGCTTTGAGTGCATTCTCTTTCATTAAAAGCGTGCATTAAGTAGATTCTCATTTCATCGAAAAATGCATTGAGTACATCCTTATCATTTGAAAAGAAAAAGGAAATTGTGCATAGATTACAATTGCATAGTTTTCGAAAAAGAGGATTTTGCATAGATTACATTGCATTATTTGCATCATTGAATGTTTGAGATTACTTTTGGATAGTGAAAGTCATCTAGTTTGGAAAATATTTCGTTTGCAGTGTTGTTTTATGTCGCATCATTGTTTGAAGCTCTTCCCTTAACTAGATAGCATTCATCAGTTGAAATATTTCTTTTCTCATATAGCTGCATATAGGATATTATCAAATGACATACGGTAGGGCCTTGAAACCGAGATATAATTGAAGATCAACCATAAAATTCATTCAATTTACACTAAGGCAGCATTGAAACATTAACGAAATATTTAGAGGTCTAGGCTAGAGACGTGTTCCAGCGTCCTTAAACCTAGTAGCTGTCGTTCACCTCTTGGCTTTAGACAACACTAGTACGGACTTGTGCTCCCCGTACCGTCAAGTATATAAAGGGAGACCCCACTAGGTTTCTATCCTTTATCCATAGGAAGCCGAGTCTACCGCCCTATACCCGTGATACACCGGACACAGCATTCGGGGAGATTGCCTGCACGTACGTTAAGTCCTTGGTTGATTTCTTTTTCATTTTGAAACCAAGGTGTATATTGCAGTTCACGTTTATTTGGTACACCCTTTGCCTAGTATTCCTGAGTAGTCATTTAGATCTTTTATGACTCTTTAAATTTGAAAAGGTCATCAAGCGCTTGTCCTTTCACGCTTGTTTCCAATCTGAAAGTGATAGAGTCACCTTTTTCCGGTTTCTTGACTCTTAAAAGATGAAACGATAGAGTTTTGTTTCAATGTTTTAAAAATTAACTTCCCACGAAATATTCCTGGTTAAAGTTAGTTTCCTTAGGGTGTTGTTCTGAAGATCATTTCTGATGGCAACTTTTCCGGAGTACACCAACCAAGGAATCCCCTCTGATGGGAATCTGGGTCCTTTTCCTCCTTTTGGGAATGTTGGCGCTCCTTATATGGCAACGTTGTCCCTTCCTGGGTTAACTGTTCGGTTTCCTGTTTGATTATTTTCAACCTCTGTGGTCCCGAATGTCCCGGCTACTGTTCAATCAGTTCCTCCACCTAAACAACATCATGTTGATTCCAAGGTGGACCTCTCCCCTTTTTCGCCTGTTTCTGCGTCTTCATCTTCTACTTCGCCTAGTGAAAGTCTAGATTCGAGTAACCAGGTGGCTAAGAAGAAGAAGAATAAGACAAAGAAGAACAAGTCCGATAAAGGAGAGGGTAGCTCTGCGGCTATTGCGCTTAAGAAGCCTTCCGTCGATAAACCTCCCAACCCTCCATGGAAATTCAAGTTCCCTTACATTTTGTGCACGGGAGACCATCTTCTTCGAGATTGCCCTGGCATTCCCAAGGTGCTCGAAGTATGGTCCAACGGTCGTCCACCGTTGCCTTTGGCTTCTGGGAGTCAGGTTGGGGGCACGTCTTCAACTGGTACTGGAAAATCTCCTAAGAAACAGGGTAAGCTCACCAATCCCTGTAAGTTGTGTGAAGGGCATCATGCCATTCACCTTTGTCCATATATGGATGAAGCCAAACGAGTTTTGGACAACTTAACTGGTTCTACACCATGCCTTCCAGCTGGTTATAATCGACTTTCTTTGAGTCCTCCACCAGCTGATGCTACGATTGGTCAAGAGTCATCCTTGGTCGATCCCGCTCCCTCGGAAATTCAAATTCAGGAATCCGTTCCCGACCAACCATTGGTCGTGGGATCGGTTGAACTGGCCCTGTCTACGGTGCACCAGGTCTTTTCCATTGAGAGTGGACCTCATATCCCTCAGGTTCTTCTTCTTTCTTTAGATTCCTCGGACTTGGAGAAAAATTCTCCAGTCCCTATACCTCAAGAAGATACTCCTCCTGCCTTTGAGATGGAGGTTGTGGAGGATACTCCTTCTTCTTCCGTAACACCAGGGGAAGACCATCTTGGTTCGATGGTAGCCCCTCCGAGTAGTTTGGTCGCTTCCTTTGATTGGAATCGATTTACGGGATACCGCCTTCCGTCTTATGTGCCTTTCGAGATCACAGTACATGATTTTGGTCTGGTTGTACCCAACACCATTATAGAAGAAGGCACGTCTGTTAGTGTTCTATCCTCAACTACTTGGCAAGCTTTCGGTTCGCCGCCGCTTGCGCCTGTTACACAGAATCTGTTGGCGTTTAACAGAAGAACGAGTCAACCATTATGGATCCTTCCAAGGTTACCTGTTACTTTGGGAGGTAAAACCGTCCATATGGACGTGATGGTTGTTCCAGGCCCCTTGGATTTCAATCTACTTTTGGGGCGCGATTACACCTATGCCATGGGAGCGCCTGTCTCCTCCCTTTTTCGTGTGGTTTGTTTTCCACATGAAGGACGGATCATGACCATTGATCAACTTTCGTTCTTTGGTCCCGATGTGGCATCTGGCCCACCATCATCCCTTCCTGGTTTTTATCCACCCGTTGTATCTACCTCACCGCAGGTCAACTATGTGGCTACCTACCCCGTGCCTGTACCCAGTGATAGTGCCATTGTGCATCAGGTGCTGGGGGCATTGGGTCCTGACTTCTAGGATGTTTTCCTTCCATCGGGAGTGGAACTCTTGGAAGTGATGACTTCTTGTTCATTATGATTAGGTCGGTCGGAGCAAAGTTCATTTTCTTGTGTCAAGCTCCTTAAAAAATGAAACAAGTTGGTCGGAGCACAGTTCGTTTTCTTGTGTCAAGCTCCTTAAAAAATGAAACAAGCTGGTCGGAGCAGAGTTCGTTTTCTTGTGTCAAGCTCCTTAAACCAAGGTCTGTCGGAGAAGAGTTCATTGTCTTGTGTCAAGCTCCTTAAACCATGAAACCGAGTGTCCTTTGGAGCATGGTTCTTTTTCCTGTGTCAAGCTCCTTAAAAAATGAAACCGGGTCTGGTTGGAGAAATTTTTCTTGTCTTTTTTCAAGCTCCTTAAAAAATGAAACAAGGTTGTCGGAGCATGGTTATTTTTCCTGTGTCAAGCTCCTTAAAAAATGAAACCGGGTCTGGTTGGAGAAAAATTTCTTGTCTTGTGTCAAGCTCCTTAAAAAATGAAACAAGCTGGTCGGAGCACAGTTCGTTTCCTTGTGTCAAGCTCCTTAAAAAATGAAACAAGGTTGTCGGAGCAGAGTTCCTTGTCTTGTGTCAAGCTCCTTAAAAAATGAAACAAGGTTCTCGGAGTAGAGTTCCTTGTCTTGTGCCAAGCTCCTTAAACCATGAAACAAGGTGTCCTGAGGATAGTTCTTTTAATGTGTCAACCTCGTTAAAATAATGAAACACGTTCTTATTCAATTCGAGTCTTTGATCAGATCTCGTAAAATCCTAGTCGAGTCTTTATTAGCTCTCGTAACTTGAACCTTCACTCCCTCCATCTGTTTACTCAGGTGCATGGACTGAAGCTTGGGGGGCATGTACCTCGAATTGAGTCACCATGCTGGGGGCATGCTTACTTTTTCAAGCATAGTTTGTTTCCATTTCAAGCTTGTGTAAAAATGAAACCGGTTTCAAGCATAGTTTATCTTTGTTTCAAGCTTGTGTAAAAATGAAACTAACTTCAAACGAGAGTTTTTTTCTGATTTAAAGCTTGTGTAAAATAGGAAACCTTTTCCCATTTTACCTCTTGTCATTGCCATTTTACTTGACTTTTTCTGCCGGATAGTTAGTTTTTTTCTCACTCCATTATACTACATAGCAGCGATCGCCATGCCTTCAATTGGTTGTTTTACCCATTCCTGAGGAACTGCTGCAATGAGTGGTCTTGTTATCCAGCCTCTTAACCTTTACTTGTTCTGAGAAGTTCCACCATTACTGGAACCAGTTGCTACCCTTTATACCACTCGTTCCTCCAGGAGGAGTCAACTTTCAGCTCTTTTCTGACTCCCTAAACATGAAAAGATTACCGAGTCGCTTGTCGTTTTGATCTCGTTAAAGTGGTACAGATGACATATACGAGTATACGTTTACCCCTTTTCGAGCTGGGATGAATTATTTACGAAAAAGGAATACCCTAGCCTATCGTGACTGGAGGGTTTTATCGGACATAGTTTTCTACCTTTTCGGATACAGGGAACTATTACAGAAAGGCCAATTGGAGTTTACTTTTCTGCTGTCTTTTCAAACTCTCTAAACATGAAAAGACGCCAAGTTATTCCTTTGTCAGACTCGTTAAACCTAAATGACATCGGATTCAGTCGTAATGACGGTATTCGAGTTCCTCCTTCCTAGGGCTCGTTAAATGTACTAGGATGGAATTATATGACAAGCATATGGTATCTTCTTCAAGCTTGTGTAAAAATAAAGAGGTACTCGCCAGAAATGGTGGGGGAAAATGGAACCAGCATCATTGTCGTGTCCACAGTATGTCGCTCTTGAACATGGCACTTGTCTGCATTTGTGTTAGGTTGGGGACATCTCATCTCGTTTTCCACTTGCCTCCGTGGGTTTGGGTAATCCCTTTTGACCTCTCATCTGCTGTTTGCCTCGTCATCATGACCTCTTATCTATTGATGTCAAATACTGCCAAATCCATTGTCATGCTGCCGATATGTTCAAGAGAATTTGACCTATACAAGCACCAACCTTCCTCTGATTCTCATCTGATCGTGATCCACAAAAATATTATGTTCCTCTGTCTCGCGTCGATGATGTGGGAAACACTATGGCCCACCTTCAATCAAGGTCACTTCCTGTCGGCTTCAGCTCATTATCCAGGAAGCTGATCTAGAGACTCCCTTCTGGTACCTTGGAGCCTGCATGCCTCAATGGCAGGCTCTTCGCGTTTGATGTGAGGTTCTCATTATTGGCCTCCGATCGAGTGATTCTACGGGTGTTCGACGCCAGCTAATTGATTCACATGCCGTAGATTGTACCTATAGTACCTTGAGGGCCATTGTCATCATTGGTGGCACCTCTCGCATCTGTTAACAACTTTCATCACTAGCTGGTAATCAAACGATGTTCTTGCATGTTTGACTTCAGCTCACTTATTCACATGCTTGAAATTGTACTTTTTTCAGGTCAATATGGAGCGCAAGACCCTGGATTTTGTCTGTTGGAATCCAAGCTGTGATTTTGTGGATTATTATGATTGGTTACATGACTCACTGATTGGATGGTTGCGACCATACCTGAGTCTATTTATCGATCCTCATTAGATGGCTGCGTCCATGCCTCAGATCCGGGTTATTACATACTCTGTTATGGATGGCTGCGCCCATACCACACATATATCATGTATCTGATATATCAGTTGTATTTCTCTACGCAGGTTTTCCGACGGCGGTGTTTTCAGTTGGACACATTCTCGTAAAGCATTTCACCCCTCTCTCTCTTTCGGGCCTCATGCTTTAGGGGGCATCTGTTACACAGTAATTTGTCACCATCCCTGCAATCCCCATATCGCCCATTGGAGGGTCATTTATGTGACCAATAAGCAGCGTCATGCCTTGCAAATACCATCATTGCATCCCTTTCCATGAGGACAACATTCCTTCTATTGATTATTTCCTGAGCAGACCCCTAAAAACACTTATTTTTTCCTTGGCGTTGGTAGCCCCTTATGTCCTCGCACCAATGAGGAAAATTAACACTGAGCCCGTGCCAATTGGCGCTCTATCCCAGTTAAGCACTGGCGCCAATCTTCTTTTGGAATTTTTTTAAAAAAAGAGGCGAAGTTTTGATTACAACAACTTTGTGGATGAGTCATCAGGAGTGGTTTCGACTGAATAACCACGACCTTCCTCCTTTGGCCTCTTGTTTCCACCTTATGGGGAACCTCCCAAGGGATAAGGCCTCCCTTCCACTATTTTAGGGATCCAAACCTCCCCCTCTCCTCTATAAATATAGCCTTCATCCATTGATGAAGGGGCTGAATGGCTGAATAGCTAGTCTCTAAGAGTCTCCAAGAGTTCCCAAGAGCCATCAGAGCCTTATGCTGCAAGAGCCTTGATTCATTCCCTTAAGGCCAAATCCAAGCAAGGAGATTATTGTCGAGACATCTGAAGAGAGAGGCTTGTCCCATCCCCGACAGGCTTTTTTGAGACGTGTTCCGCTGGTGACCCTCCGAAGGAGAATTCAGCGTCAGGGCTATGGTTGTATTCTTCTTTGATTGATTAATGATAAGCGACTATTGGTTATGGTTCCACTCTTGTTGATGATTATGATGATGAGTTATGTCTTCTCTGACATACATATAGTTGCATATACTGGATTTTACGCTTTCGTTTGTTGTGTTTCTTACGTGTGCAGGTGTCCGATCATGGAGATCGTGAGGATTGTGATCTGCCGGAGCTAAGGAACGGGAGCGCTACTTCTCTACGAGCGACAGCGTTGGATTCCAAGTGAGCCTTCATCGTTAGTTGGTTTATTTTCAATTAGGAACCTACACTATAGCGTGTGACAATTGTTGCTAGACCCGGTATGGGCTAGTAGGGATCGCCTCTGTTTGCAGAGGGGATTTACCTCTACAACACCTCTCCACATCTGTAATAGCCTACCATCGGCGAGTAAGTCTCTCATATGAGCAGGTCCGATGCCCGCCTCAATAATCAATGCAGTGAGTTGGTCGCCCAACTCCATTCTATATCTACTATCAAGTTAGCCCTGATCGTCATCAGGGTACTCCACATGGCTTGGATCATGTGGTGGTGAAGGCATGTCCTCGCGATCATAAGACCCAATTTCTGCAAAATATATACAATTTTACAACAACAATTAGACAATTTCATTACACGATTTAATAAAAACAAGTTAAAGAACATGTTAGAATAAATTTAAATAAAATAGTAATATTACCTCTATCATTCGGCGGCTCATCATCTGTGAAGAGGATGTTGGAACACCCTCGCCAATCCAAACCTGCATAAGGACAGGGTACCATAATGAAGGGATTTTCGTCAACACTGGCTAACAACTCCAGTGCATCATTCGATATCCTCGCTGGAAACACAATCTCGCCCCTCTTGGGCATCATCTGCCCCCACATGTGCATTCGTGCCTCGAACATCGGCCTATGAGGCTGTTGAAAAAAATTAGGTCTCATCTCTAGAAACCTCTC
Organism: Pinus albicaulis; assembly: GCA_034641835.2. NCBI lineage: Eukaryota > Viridiplantae > Streptophyta > Pinopsida > Pinales > Pinaceae > Pinus > Pinus albicaulis. The sequence continues at coordinate 1,370,873,572 of CM076575.1, read as the reverse complement.
AAAAAATAAACAAAAAAGCTTTGAAGAAAAAGGGAAGGTTACCCTCCCTTGTGCATGAGCACGACATCTATCTAAGGCTGTATAGAACTGCTGCAAAAAAATGGCAGACCACCTGACAAGTCATGGCTCCTGTACTAAAGAATCAACATAATATAAAAGCGAGAAACTAATGTGTTGCCCATCACTGGTGTTGTGTGAAATGGTCGAAATGGGAAGTGAGAGGCACTGCACCTCCTCACTACCAAATGCACCAATATGTAACTGACCTCCAGCGACCTGAAAATATGTCGGAGACAGTACTGATGCTCCAATGTATCTCTGGGAGTACACTAACTGACTCCTTGCTACATAGCCAGTTGGAGCCTTTAGGAACGAGGGAAAATCCACCCCTTTCCTTGATAGCCCTGTAATGAAATATATATCCTCCTCAATGGGCATGTACCACTGGTTACGACCAACCCAGAAAGGTTGTTGGTGGGTATTCCACCTTCGGATAAGATGCCTCAAAAAAAAACCATGGCCCTTTAGGGAAGTAGCCTCCTCATAGAACTTGATGAGGCCTACTTGCCTTAGGAGCCCCTAGGTAGCTGCTGTAATAGGGTGAGGGTACGCATCTCTCTCCCCCTCTCGTGCCTCCCACAGGTGAACCATGGTATACTGCTCCTGTTGTTGTTGTTGTTGTTCCCCCTCTTCCCTCCTTTCACGTATCTGAAATATTGACATATATATACAATATTTTTATTAAATGAGACATGTATTTAGAAATATACATATATAATTTTTTTTGGAAAAAAAAAAATAGTCGGTGTGCCAAAAAAACAGTCATGCACCAGCACCAGTGCATATTTTTATGAGCGCACCGGAGACGGTGCATCTGATAATATGAAACACACAGGTGGCGGTGCTCCAGAAAATTTGTAGCACACCATTGACTATGGATGGTGTCAGGAGTGCAGTGCCCTGACTAAACTCTATGCCTCGGGGCGTATATTTAAGTCAGTGGATCGACCTCTTGCCATCATTACATAGTCAATGGTGCAGTCTTTTACTAGTCCGCACTGTTGACCTTGTCGAAATAAAGAAAGTGGTGTGCTGATAAAAATACCCATCCTGGGGAAGATTATTTAAGTCAATGCATCGCGTTGCCGCTATTCCACTAGGTCAACGGTGTGGCCAAATAATAGACCGCACCACACTTTAAAAAAAAAATTAAAATAACATGGTGGGCCATCGGTACCGCCCCGGAACTGGTGCGTATATTGTTAGCACCGATTTATCAGGACACATTGTTGAACCTGCTGAAATGTAGAATGCGGTGCACTAAAAAAATTACTTGCCCCGAGGCATAAATTTCCTTGAACGCACCGTGTTGCCGCTATTCCACATTGTCAACGGTGCGGACGGGTAAACGACCGCACTGCACATTTTAAATTTTTTAAAAATAATATAGTGTGTCTGTCAGTACTACCTTGTAACTGGTGCGGATACCATTAGTGCCGGTTACGGTGTGGCCTGTAAATTTACAGGAAGCACTGCGAACCAATGCAAGCCGAACGGTTCGAGCGCACCACGCGACAAATTTTTTTCTTTTTCTTTTAAATGGTTAACTTTAAGGTTATTTGAAATTCTAATCCGCTAAAAGACTTAATTATGGAAAAACAAGAAAAATACCTGTACATTTGGCCATCAAGGAGGCATATTGGCTGTAGAATTTGCAGAAGAAAATTTTCCCACCGTTTTGAAAAATTCAAGATGGAGATTGGTGGGAAATGCACAGCAGTAGTGCGTGCAATGGGTGCAATGGGAGCACCGATGTCAGGGCAGCTCAGACAAGGATAAATTGCACCGGTGCTTGAGAGATCTGGAGCACTGAGAAAAGTGAATAATGTGGTTTTTTTGTTGTAATTTTTGTTTTATTTAACCCTGTTCCGGTGCGCGAGGTTTTTATGGGTGCACCGGTGTAGTTTCTTAATACAACATCAGGTGGTTTCGGTTTTGGCGCATTTTTTTATGATGCACTGGTGCGGAAGAGTTGTAAACCACTGGTGCACTACAGTAATATGACAGACCGGTTGGGTGTGTATGTAGCACACGGTGTCCAGTGTGCCAATTTTTTGTGCACACCAGTGATTTCTCTTGTTGAGCGCACCGGTGCGGTTTACTATTATAAGCGCACCAAGTGAAAAACATCCGCAAAAACCTCCGCCTGCCAACCTTTTATAGTAACCTCTGTTGGAAACAGATGTATGGGGTATTTTTATAAGGGGTTCCTCAAAAACATCCACTAGAGGGTATTTTCCTTGTAGTGAATTTTCCTCATCGTGGAAGGAATGAAGTCACAACCAATCTGCAAGAGGCATCTATAATAGGGGATTTTGCACGAAACATAGCAAGGATCAATGTTGCACTAGAATATCGGCAAGCAAATTTCCGGCCAACTATGATAGAACTGAAAGGTAATCTACAAACCCAAACTGTTTCCATTTTGGTTGATCCCGGTGCCAATTTAAGTTATATAAACCCTCGAGTAGTTGAAAACTGTAAGTTGCAAAGCCATAAATTTAAAAGCCCATGGCTAGTATAGTTGGCTACGGGACAAGGAGACGAGTTAATGCTGAAGTCTCAAATTGTATTCTATATATAGCATAACAACATATAACTATAGAACTGAATATTATACCTTTGGGCTCATACAATATTTTTCTGGGAATGGACTGTTTGGAAAGACATTGTTCATTGGTAGATTACAAGGAGAAATTTATCAATTTTAAGGAAGAAGATGGAACTCGTCAAGAACTACAATGAATTAAGAAGGCACTTCAATTATGTCCTATTACTGCATCCCAACTGGGTAAGTGTATTAGAAAGGGGTGTCAGCTTTGTGCAATCCAGGTGGGGTTTTTCCAATTCCAAAGACAAGACCCTAATGTTAGAAAGTATACCAGTTGTCCAAGAATTTATGGATGTGTTTCCAGAAAATGTTCTAGGACTACCCCTAAAGCGAGATATATATTTTACTATAGAATTAATACCCGAGGCAACACCTGTATCGTGAGCACCGTACAAAATGAGTGTGCATGAATTAACATAATTAAAAATGCAGCTGCAAGAACTATTGGACAAGAGATATATTTGGCCAAGTGTGTCTCCTTGGGGAGCACCAGTGTTTTTTGTTAAGAAGAAAGACAGTACGATGCAGATGTGCATGGAATACCTCCAACTTAATAAGCAGACTGTAAAAAACAAATACCCATTGCCACGTATAGACAACCTCTTTGATCAAGTGAAGGGAGAAACAATATTTTCCAATATTGACCTAAGACCTATATATCATCAGATATAGATTAAGGATGAGGACATATCCAAAACAACCTTTCGTACTAAGTACGTACATTATGAATTTGTAGTGTTACCATTTAGGTTAACCAATGCACCAACAACTTTCATGAGCTTGATGCATGGTATCTTTCACCCATTTCTAGATAAATTTGTTTTCATATTCATTGATGATATACTATTCTAAGAGTATTGAAGAACACAAGGAACATTTACACTTGGTGCTGAAGATGTTGCAGGAACACCAGCTCTACGCCAAATTTAGAAAATGTGATTTCTACAAGGAGCAAATCTAATATTTGTGCTATGTGATATCGACGGAAGGAATTTCAGTAGACCCTAAAAATATAAGGATGATTATGGAGTGGAGAGTTCCCAGAAATTTAGCAGACATACGTTCGTTCATGGGCCTAATTAGTTACTACTGAAGATTCATTGAAGGCTTCTCTAAGATAGCCTTTCCCATTACCTCCTTGCAGCGCAAGGGGCGAGTCTTTAAGTGGTCTAAGGAGTGTTAAACTAGTTTTGAATGACTAAAAGAACTATTAACCACTACCCCTGCATTGCAAGTGGTGGATCCATGTAAATAATTTGAAGTCTGCACTGATGCCTATAAGGAAGGAGTGGGAGCAGTATTGACCCAAGATGGTAAGGTCATAGCATATGAATATAGGAAGTTTAAGGACCATGAGTAGAGGTACTCTACATATGAATTAGAGTTAACTGATGTTGTGCATACCCTTCGAGTTTGGAGACATTACTTGTTGGGAAAAAGGTTTGTGCTAAGAATTGACCATAGCAGTTTGACTAGCTACTTTAAACAAGATGATTTAAATGTCTGCCAAGAAAGATGGAATGTGTTTCTAAACTAATTTTATTTTGGCATTAAAAATGTAAAAGGTAAGGAGAACCATGTTGTTGATGCCTTAAGAAGAAAACTACATTTCATCTATGAACTTTATTTTAATCAAGTTGAATCTAAGTTCCAGGAGAAAATGATGGAGGAAACAAAGAGAGATCCTGAATGTCAATTTTTATGGTAGCAAGCAAGAGAGGCCGAAAAACAAGGAAAGCAATCAAATTACGAAATTAATGATAAATAGCTCTTGATATTTCAAAGATATGTATGTATTCCAAACCATATGAGCTTAAAGGAGTTGATTTTGGATGAATATCATCAGAGTCCCTATGCAAGACATCCTGGATATCAAAATATGCTAATAGGAATTAGGAAAGATGATTTCTGGCCCGAGATGTGTAAGAACATTGTTGAATACCTGAAGAAATGTTTGGAGTGTCAGCAATTCAAGGTGGAGCACCAACATCCACCAGGATTGCTTTAGCCGATTCCTCTACCGAAGTGGAAATGGGAAGTCATTTTGCTTGATTTCATCACAAGATTACCAAGGAGTAAAATACATAATGATTCAATTATGGTGGTGGTGGATAGGCTCAGTAAGGAATCTCATTTCGTACCTATACAGTCAACTTACAAGAAAATACATATCGCTGACATATTCATGAGATAAATATTTAGACTGCATTGTATTCTGAGAATCGTCATCTCAAATCGAGATGTAAATTTTACACCAACTTTCTAGAATGCACTATTCACTGGCTTGGGGAAAAAGTCCAGTTTAGTATCGCCTATCATCCTCAAATGGATGGACAGATGGAGAGGGTGAATCAAATATTAGAGGATATGATGTGCATGTATGTAATGCTGCAACCCACAAAGTGGGAAGAATATTTGCATCTGGTTAAATTTTCTTATAATAACGGATAACAAGAATCCCTCAAGATGAGTCTTTTTGAAGAATTGTATGGAAGACAATGTTGGACCCCCATAAATTAGATTAGTATGGAAACCAAGTTGATTATCGTACCAGACATGTTAGAGGAGATGGAATGGGAAGTAAGAAAGATTAGGCATAATTTAAAAAAAACCCAAGATAGGCAAAAGATGTATGCAGATCAAAAAAAAACTTTTTGGGAATTTGATGGAGGTGACCATGTCTACGTGAGAATTGAACCCAAGAAGAGCACTCTGAGGTGGAATTCTTGTGCTAAATTTTCTCTCAGGTATTGTGGACCATTCCATATCTTGGAACGGATAGGGTCGGTGGCTTATCGAGTGGATCTACCTAGTCATATATTGGTACATATTGTGTTCCATTTATCTCTATTGAAGTGATACATACATGAATCCAAGCATGTGATACACTGGCAGAGCATACATGTAAGTTTTGTTTGGATTATGGTTACAAATGAGAAGAGTAATTAATTAAACTAATTATAAAGTCTGTTGTATGAAATTAGAACCAGACGACGAGTTTCGGGTAGAACCCAAGTGTATTCTCGATCAAAGAGAAATAATGCTCCAGAGGCGAGTTATCCCCCATGTTAAGGTGTAGTGGAATAAATTTAGCCCAGAGGAGGCTACCTGGGAGGATGAAAACTATATTTGAGAAGCATATCCTGAAATTCTTTCCATGATCAAGTAACATCGAGGACGATGTTTACCTTTAATGGGGGAAGATGTAACACCTCGTTTTATTTTAATTTATATTTGATAGACTTCTACAAATTCATTTGAATTTTTAAATGAAAGAGAATTAACGAATGTGTTTATTTGTTAGTAAGACTTGAATTTTATTTCATAAATAAAGTTGATAATTATCTTGAGTAATGGATTAACTGAATGGTAAAAGTATTCCAAGATTCTAGAGTAAAAAGATAGAGGCAGTTTCGACAGTTACCTTTCCCAAAAGGATAAAAAGTAAATCCTGAGGAGGGAAAGGGGTTATGTTTATAAAGGGAATGGAGGGTTAACAACAACATGTTGTGATGAAAAGAGTTTTCCAAAGATGGAAATACCAGTGGAGCTCTAAAACCCTTAAGAAGTGCAAGTTGGACAGAGGTCCTGAGGCCTAACTTCTGATAAACTTGCCTACTTCTAAGACTCTGGTGCAGAGCACGAGGGGAGAAGAGGACATGATCACCTCTCTCAATTTTGGATGGAACCATCTGTTTAATCAAGTGTACGAAGATAATTATTTGCATTTTTTGATTGAAAATTCAAATGATAGATGGAATGTGAATTTTAGATTATTAATCTGTTATTGCATTTCTCTATTGGTTATAAAAGAAATATGGTTTCTATATACTTCAACAAAATACAAAAAGGCAGACTCTGTGGTAGTTGACATGAACAGCTAGAGAAGTCAAGAAATTTTTTTTCAAAGAAGCCTATTATGAGTAATATGTTGTTGAAAATATTTACAAATTGAGTTTGGGTAAAAAAAACAGTGTAGAAAGAAAAATCACATATAGTATAGACTATAGCTACATAACGCAATGATGAAACCTTGCTATAGTAAGCAGAAATAATGTCCATATATTGTTGAAGTCCATGTAAGTCATATAAATAAATAAAAAGAAACATACAGTATGAGAATACAAGAATGAAACATGTTCATTTATAAAATAGGAATAATCTATGTAAGGAGGCAGTGAGGCTCATAGGTTTAGATCCGAGCCCCATGGTGACAGGGCAAGGTCATGGTCCTCTGGCCATTATGACCTCAGTACCAAGGGAAATCAATATTAACAGTAAAGAAGACAACTATAGCAGAGTTATATTTTGTATCATCTGTAGAAAGAAAATTTAAAGATACTACAACTACATTACCAAAAGCACTGAACAATGGAATTCAAGAAATATACTCTGTCTAAAATGCTAAAATTCTTTAATATGAACCCAAAATGTTTACAAGCCATGAAACCATAATGCATGGCAAAGAAATGAACAAATATATACAAAAAAATGGTTTCATAATGTATAAAGGAATATTAACCAACAATACTCTGTGCATAAGGGTAAACTATAATAAAATAAACCTTTTTTTACTATAATAGGGTTTCGCAGTAGATCACCCAGAAATTATCTGTGAAAATTAAATTATACATAGCCCGACAAGTAATAATTTACAAAAGTCCTTCAAACCTGAGTAGGGCAGACGTCGTGATAATTTAAAGGCTAAATAAGGAAACTAGCGCAGAAAACTACGCCAAGAACCCTTCGATTAAACATAAGACTCATCAGTTCCTTGCATGCAAGATAGGAAGAGAGGGCGAATGCTACACCTGTGCACGCAGAGGGTATAGCCCTCAGTGAATCGGTTGAAAGTAGTGATATATAGCATCGTTGAGTATCGTGATGGATGCGTACCTGGGATGGTTTCCCTGAAGACATTAAGCCAAGAAGGAAGGACCTCCCACGACTCTAATGTTGCCCCGAACTGTGGTAAACCGATGGACAAACGCGAGAGCTTTGGTGACCGAGGATTAAAAATAACATACCATTACTGGTAAATAAATTTAGTAATAATTACCAAATGTTACCTATGACAGTTTGGGCACGTACAAGGTTCCTGTTCACTCGAAGGATACAGAGAAAACAAGGGATTGGTGTCAGATTCAAGCCAGGAATCACACAACCACATCTTCCCTCAGCCGAAATAGTTAAAATGAAGAAAATAACTAAGTAATGAAACCATTTTAGGGTTATATTTATATAAAATCCCTCTCTAAGATTAAGCGATGCAGAGAAGAAGAGATAGACAAAGTAAAACATGTATGCAAACGATGAGGTACTCTGCGCGAAGAAATGACAGTAAGGCTCCATGAGAAAAATAACTTGACTATTGAATGAACCAATTAAACCCCATGGAAAAACACCAACAAAACCACTTCTGAATGAAGGAGGCCAGCTCAGTGAAGTCGAAACCCGGTATGGAGGAAGGGAAAACAATTTCCTCAATTCGTAGATGAGATGTTGGAGAGTGGTAACATTATCTTTCCTGCAACAAAACAATGAACTAGGATGGCGGTGCTTGAGGTGGTTTAGTTACCCTAACCATCCCCACATGTTTCCTCTCCGTCGGATCAAGGGGTTTCTAGATCTATAGTGGATAGAGAATAATACTAAATCAAGTGATATACACCTGTCATCCAACCTCAAAGACTATCAAATGGATCTCCCATATCGAGGAGACAAAAAGCTATTAAATAATCCATAAAAATTTCGTATGTAAAGGACTTTCTATGCATGAGAATGTAATTATAGGAATCAAGGGAATTAATTTCATGTAATAAGGATCGAAAAGTAAAAACATTATAATCAAATCAAACTCATAAGTACTATGATAGATAGTGTATGGCATAGACATTAAAAATAATATATATGTTCACCACATGCTGAACTCTGCAAGTTTGGTATTATGACCTATGGTAAAGTTATAATTATGTTTTCTATGGATTTAATAAATGTCAATGAGTTTGTATTTAGAGTAATGGTAAATAGTGTAATTTTTTCTTAGGATATGTCTAGTATAGTAGTGACAACTTTGTTACCATACCATGGACAATACCATTTCTTATGAATACCACTTTTCAAAAACCATAACACATTTAAAAATCAAAATTATTTTAAATATCTTATTTTCTAAATTAAATCTGAAAGCTAAAAAGGTATAGAGAGATGTAGTGGTGCAAACATTTGTAAAGATTTACATGTTGGCTGAATTAAAAAATAATAAAAGGTTAAAAGTAATTACCTAGAGAGAGGCTCTCATGCCAAGTGTGTAGAGATGTTAGAGCCAAATATATAGATGTTGTGATGTCTTATAAACATTTTGATTTGGTCAAAATAAAATAAAATAATTAATAATAATAATTATCAATAAAATATTTACCAAAATAAATGTATAATTATATGCCTTGATAGCTATTAAAATATTTTTTAATGTATATTTGGCACCACCATGGAATTCGTACTTTCAGCATGATAGTTTTAGAAGAAGGCTAATATATATTTCCAAAAATTATTTTAAAAAATTTAATTTCAATTCATTCATAATTTTTTTACATGGCGATCTTTATGGTGTTTTCCATTAATTTGATTATTTAAATTATAATAATAATAAATAATATATTGTAGTTGGTTCTTTATTCAAAACGGTTATAATTAAATACTTAATACATAATTATAATATAATTAATTAATTTTTTTTTAATAAAATATTTTAATTTTATTGAATTTAAAATAATAAATAAAATTTAGATTGAAATAAACGATGTTTAATTTAAAATGTATTAATATTAATTAGGTTTAATAGTTAAGAGTAGGTGGCTCCTTCTAAGGGATAAGCTTTGGCACAAAATGGAGGAACTTAGGGTTCCTACGCATTTGAGCGCAGTTGTGCATAGGCAGTATGAAGAGGAGAAAGTCAAAATTAGAACTTTAGCAGGAATTTATGAAGGTCTTAGAAGTGATATCGGGGTCAAACAAGGTTGGCCATTGTCTCCTACCCTCCTTTTTGTATATAAATACAAGCTTGAAGAGTGGCTAAATTCACAAGGGGGTGACGATATCCATTTGGGAAATTTTTTATAAGGCTTCTATTGTATTCAGATGACCTTATTCTAATTGCTAAATCGACTCTTGGTTTGCAAGAGCACTTACTTTCCCTTGAGAATTTTTGTAGAAGTGTGGGGATGCAAGTAAATATTAGAAAAACGAAAGCAATGATTTTCTCTAACAAAAGAAAACATAACCAACATACTTTTTACTTTGAAGGAAACCTTCTGGAAGAAGTTGCGGATTACAAATAACTCTGAATTGACTTCAACAGAAACCTAAGTTGGGATGGATGTAGAAAGAAAAAATATTTAGGGGTTGGAAAGAGTTTTATGATTTTAAAAATAGGTGTAGAGAGGCAGAGTTATGGGACTGGGAAACCACTCTAACTCTTTTTGGGCTTTTAGTGATTCAGATGATTCTCTATGGTTGTGAAATGTGGGCCAGCAATACATCTGACATGCAGTGGAAACAAATTGAGAAAGTTCAGTATGGTTTGGTTACAAATAAATTTGATATTAATAGTGTAGTTCCTTATGCTATCTTATTAAGTGAAATAGGGGTTTCTCCTATAGAACCAATTTCTATGGTGCGGGTCATAAGGTATTTAAAAAAAATTGAGCAAATGGAAGAGGGTAGATTGTCAAAGGTTGTGTTTAATGACATATTGTGCAAAAGAAAGAAGACTTGGATGTAGAAAAATAAAAAATGGTTTAGAAAATGGGGCATTTTATTGAGCATGTGTCCCACAAACAATAATGAGATAAAAGCTTCTGTTATGGATAAGTAACACAAACGTACTTGGGAGAAGGAGCTAGGGAGAAATAAAAAGTATTATACTGAATATTTTAATCCCAATCATAATTATCAACAACAAGCATACATAGGGGACAATATTTCTTGGAGAGACAGAATTATTATTTCTCAATTAAGGACTAATTCTCATCAACTCCGTTGTGAAACAGGGCACTCGAAAAGGCCAAAAGAAGTGAGGGAGGAAAGGGTATGCATTTTTTTCTCTTTCGGAAAAGTGGAAATGAAAAAGAGTTTCATTTTACAATGTGAGGCCTTCAAAGATAATAGGGAAAGTTATGCAGTTATTTTCGCAGCTAGCTCTTGGGATAGTCTATTTAGCAAGGAGTTTGCAGAGAAGGTAGGATCATTTATTGTGAAACTTCAAAGGATAATGGCTTATTACAAGAGTCAGATAGAGAAGGAATTTTTACCATAGGTTATATTTAGCCTTGTGGATGTTAAAATAACTTATTCTTCTTCTTCTTCAGAGTAGGGTGAGGCATGTACACCTTTGTAGTCAAATCGTTACTAGGAGGTCATGACCTTAAAAATGGATAATTATTATTATTAAATTATAAAAATTATAATATTTATTTTTAATACTATACTTTTTTTTCTTGTAAGTTTCAACACTTTATACTGTTTTCAAAATATATACATAGTAAATATTCACAAGCTACTAGTCCATTACTTGGGAAGCCATAATAGTAGCATAAGTTCAAAATCTTAACATTGCATATCACATATGTTATAATTTTTCATTCAAACTCTAAGTTAAACTAGAATAAAAATTATGCCCAAAATTAAACCCATATATATAATAGTGCCATAATAAAATATCTTAACAAAAAATATATCTCGCCTTATCATGTTAATGTGTATGAGAGTTTACAAAAATTGGTGGAGGAGGTTCACTATCATCATCAAAAGAGGTGAAGGAAAGGTTTTCCAATTTCTTCGTCAACAAATAAACCTATTTATCCAACTTGTCCATTTTATCCATCATCTCAACCATACACACAATAATTTCTTATTGAGTGTTTGCACAATCTATGAGGACCTTCCTATGAGAGTTTGATGTGCTAGTACAATTTGATTGTTTGCATATAGAAATATTGTCGAGCCTGAGTGAAATTTCCAATATAAGGGATCTAATTTCTAGTGTCAATATCGACCTTATGATATTATATATATCTATGAGTCTAACAAACATCATCCTCTACATCAAAGACAACTCTAGGAACCTCCTAAGGGGTAATTACCATGAAATTGGCCTTCGAATGATGTGTTACATCTTGCACACGAGTTTGAGTAAACAAGGGAAAATGAGATTCATTGCTAACAAGAGAAGAAACTCCACCCCTTATACCACTTCTACAAATTGTAGAAAAATGGCATTAAGACATCGAGAGTGGAGAGCAAGAGAGGAGGATACTATACGTAGAAAAACAGTGAGAAAATAGAATATAGCACTTGTGAGAGAGTACCCAACAAAGAGAGGGGAGGTCCTATTGAATAAACTGGCTGGGTACAGGGAAAATAAACCAGAGAGGAATCTCTAAGAAATCTAATAAAACCAAGAAAAATCACCAGTTAACATGAAATATTAAGAGTCGAACAATTGACCATGTTAAGGAAATTGGGTTAAGTAGAACACTGCAAAACAATTTGATCACTACAAACAAATCTAAAGAATAAAATAAAACCCAAAAATGGATGAAAAAAAGTTACATGTAGAAGATAGAAATAAGGGATTTTGCAATTCAAACGATGGAAAACATTAGAAAAACCAATAAACCGAACCTGAGACCCACTACAAAGTAGTTCGTTAGCCAATAGAAATGAGCCCGAAGTTTTCGATCTTCTAAATAAAAGCCACAACTAAGACTAACAAAAATTGAATTGTCATTAGGAGTCTTACACCGTGCTAGCGACCCAACTCTCCTATCCATTCATACCTATGAATAAAAAAAATGTTTACAAAAGTACCATTAAAACCGAAGGGAAGTTTCACTTAAAACTAAATTACTATAGGTAGACTGAGTATCAACCTAGAATAGACAAGAATTTGATGAGCTAGAAGCCATACTATATCCTTCTTTTGTCACCCAATGTAATGATAAGCCACCATGATCACAATAGTTTCCATTATTAATGTTGAATCCATCTTGAAGGTGGGATACAAAAATGAGTTTCCTTCCCACAACTCTAGCCCATTTATCCCCATCATTTCTATAGCCTCCCACGATTCAACCTCACCCATCCTCAATTTCCTAAGTACCTTATTACATGAAATCCTCCAAATGGAGGTTGTACCACCACCTTCTATTAATTTTTGGATGCACTTATCAAGACGATGGTGCAGTTCCCATGGTTGGGCACCCTCCATGGGGGAGTAAATTCTAATATTTTAAAAATATTTAGCATTCACTTTAAATTAAAAAATATTCCCTCTTATAATAATAATAAATATTATAATTTGTTTATTTATTATTTAAATTAAATATGGTGTATTATAAAAATATCATTTAATGATCCAAGCTTACAAAGAAATTATACCTTGTAAGCACTGACCAACATCATCCAAGGTGAAACTAGTAAAAGTAGAACATTGCTCCCCCCTCCAGGAACCAAACCTTGAAAATAAATATCCTTGAATCTGATTCTTTGTCGTTGGATAAAGGAAAATACCTAAAATATTACTAGAGTATGGAAAATCGCTCTCTTTAGTCAGTTGACTCCCCACAATATAACCTATAAAAAAGGCTGGAAAATGGGAAGAATTCATACCATCCAAAACTATTAGAATAAAGCCTGAAAGCAAGGCCTAACCTAATAAAAATTCAAGGTTATACCTAAATAACCAAACTAACACAAACACCTCTCACCACCCCCTCAAACCTATTCATAACTATAGGTCAAGAATAGAGACATGACAACAACAACAAAAAAAATATGGAAAATATGCCTAGCATCAACATAGGGTTATTCACTTAAATGGGTTAAATAAAGTAATAGTTAGTGAGGGTGACCAATAATAGACAAAACTGGGATAGTCGTGAGAAAATGGAGGTGATATTTCAAGACAATGGCCACATAGAAAGAGACTGCTTGGTTTAAGTGAAAGAGAGAGGGCTCATAAAATGGAAGATAAGAAAGATCAACGAGAGAAAATACCTGAAGAAGAGAAAGGCATGCAAGAGTGGAGAAAATTAAAATAGAGATAGTGAGAAGTCCATAAGAATAGCTCCAACAAAAGGTGTATGCATCAGCTTTGGGCTTCTAAGGAAGTCCTTTGCACCTATATCAAAGAAAAAATGATATCTAGTCCATCCATTCCTACAAAGAAAGGTCTAATAAATAATAAGAAGATATTTGGGCTTATAATAGTTTTGTATTTTTTTCTTATGAAGGCAATAATTGAGTGCTTAAAAAATAAATAAATTTAGATAGAATATTTTTTGAATATAAAATTTTTGATTCATATACTTTTTAAGACACAAAGATTCAAAGGGATATGCAAGTGGTACCATGAAGAAGATAGAAATCCTTATATTCAAATTTGGATTCAAGATGGAGGGACTAGTGTGTTTAACTTCGATGGAATTGATATTATAATTTTGAATTAGATGTAGAAAATGGGAAATGAAGGCTTTAAATCTCTAGTGAGATAATTGATCATATTTCAGGGAAAATTAGTCATTTGAAGTTCCCCAATGAAAGTGAGCTTCACTTGTTAACTAGACTTACCCGTGGATGTGGGTCTTTAGCCAAAACATCAAAATAGGGTGTTTAAGAAGTTCATAATGTGAAAATTAAACCCATGCAATCTTATGTACAATTGATACAATACATGTTTCATGAAGAAATCAAACTCAGTATGTATTTGGTGATGCAAATACTCAATAAAAATGTAGAAATAACACATTTGACCATACACCCAAACCATTAATCAACATTCAACTTATAAAATTCTACAACATATTGCAATTTTACTTTCCTTTCATAACCACTTATCTGATGTTGTTGGTTCAAGTCGCTCAAGGTGAAGAAAATCAAGGGCTTCCTTCTCTTTCGTGTTGAATGCAATCTAAATGGATTAAAAAGTAACCTTTTTGAGGAGGGTTGGTGCTAGTAATTTAATTGATCTTAAATTCTTCATAAATTATCAACTAGGGCTTGTAAACTGATGAAGTATATGTGAACCATTTGTGCTAGGATTTCTTATTATGTGAGTAACTTTAAAATTGAATTAGGATGTTTTTATGCACATATTTTAACTAAGAATCACTCAAAGTAAAAATATTGTCACTCTGAAAGGAAAATATCACAAGAATAGAAATACCACTACCTTTAAATGAAAAAATAAATATCACACAAAGAAATTCAAATCTAATTCACACTGACATAAATGAAACTAATCTTTAAGTGTGGAAAAACATCACACTCGCAAAATTAAATCTAAATCTATTTGACATGGACGTAAATAAATCCTTGAAAGAAATTATACTTCTAATTGCAAATTCTAAATCAAATGATTTTACTTTCTATCTAAATCAATCGAAATTTACATGTGCATAACAAATTCCTTTGTTTATTTTCTTCATTATTCACACAAAGAGATTAAATTTATGAAATAAATTCTACAAAAAGGAATTGTATAGAAATTTATATTACGAATTATACAACTTAATCCTATGAAAAATAAAGCTTAACTAGAAGTAAAAATGAAATCTTAAAACTCCCAGGGGGCCCTCCCATGAGTTCAGGTACATAGATCTCAATAGAAAATAATCACTCATCTATACATACAACACAGTGGAATAAGAAACTCGATGAAACGATTGCAAAGAGCTTTTAAAATAGTAACCATTCATCTGTATCATCATGCCGAGAGACAAGTTTTGTAACCTCCTTGGTTAAACTATTTGGATATTTATAAGCCTATCCTTCTCCAAAAAATGTATTAAAATAAAATATTTTTAATAAAATAATGATTCTTCATGATTTTATAATGAAGAGGCAAATCATGAAGAAAAATATCAGCTTAAATCAATGATCTTCTCACTCGCCTTATCTGTCTTTGGGTTTTCGGCTGGGTTGAATTCCACATTTACCTGCTCCTATGACGCCCTTATCACTTTTCTAGATCACAGGATAGGTGGATATTATATTTGTGGTCATCATCCACTTGTTCATCTTCTTCGTTCCTCCACTAGTGTTTCATAACCTATAGATTCTTTAAGCAAGCTGCAGAATCAATTATTAGCTGTAGAATGATGTAGTTTGGTAGCTTGTGCAAATATTAAATCAAATAATAAAGAAACAATGAAAATATGAATAAAAGATGATTAAATACCTGTTTTTGCTAATAACCTTACAAGATGACACTTACTTGGAGTTATTATGGTAAAAAGGGAAGAGAATGGAGTTAAAGAGGGTGTCAAAAAGGAACAATTTTTGACTTCAACATTCCCCCACATAGAAGATATTTCATGTCCTCATGCAAAAAATTTCAAAATTTTGTAACTCATTTTGTGACTAAGCTATCTTCGAGGCTTAGGAAAGATCATCGGAATTAGTACTCCTTGATTTTCTGGTACTGGTTTCCATCCTTGGTTTATTCATTTAAATCTTACACTGTAAACTTCTGACCATGCTCCTAAGAAGTTTATTTTTAGCTTTTAACTTCTTGTTTTTCTTGTACCAGTGGAAAATATGTAGGAGAATATTATCATTTTTAGTTTTTTGGATGTCATTTTGTATCTTCATTGCTTCTTGGTCCTACTTTAGATTCTTATTTAACATTTCTAGTTCAAAAATTTCATATTTAAGAGTAACTTGAATTCTAGATTCTTTTGGAGGACTAAAATGAATTTCTTCATTTAGAATTTCTTCTTGATTGTAATATGAATCAAAAACTTTGGCTTTGGCTCTTTGTTCAAGAGACTCTATATAATCATAGATTTCTTGTTGGACAGGGTCGATTTCTTGCGTCTTTCTTGTTGGACTTGATATTGGAGATGATATTCTTGGTTATTATTCTTCTCCTAAATAAAAAAAACATGGATATTGTTGAATGGTCGATTTCATAAGTCGTGCACTTGTTTTTACTTTTCTTGGCGGCTTTTCAACAATGAGAGCACATTTTTTCTTGCAGTATTTTTCTTTCTTTTTTCCTTCTTTCAATGGTCATTCATCTGTATTAATGGATTTCTTCTTTCTAACATTATTTTGGTTAGGTTTTCTAAAAAAATTGCATGAGGGGTTTCATCATCAAAATTCTTTTGTGTATGCTTATCTTGTTGTATTTCTTGTGCAGGTAAATCTTGGTTTTGAAGCTTAGGGTTTGAGGGAAATTTTCGTCAACTCCTTCTTATCTTAGAACTAGATTCACCTTGCTAAACTTCTTTAAAATAATTTCGAACTAGAAAATCCTCCCAATTATGCCCTTTACTTCTCAAATTAGCTTCAATCAGAATTTTTTCTAACCCATGATGATACAAACCATTTTCAATAAACAATATTTTCCTTTAGATGTTAGCAACCATTTTTCTTAAACTACAGAGCAAGAAATATGGTAAATGGATTTAGTTTCCATTAATAAAACACATCAATAAACGATCATAGTAGAATAAAATATTCCCCAACCTACTCTCACAGGTTATAAACTTCTGAATCACTAATAAAAAATTTCTCCATTTACTTTTTAAAGTTGTTACTGGATTTCCTTTCTTGAAAATAGAGATGTCCATACATGTGTTTTTAAGGAAGATCTCCCATTCTTTTTCTTTGATTTTTGGTTTTTAAACAAAATTTCCCCAATTCTTGGTAATCCAGTAGCTTCCGCCATAAACGACTTTGTTAAGAAAAATTTGATATCTCCAATTTTTGTTTTTATCCCATCATAGACCCAAGAAAAAGATTTAGTGACCTCCTTTTCATACCCATAGAGCTTTTCAGAGAACTGTAAGCATTGTGCTTACTGCAATTGTTGCTTCACTTGTGGATATGTGTAACCCTCAAGATGTTTAAATATTTTTTTAAGTTACTGTGGTAATTTTTTTACTTACGAATTCAACCTAAGGAATTATAATAATTTAAAAGAACATATGAATGTATTTATTTTATTTTATATTTTTAAATACAATAATTGTTTTACAAAAAAAAGGAAAAGTTGATTGGTAACGATCTCAGCCCTTGACAATTGTGAACAATTGTGCAATTACAACCACCTTCTTCAGATTTATAGGAAATTTGAAGAGAGGAAGGGTTTGGTATTTTTTTTCCTAAGATGGGTCTGAGAGAGACTCGGGAAAGGAAAAAGATTTGGACTTTGTAGGATGCCCTGTGGGGAGACTCCCAAGCTACTTTCGAGCCAGTGGAGGATCCTGGACTAGTTATGTGACTTGATTGTTTTCTCGATGTCATTAAAGATAACCTATGAAATAATGGTAACTGTCCAAAAGTAGAATCTTGGTGGGGAGTATAGGATGTGATTTCCCTCTCGTAGTTGAGAGGACCAGAAAATATTATGAATTTTTGCCCAGTTGGGACAGATAAGTAATTTTTGTGTTTTAGGTTATTATGTAGGCTAGATTGATATTTAGGTTAAAATTTGATTTTTTAATAAGGTCAAGAAGAAGTTAAATTATCTAACATAGAGGAACTGCTATATTTATGCTTTTGTAGAGATAAAAAAAATCAGGAAGAAACTATTATAATAATGTCGTTGTGGAAATAATTAGAGTGAAGGGTAAACTGTTAGATTACATGTGTGATAGATAATTGTTGTTTATGTTATTGTAATAGAAACAAAATCAAGTTATTGTGCTTTCTGGGTAAATTACAGATAATTGGTTGCAAGGTTTGGTCGCACTCTAGAAGGAAATCTGGAGGTTGTCGTGTCCCGTTTAAACCCTTATCCAATGCAATAACTTCATAATGTGCATTGATATGGTTATTATACATTCCATGATATATCTATATTTCTAAAAATTAGCCATAATAGAGATATCAGTTGGGAAGGTAGTCAGCCATAGTACGATGAGAAAACAAATGGAAATGTACAACAGTAAACTTCAAACCCTCATTTAATTCCATTCTATATTCTTGAAAAGAAATGAGATAGAACCTTTGTAAATAAGCATGGATATTACCAATTATATAACACATCATTGTATCTCAGTAAAGGGAAAGAGTGTAGGCTCCAATCAAATTACCTATCTTAAAATTAAATCTAATGATAGCATAAATGAAGAAAAGTCATAACTGACAACCTGTTCCAACTTGGTTTATACAATCCATGTGGAATTGCTTAATTAAAAACAATACATATATCCAAGACATAAACATATATTTTTAAATGGTCTAGAGCCATTTCAAATAGAAAATTTCTCATAATCCTTGTAAACTAATACAACCAACAAGTTTTACAACAAATTTTGAATTCTTGACTTGACAAAGACATAGCACAGTTAAATAGTGGGCACCCTTCCTACTGAGCTGCTAACCCTGATCATGTTCATCACACAAGTAAAACCCTCCTATTTGGTTTTTAGCCATTGTCTAAGAATACGATTTGAAACCAAATTACAAATTATATAGGGAGCAGAATATACATATAAATAGATATCAACACGAAATTTCCAGGATATATATGCCAGATAGTGACAAAATTCTTGCTGATATGGCGACCTTAATAGCCTGCAATAGAAATATAGAAAATGAACATGAGGAAAACCCTCTTAGAAAAGTGTCCAGAAATAAATGAGGGGCCCGACACATGCCTAGAACTGTAGCGTCAGAAGCATGAAACCCTGGATAATCTAGAAAATGACCTGGCCAACTTGCATGACTTGTGAGTAACGAGGGAGTAAAAGAGTAATAAACCAAGAAGAGAAAAATCTTGTGTGCGACCCTTGCAGAGAAAAATAAATAAAGAAAAACCTTTAAGAACATAAAAACATGTTGTGGAACTATGGAAATTACCTCAAGGCAGAACACCCTTGTTAATTTAAAATACTGCAAGCAGAGAAGTCTAAAAATGTGCATTTTTGTCACCAAAATACCTGTTCTATTTAGAAAAAAATTAGCCATGGGGTTTAAGAAAAAGCTTGTAGGGAAGAATGAATTAGTCTGAGCTAGTTTAGGTCCATTACCTGGAGATAGCAGCAAAAAATCCATCTCTTAGGGTAAACCCTCCACCGCGGAGCTTCATAACCAAACTGAAACGTGAGAATGAACCATCACACCGTGTGTGGAGCAGGGCAGAGGTTTAATTAATGGTGGATTGTTGAGCACCGTTGGATCAACAGATGAGAGATAAATGGATGGAGACTTACCTCGTAGCACTAAGGAAATCGACACCTGTAGGTTGCAGACATTTGAGAGGCTTCCATACATAAACCTCTTGTAAATAAGACCATCGGTTAAGGACAAAATTCCTAAAAGTATGGGTAACCCTCAGTGGGAATTGATGTTAGATATAATTGTATAGTGGAATTTATTATCCCTTGAAAAATGTATCAGTAGTTAATATATTGTCAAGGAACCATAATGTACAAATACTCTTGGATCATGTTCCATATGTTATATGAACTAGAACCTTAGGGTTTGAACTTAAAAAGGAAAATGCAATATATGAATGTCTCTTGTCTAGACATACTTAATTATAATGCTAAATTCGACTCTTGTTGCCTCATTTTATTACTAAACTATGGAATATGAATCTAAATAAATGTGTGCTGATTTTTTTATGGTGTAAATGTGTTAGATAGTATAGTGACAAGTGGTATCAGAGCCACGTTCCAACATTGTGGCTTCGTGGGAATTGAAAGTGAAATGACGCGATGAACACATTGAAAGAGTGAAGCAGAGGCTAGGATTAAGATCTGTAGAGGGTCCATCTTCAGGGAGACTTGAAGTGTCTTATGGAGGAACTAATCCAGAAATTTGGGTATAATTGGATGCAAACTAGTGGTACCACACAAACAGATTGTTCGAAGAAAAACAAAAACAAACTAGACAACTACTAGAGGTCATGTAACAAGTGTATAATGAGATGGAAATTATGAGAAATAATAATGAGAGGTTGATAAAAAAACACGAGAGAATTTTAAAAATTCTCTCTAATAAACAAAATAATAGAGCTCATTAGCCAAATCCAGATCATGAAACCCACAATGAAAGGGAACAACAACGAACTAAAGATGACCTGGAGGAGAGTCATACTTAGAGGAGTCAGCACTATGAAAGACATATAATTGAGCACGAGGAGGAGTCTGATAATGTGCATGACCAAGGAATGACAAAGAAGCAAAGGACAAAACTATAAGGTGAATTCAGAAAAATTAAGACACCAACCTATGTGGAGAGATAAAAGAGGCATTCGAGGCCTCGATCATCGAAATGAATAAATATTTTCAAATGCATGATTATAACATCAATCTCAAGGCTATATTTTCCATCTACCAGCTATCAGGAAAGGCCACCCTATGGTGGGAAGAGATTGAAATTGTGCAGAAAATCTATGAGCAGAAGGTAAACTGGGAATATTTTAGGAGGAACTTCATGAATAAATTCTTGACAGAGCGCTTTTACGATGAAAAGTCCATGGAATTCCATGACTTATGCTTGGGAAAACTAAACATGGACGATTTCGTAGCCAATTTTACAACATTATTGAGATATGTCCCTTACTTACATGAGGAGAAAGTGAAAGTGTAGACATTTTATGCAGTACCTACCTTCATGAAGGAACAATTTGAATTTGACAATCCTAAAATGATGGATGAAGAAATAAAAAAAGCACGAATGTGCTACCAACAAACCAAGCAGAAGGACACTCAAAAAGGCTAGAACCAGAAGAAAGGGCCCAAGAGCTTTTAAAACTTCGCGAATGCCAAGCCGACTCCTAAATTTTTCAGAGAAGTTCAATGAACAAGATGATGGAAAAATCACACTCGAAACCAAAATGGAAATCAAGGGCTAGAACAATAGAAGCATGCAGCAAACCAAAACCTAGTCAGGTGAAAAACCCCACCTTATAATGTTGTGGTTTCAAAGAAGCCCATTACTATCGAAACTGTCTATATAAAGCAAGAACAAAAAAAGCAACCAATGTACAAGAAGCCTTGACTGTTGGCGAGGTAGCAAGAATTTTACCTCAAATCAATGCAGCTTTGGATGACCATAAGGCGAATTACCAGCCCTCAATGATAAAATGTAAAGGTAAAATTGCTAATCAACAAGTCTATGTTTTAATAGACCCTGGTGCTAGTTTAAGTTACACTAGCCACAAAATCATAGATTTATATCAATTACAAAGTCTTAAATTTCAGAAATCATGGCTGGTATAGTTGGCTACTGGTGCCAAGCGACGAGTAACTAATAAAACTGAAAACTATCCTATTGAGATATCAGGACAACACATTCATGTGAATCTAAATGTGCCTCCCTTGGGATCAAATGATGTGTTTATTGGGATGGATTGGCTGGAAGTCCATTGGTCTATACTAGATTGTAAGGAGAAAAGTGTCAGTTTACTCACTCATGAGGAAATAAGACAGGAGCTACATGGTATTAGGAAAGACATTAAATTACGACCCATTACGGCCAATCAATTAGGAAAATGTATCTAAAAGGGTTTCCAAATATATGTTGTTCAAGTCAGTTACAATAATTCTAAGGACAATATAACCTCACTTGAAAATCTACCAATTATTCAAAAAAATTTTGATGTGTTTCCCGAGTCAATACCGGGTTTGCTACCCAAGTGGGACATCGAATTCACTATAGAGCTGATTCCAGGAGCATCTCCTTTATCAAGAACTTCGTATCGTATGAGTACACCGAAGTTGACTGAGGTCAAAACGCAGTTGCAAGAGCCGCTTGATAAGGGATATATCTGGCCCAACATGTCTCCCTGGGGGTCTTTGGTGTTGTTTGTATGTAGGAAGAATGAGACCATGCAGTTATGCATTGATTACCGACAACTGAATAAGTTTACAATTAAATACAAATACCTACTACCATGAATTGACGATTTGTTTGATCAAGTTCGTGGAGCTAGTGTGTTTTCAAAAATTGGATTAAGATCAAGATATCATCAAATCCGGATCAAAGATGAAGATATTTGTAAGACTTCCTTATAAACTCGTTATGGGCATTACAAGTTCATAGTGCTGCCCTTCAGCCTCAACAATGCTCCTACAACCTTTATGCGCTTGACAAATAAAATTTTTCAACCTTATTTGGATAAGTTCATATTAATTTTTATCGAAAATATTCTAATTCATTCTAAAATCTAGGAAGAGAATGAGAAGCATATTAGGATAGTTCTGAAAACTTTACAGGATAATCAGTTATACGCTAAGTAAAACAAGTGTGATTTATTCAAGGACTGAATTCCTTACTTAGGTGATGTGATATCGTGTGAGGGGATAGTTATCAAACCTAAAAAAACCCAGACAATTATGGAGTGGGTTGTCCCTAAGAACGTTGTGGATATACAATATTTCATGGGACTAGCAGGTTATTATCATTGATTTATAAAGGATTTTTAAAAAATCACTTACCCCATAACTTCCCTGCAAAAGAAAGGGAGGACATTTAGGTGGAAAACGGAATGTCAATAAGGATTTGAATGATTAAAACAACTGCTGACTTCAACCCCAATATTGAAGGTGGCAGATCTTGAGAAGCAGTTCGTTGTGTGTACCGACGCATGTCAAGAAAGTGTGGGAGGATTTATTATGCAAGAGGATAAGGTAGTAGCATATCAATACCACAAAATGAAGGAACATGAAAAAAAGTATTCTTCTTATGACATGGAACTCACAACCATATTCCATGCCTTAAAAATGTGGTTCCATTACTTGTTGAGGAAGAAATTCTTGCTTTTAATAGATCATAGTAGTCTGAACAGCTTATTTAATTGGCCCACTTTGAATGCATAACAGGACATATGGACCACATTCTTTAGTGAGTTTGATTTTGATATCATGCATTTGAAGGGAAAGGAAAACTGGGTAGCAGATTCTTTAAGTAGGAAAGTACGACGTGTTTACGAAATCCAGTACCATCAAATCAAATTTGATGTGTCGAGACCACTTGCTAAAGCTACCCTTAAAGACCCATAGTATAAATATCTTTGGCAAGACACTGAAGAACTCCAGAAATTGGGTAAAACCACTGAGTATGGTATTAATAGTCGAGACCAATTGACTTTCCATGGAATAATTTATGTCCCTAATCAAATGTCTATCAAGCAATTTTTACTAGATGAGAATCACCGTAGTCCATACGCATCTCATCTAGGATATCAAAAGTTGTTTTCTGCACTAAAGAAGGAGTACTTTTGGTTAGGAATGAGGAAATATATTGCAGAATACCTGTCTAAATTTTTAGAATGTCAAAAGGTAAAGTTTGAACATCAACACTCGACAGGTTTGTTGAACCCCCTCGCTATTCTGGAATGGCAATGGGAAATGATTATGCTAGATTTTATAACTGGACTACCTAGAACAAAAAACAAGTCTATTGTGGTGGTAGTGGATAAGTTGAGAAAAAATTCTCACTTCATTCCAATAAAATCCACTTACAAGACAGTGGACATTGTAGATATTTTCATGAAAGAAGTATTCTAGTTACATGGCATAACTAAGGTGATAATTTTTGACAGGGATGCGAAATTCACGCCTTCTCTTCTAAAAGCTCTATAATTCACTGGATTGGGTACCCAAATACATTTTAGTACTTCCTACCATCCTCAGACGGATGGGAAAATAGAGCGAGTGAATCATGTATTGGAAGACATGTTTCGAATGTATGTAATGAATCAACCAACTAATTGGGAGGACTATCTCCACTTGGTTGAGTTTGCATATAATATTAGTTACCATGAGTCACTAAAAATGAGTCTCTACGAAGTGTTATATGGCATAAAGTGCAGAACACCCGCCAAAAGGAATGGTCTCAAGGACAAGATGATATTGGGACTAGATATTATTAAGGAGATGGAGAAAGAATTTAAAAACGTTCTCCATAATGTGCAAGCTGCTCAAGAGCTACAGAAGACATATGCAGATAGGAAAAGGACTGATAAGAAATTACAATTTGGAGATCATGTCTACTTAATAATTAAGCACAAGAAAAGTATCTTGTAGTGGGGTGGGTGTGTTAAGCTAGAACCTTGCTATTTCATACCTTTGTAGATATTGGAAAGGATAGGGCTGGTGGCCTACCAACTCGCCCTTCCTAGCTATGTAAAGGTCCATAATGTCCGTCACGTTTCTTTGTTAAAGAAATATGTGTATGATACCAAATATGTAATTAAGTAGAAAGATGCTCAGGAAGGTGTTGTGTTGATTTAAAAATATATATAGGTGCATGTCCAAATTTATGAATCATGAATTAATGAATACTGTAATGGTTGATATGTCAAACTAGACAAAGAATTCATGGTAGGAAACCTACGTATTCTCGGCCGAAGAGAAGCCACATTGCGGAGTAAGTGGTCACCCAGGTTAAAGTGTAGGTGATGCACTTTAGCTGAGAAGAGGCCACATGGGAGGATGAAGGACTGATGAAGCAAGTATATCTATATTTTTTCTATGGGCTGGAATGAACACCGAGGACGACGTTGCACTAAGAGGGGGAATATGTAACCCTCATTCTGTCTAAAGATTTGTATAAGTTACTATGGAAATTTTTTTATTTATGAATTCAGCTGAAGGACTTATAATAATTTAAAAGAACATATGAATGTATTTATTTTATTTTATATTTTTAAATAGAGTAACTATTTTACAAAAAAAGGGGAAAATATGGTTGGTAACAAACTCAGACTTGGACAGTTGAGAACATTTGTGAAATTATTTGCGCTTGGTAGGACGCTGCCTGTGGGAAGACTCCCGAGATGGTTTCAAGCCAGTGGAGGATCCTAGACTGGTTATGTGACTGGAATGTTGTCCTGAGGTCATAAAAGATAACCTGTGAAATAATTGTAACTGTCTAGGAGAAGAAGCTTGGTGGGGAGAAGAGGACGTGATTTCCCTTCTCGCGGCTGGGAGGACTAGCCAAGCTTATGAAGTTTTATCCAGCTAGGATATATAAGTAATTTTTGTGTGTCCAGTTATTATTTGAGCTAGGTTTCTATTTAAGTTAGAATATGATTTTTGAATAAGGTCAAGAAGAAGTTAAATTATCTAACACATAGGAACTGTTATATTTATGCCTTTGTAGAGATAAATAGAATGAGGAAGAAACATTTATAATAATGTCGTTGTAGAAATAATTACATTCAAGGGAAAACTGTCAGATTATATGTGTGATAGATAACTAGTGTTTGTGTTATTGTAATATAAAACAAAGAAAGTTATTGTGCTTTACAGATAAATTGTAGATAAGTGTTTGTAGGGTTTGGCCGCACTCCAGAAGGAAATCTAGAGGTTGCCCTGTCTCGTTTAAACACTTATCCAATGCAATAACTTCATAATGTGCATTGAGAGAGTTACTATACATGCCATAATATATCTACATTTCAGAAACTTAGCCATAATAGAGATATTAGTTGGGAAGGTAGTGAGGCACAATAAGATGAGAAATTGAATGGAAATGTACAACAGTAAACTTCAATCCCTCATTTAATTCCATTATGTATTCTTGATAAGAAATGGGATAGAACCTTTGCAAATAAGCATGCATATTACCAATTATATAATGCATCGCTCTATCTCAGTAAAGGAAAAGAGTGTAGGCTCCAATTGAATTAGCTAAATTCAAATTAAATTTAATCACAACATAAATGAAGAAAATTCATAATTGACAACTTGCTCCAACTTGGTTTATACAATGCATGTGGGATATTTTAATTAAAAAACAATACATATATCTAAGACATAACCATAGATTTGTATTGTTTTAATTAAAAAACAATACATATATCCAAGACATAAGAATGACTTAGTCCCGACTGGTTAAGGCCATTACCTAGTGATAGAAGTAGAAATTCCATCTTTGAGAGTAAATCCTCAGTCGCAGAGCTTCATTGCCAAATCTAAACATAATAATGAAGCATCACACCATGCGTGGAGCAGGGCATTTACCCTAATTTGCGGTGGATTTCTTAGCACCTTTGGATCAATGGATGAGATATCGATGGACAGATACTTACCTCGTAGCAATAAGGAAGCCAAAAACTTTATGCTGCAGAAGTTTGGGAGGCTTGCATACATAAACCTTTGGTAAATAAGACCATCAATTAAGGTCAGAATTCCTGGAAGTATGGCTAACCCTCCCTGGAAATTGATGTAACGTATAATGGTATAGTGGAATTAATTCTCCCATAAAAACTGTATCAATAGGTCATGTCTTATCAAGGAACCATAATGTAAAAATGTTATCAGATCATGTGCCATATGTTATGTCAACCAGAACCTTGGGGGTTTGAGCTTAAAAAGGAAAATACAATCTATGAATGTCTCATGTCTAGACACACTTAATCCGAATGCTAAATTCGACCCTTGTTGCCTCATTTTATTACTAAACTATGGAATATTAATGTAAATAAATGTGTGATGAATTTTTATTTTATGGTGTAAATGTGTTAAACAGTACATGTGACAAGAGGATTCAAGAAACTGGGTCCCATTAGGCTCAAAACCCACAACAACTCACCAAATAATATTTACTTAATTATTTTTCTACCACTAAATACAACCATTATAATAAATAATGGATCATATATAAGCTATTAAAAAAATGAATCATATATATGAATATTGTATTTATTATTGTGGCATTTTTTCACTTATATTTAATTTTATTATCTACTCTATTTTCACAGATATTAAAACTTAATTAAAAAAATAAATAAATTTGTATAATTTTTTTCTTTTAATATTTATAAAAAAAAGTTTTAATTTCAACTTTTTGAAGTTAAAATCATAGCTATAACAACTAAAACAACCATTTTCCTCTACTAACAACAAAAAGTACCACTAATTGTACATCTAGGCTTAGTAAACTTTCAAAAATTCCCAAAATATTCACACATTGGACTTAGTTAGTCAACTTTAAAAAAAATTCAAAAATTCTCAAACTTTAATTGTACCTGAAAGTTGAAGATACAACTATATTCAATCTAAACATCTACCGAATTATGAAGGTTAAATTTTAATATTATTTAAAATTTTAGGATACAAATATATTAAATCTAAAAATATATTAAAGTATGAAAGGTAATGATACAAATATATTAAGACTTGACATTTATCAAACTATATTAAACGCAAGATAGTTTGGAAGAGAAGAGAAGAGGCGAGGTTAAACATTGGGCAGTTTAGAAAAGAGTGTTTGAGATAATGCCTCATTTATGATGCATACTAATATTTAGGGATTGGTTTGGTTTGTTGGAGGATGTTGAGAGAATCTCTCAACCTCTCTCTCTAAGATTAGAATTAGTTGGATCTGAGTTCAACTATATATACATATGTAATCTCTATTGATTTGGGGTGCAGTAATACAATCTATTGTTTTATGTGTGCAATGGTTGCTCTTCCAATTTCTAATTTGGTATCAGAGCTTGGATGGGCTTAATCCCTCACAGGATTACCCAGGAAGATGTGAGAGTCTAAGTAATTGATTGTCTGTACATAGGTGTGAAATGTTTCAACGTGTTGTAGAATTGTTGTCCAAGTTTGTTTTCCGGCCACTATTGCTACCGATGGGAGGAGTAGAAGTCTGACGTGATCTGTTGTGATCTGCACAGAGGAAAGAATGCTGCCTGAGTGAAGTGTTTGATTGTTGCAGACGTGAATGCCTCTTGAATAGAATCCGGCCATTTTCTGCAAAACGCAGTGATTTTCTATTCGAAACTCCTCTGGTACAAATGGAGGACTGCCTCTAGGTGGTCATAGAAGAGCGGTGTGGGTGGCGTGTGAGGTGGCAGACATCCGAAGGTTCCCAGAAATCTCTTCAAGTCAGTGAGTCCACTGTGTGTGTCTCCTTTTTGCAAGTTGATCAACGACTCAAATTTTGAGGCCGCAGTGATAGGTGGCTGTTATCGGCTTTCGGGTCGATCGTGAGCGTACAAATGAATATATCTGTTCATTTGTGGGATGAGGCGGAGTTGGCCAAGAAAATAGCCACCACAAAAACAAAGCCTATGATCACCCCTCTATATATTGTGGCCATAATTAAATCTTGCAGATCGAATGGATTGAGATCAACGTTACCTAGATTTTCCGTATGTGTTTTCAAGAGGCCTGGATGAGATCCCACATGCATTTTCACGAGCCCTGGGAAGAAATAATACGTGAAGCCTACTGGACATGGCCGAGAGAAGCATGTAGGTAGTTCGAAACCAACGGCCTTCGAATTGTTGCACTGCCAGGTTTTCATTCAGCGAGAAATAGAGGTTTGTTGAATGGTATTTACGTTGAGGAAATGATATTGGGCCAAGTCCATTGAAATGGATGGAATTATTGGTTCTAAGGTAGCTTCCGTGCAAACTAGATACAACTCCATGAATATGAAGCCATGCCAACTTATTTGCCATCTTTTGCCGATTCACAGTTTGCATATCCAAATTGCAGCGAGTTCATTCTCCCATGGGTTGGTCGCTTTCTTGGTTGCATCCGTCAGAGTTTTATGTCAAATTTGTTATTTTTATATTGTTTAAGTTGTAAAGAAGAACCAATTATTGAATAGATTTACACAATTTAAAATAGCGGTTCTCGACGTTCTTCAGTGCCAAGAGAATGTATCGCTAATTTAATTGTGAGAATCTGTTATATGTTGTAGACTCTTGTTGTACTTCGGTGCTCCAAGATCGACAATTACAGGTTATTTTTTGTGAGTTTGTAAGTTTGTAAAGGTCGCTTTGTAGGTGTTAGTGTTATTCTAGTCATACTGCCATCAGTGATCAAAACTTCTCTTTTTGCATTTGCATATTAGGTGTCTCATACCAATAAATTTCACCATTCCGCTAGGTCATGGATTCATTTATGGAAGTAATGTTTCATCAGTTTTCCCTCATAAGGTACTTGCTGATTTTCCTCCCTATGGTTTTCAGTCATTAGTCACTTTCATTCTCAAAATCATATCAGTAGGTCATAGGATGGGTCTCTTTAGTATCTAAGGTATCATCACGGTCAAAATAAATGAGTCAAGTGTCAATAAAGATCAGCAGGGTCATGAGGAAGTCAATAAATGCAAAGTCACAACACCAGGGCGATCAAAGAAGACACTTATTCAGCTTGATCTAAGTTTCACCTCAAAACCATGTTTTGAGGTGAAAACATAATGCTTTGCCTTTCAGTCACAATTCAGAAGCTGTCATCTCCGACAAAATCTTCACCCTGCCCTTCAGAGAAGTTTTTCACAGTATGTTCAGTGCCAAATCATCTTCAAAGCAAATCCATCAGAAAGAGCTCGGAAAGAGCTTTCCAACGGTATACTACACTCTCAAAAACTGGCTTCTGGATTGAATTTTGTGCTTAAGTGAAGTAAAAGCCCTCTATTCCCTAAGCCCCACCTATTTCCCATGTTTCCCCTTTAACTTTATGTTCAAATCCCTTTAAAAAACCCCTTCCCTCCCCCTTCCGATTATAATATCGCATGGTAAATAATTTAATAAAATATGCGATTTTATTACCCAACCACTTCCCCTCCATGCCTTTGGACTTTATAATAAAAAACTTCATATTACAAAGTCCCTCCCCTTAAACACTTCTCCGACCAATACCCCACAAATTTTATAACAAAGTTATATCATATATATAAACCCCACCACTTTAGCGCAAAATCGCAAGATCGCAAGTTTAGAGATTCAAGTGTCTTGTTGATGTGGAATTTGCGATGTGCGATGTGCGCCCATCGCAAAATTCCCATCGCAAAATTCCATCGCAAAATCCCCGTCGCAAATTGCCATCGCAAAATTCGCATCGCAAAAACTCCCGATCGCTCCCTTTTCCGATCGCAACTTCCTCCCATCACAATTTTTCCCCCATCGCAAATTCCCATCGCAATTTTCCCATCGCACTTTCCGTTGGAAATTTTCCATCGCAAAACTCCCGTTTGCGATGTGCGATCATCGCAATTTTCCCATCGCAAATTCCAAATATTGCGATTGCGATTGATCCCGGGCCCACCTTAGTATACATCCGCCCATTCATAAATAAAAGGCCTTTTCCCTTTGTAATCCGAAAATTTTGATTATATTTATTCATACAAAGGTTTTTCCCCCTCCAATCACATCGGAAGTTGTTTCATATATAATATCGCTCCACCTGCTCCCTGATCCCGATTCCGATTGCGATAAAACATATTATAATATGTTGATTCATATTAATATGTTTTATTATATTAAACATGTTTCTCCGCTCCCGCTCTATTTCGATTGCGATTACTGTTCATTATATTATATTGCTGCTCCACTCCGATATTGAGATTGCGATCATCCCGCCTCCATTCCCCTTCCCTTTTCCCATTTAAACGTATTTTTCCTTTCACGAAAAGCAGGTAATTCCAGTCTGTCTTCTTTCAACAGCAGAATAATAAAAATTCAGTCTTCTTCAAAACGGAAAATGGAAAGTGAAACGTCGAAGGCCGAGAAATAAAATTGTAACAGTCGCATCTTCAGCAATGATTCTAAAGGATCCACGCTACAGGTTTTGCCTCCGCAATATGAACCGAAATTTCGTGAGGAATAATGTAACGCAACTCTCCTTCACGAAATATTATGAACTCTTGGCCTTCCGTCTTCGGCCATAATTCTCCTCCTCCCATCGATCTATATTCCGGCAAAATTGCCTATCATTGTAAATTCATAATTCAAATTATTTCCGCAAAGGGGAAACCGAGGTCTAAAACTCAAAAGGAGCGGAATAGTGTGGTAGAAACATTCGTGCTACATTGTACAACGCCTTGACAGAATTAATAAGAGATGCACCGATTTGTGGGATTCTCATGTAGTATG
Source organism: Pinus albicaulis (assembly GCA_034641835.2). Taxonomy (NCBI): domain Eukaryota; kingdom Viridiplantae; phylum Streptophyta; class Pinopsida; order Pinales; family Pinaceae; genus Pinus; species Pinus albicaulis. The sequence continues at coordinate 1,370,842,037 of CM076575.1, read as the reverse complement.
AGTTTAGCATATGTCTTCCTTTGTGTCACATGTACTGCTATGTTTCCTTACTATCTATTCATAAACATTTCTAGTTGAATGTTTTCAAGATAGAAAGGTAGAATCCATTCTTATATGCTCTGCCTTGGGGAATCATTCACACTCTGTGTATTTTCTTCTGTCTGAAAAGGATTCATTTATTATGCCCTTTTCAGCTTCTCAACAGTCTTTCCACCCCATCTTATTTCAACTTGATTGCTAAATCTCCTGCCTATCTTGCCCCAAGAACTACCTTGTATCCTGATTTAATTCCTCAGCTCATGATGTCCTTTTGTCCCATACATCCCTGAAATTTCAGTCATTTATCAAAACTTCTTTTCCCATTTATATATCTAGCCTAAAATCAGTTCATTACCATTTTATTGAATATCTATTCTACGGAGAGAGCCCTCTCCTGTCCTTGTAGGGCTAGCTACAAGGCTGAGCGTGGTTTAGTTGTTACCCTGATTTTCCTTTTTCAGCCTGGGGTCCATTTCAGGTGCTAACATCTCTGGCGACCATACTGGGGACGTTTTTAGCATAAAAGATGAATCACCCCAGTAATATCTTCCACGGTAAAGAATGACAGAGTATTATATCTGAATGTTGATGGTGAACAACAATCAGATGCATGTGAAGGCTGAATTTTTCACCTGGCGACTCCAAATCAATGTAAAGACTCCACTGGAGGACCGACTCTTCCCGCAGAAAAATGGAAGTATCTTACACAAACTTCAGGTATTCAAAGTGGAATGGTATTCAAGAGCTAATCTGCTTTCTTGTAAATTACTTCTTTGCTTTTCTTGAAGCTGTCCTGAAAGTCTTCCAGAATTTGCTGTATGATAAAGGTGATCAAAATCTTCATTCAAATTATCCAAAAAGTGTAAAAACTGACCTTTCCTTTGATCTCGGCCTCACCCTTTTCCTAAACCCTATGATGAACATCTTCAGATTGATGAGCCTAAAGAGACCAAGACTAATCCCGTGGCTCCTGTATATACTCCTAGACCTTCTATAGTCCCAGATAGGTATAAACCTCTCGTTTTACCTTGTGTACTCCATGCTTCCCCTGCAAATTATTACCTATATTTTCCGAGATTTGATGGCGAATGTAACAATGTCAACGCTGAGCAACATGTGCAGAATGTTAAGACTTTCCTAGACCTTTTTGAGGTTGAAAAAGAAGATGTTAGTATTAGGATTTTTGCTCTTTCTTTGCAAGGCAAAGTCAAGAGTTGGTTCAAAACCCTGCCTGATGCTAGCATCTTAGAATTCCAGCAGTTTGTCAGAGTTTTCCTCGACTGATGGGTGGTTAGACAGAACCCATTCCTGATTTTAGACGAGTATGCCTAGCTGAAAAGACAGTCAGGGGAGACAGTGCAACAGTTTTCCGCCAGATTCAATCGAGTCTATTATGCAATACCTGCCAATATAAGACCCCCTCCTGGCTCGACCATTTTACATTACCCGAGTGCTTTTGATCCTGAAATGGAGTTTCAGCTGAGAGAAAGGAACACAACAACACTTGAAGAGATACAGAACAGTGCAGTAAATGTAGAAGCTAATCTGTTGATCAGAAGAGCAAAGCTGAAGGAGGAAGAAAAGAAGAATGTTGCAGAGCACCTGACACTTTTAGAAGAAAATCTTGACCTTTTAGTAAACGTAGTAGAAGAGATGATGCGGAAAATGACTGCAAAAAATGAAAATGAAGTTCGAGAAAAAGTGGCTGATTCAAAACATCTTCTTTCTTATCCCAGTTATCATCCATCTAGCAATGAATATGTTATAGAACATCTCAGAGATGAGAAATCTGTTGATTTGACTTGTATGTTTGATGATATGTTTTATGTTGATGATTTGCCAAAATTCGATCAATACGATGATGATGATTTTTTCCAAACACAAGCTAGTCTTGCAGCACAATCAACTGCTGATTTGTGGGAGGAAGTTCCGATTCGACAACTTGAAAACAATAATCATCCGACGCATATCAACCAGGACAATGATGAGGAAATTCTGGAAAATTGGGAAGTAAGTGAAAGATCTTTGCCTCTTTGTTTCGCTTCAATTCAGTTCGTCAAAGATAACTTTCATGCAGTTAGAAATCAACAATCTCTCAGTGTTAATGTTGAGGTCGAGATAGATAGTGAAATCCTTGAGCAAGTTGTTTATGAGAAATCTTCCCCTGAAACGACCAATGAAATCATTTGCGATATAAAACCCTCCCCAGCTCCAGATTTTCAGCCACCAGACGCAACTGAAGGTCAGATTATAGATGAAGGCTTGGGAGCCGAAACATATAATTTAATGATGCAAGAAGATTTAGTACCTTTATGTTTCGAAACATTTCAGTTCATAAAGCAGAATATACGTGATATCGCAAAAGAAAGAGATGAACAGCCTGTAGGATGTCACATAGTTTCAACGGATACGTCGCAACAGTCTTCTCAAGTTTTTGATGATCCTATTGCTCGTGTGTTGAATGATAGTTGTTGTAAAAGTCCTTCTCCATTGGCTAACCATGTGCCAGAAAAGAATGTTAACAATAATCTTATTCGACAACCGACTTCATTGTCTTGTTCAACAGATGTTTCATTACAAAGCCCATATCAAGGTTTGCGGTCATATGAGGAGACTAATGAAGAAGACTTTTGTTTCGTTTGGGATCATCAGCAGAGTTTGGTTATTCACGAATTTCAATATCCTTTTGATAGCTTGCTGCAGTCACCAAAGAAAAACAACGCAGATGTGAGGAAAATCTTAATATCCAGCTATGGAGACTACCTGGACCAGAGCAGTGATGTGTTAATGGAAATAAATATCTATTCTTATGAAGATCCTTTCGCAGTATTCTTGAAGTCATCCAGTCAATTCATGCTTTGCAAGTTTATCAGCATTCAACTTGATTCCAAGTTTTCATGGGAGTTGCCTTTCAGTTCTTCCCTTTTCCTGCGTATCAGAAAGCATTTGGGAAGAAATCAAATAGCAGCCAGGATGCTTACATGGTTGCATTGGTTGTTCCATTTCACTTGATCAGGTGGTGAATAGAACAATTAGAGTAGGTTTTGATGAATAAGCTCAGTTATGAGTATTTTTTCCATGTTTGTCAGTCATGTTTTAAGTCAGTTTGGTTTTATTATGGTTTTCAGTCTTAGTCTTAAGTCAAAGTCAGTCTGCATAATGTCAGTTTTTGACATTTTTGACTCAATGCCCAATGGATAAGGCTACTTGGTCTACGGTGTTCTTGGCACCTCCAAGGAGCTACCATCCCCATTGGAGCCAATGTTAGTGTCAGTCTAGTCATACTGCCATCAGTGATCAAAACTGCTCTTTTTGCATTTGCATATTAGGTGTCTCATACCAATCAATTTCACCATTCCGCTAGGTCATGGATTCATTTATGGCAGTAATGTTTCATTATTTTTCCCTCATAAGGTACTTGCTGATTTTCCTCCCTATGGTTTTCAGTCATTAGTCACTTTCATTCTCAAAATCATATCAGTAGGTCATAGGATGGGTCTCTTTAGTATCTAAGGTCTCATCACGGTCAAAATAAATGAGTCAAGTGTCAATAAAGATCAGCAGGGTCATGAGGAAGTCAATAAATGCAAAGTCACAGCACCAGGGAAATCAAAGAAGACACTTATTCAGCTTGATCTAAGTTTCACCTCAAAACCATGTTTTGAGGTGAAAACATAATGCTTTGCCTTTCAGTCAAAATTCAGAAGCTGTCATCTCTGACAAAATCTTCACCCTGCCCTTCAGAGAATTTTTTCACAGTATGTTCAGCGCCAAATCATCTTCAAAGCAGATCCATCAGAAAGAGCCCGGAAAGAGCTTTCCAATGGTATACTACACTCTCAAAAACTGGCTTCTGGATTGAATTTTGTGCTTAAGTGAAGTAAAATCCCTCTATTCCCTAAGCCCCACCTATTTCCCATGTTTCCCCTTTAACTTTATGTTCAAATCCCTTTAAAAAACCCCTTCCCTCCCCCTTCCGATTATAATATCGCATGGTAAAACATTTAATAAAATATGCGATTTTATTACCCAACCGCTTCCCCTCCATGCCTTTGGAATTTATAATAAAAAACTTCATATTACAAAGTCCCTCCCCTTGAAAAATTCTCCGAACAATACCCCACAAACTTTATAACAAAGTTATATCATATATATAAACCCCACCACTTTAGCGCAAAATCGCAAGATCGCAAGTTTAGAGATTCAAGTGTCTTGTTGATGTGGAATTTGCATGTGCTATGTGCGCCCATCACAAAATTCCCATCGCAAAATTCCATCGCAAAATCCCCGTCGCAAATTCCCATCGCAAAATTCCCATCGCAAAATTCACATCGCAAAAAATCCCGATCGCGCCCTTTTCTGATCGCAACTTCCTCCCATCGCAATTTTTCCCCCATCGCAATTTTCCCATCGCACTTTCCGTTGCAAATTTTCCATCGAAAAACTCCCGTTTGCGATGTGCGATCATCGCAATTTTCCCATCGCAAATTCCAAATATTGCGATTGCGATTGATCCCGGGCCCACCTTACTATACATCCGCCCATTCATAAATAAAAGGCCTTTTCCCTTTGTAATCCGAAAATTTTAATTATATTTATTCATACAAAGGTTTTTCCCCCTCCAATCACATCGGAAGTTGTTTCATATATAATATCGCTCCGCCTGCTCCCCGATCCCGATTCTGATTTCGATAAAACATATTATAATATGTTGATTCATATTAATATGTTTTATTATATTAAACGTGTTTCTCCGCTCCCGCTCTATTCCGATTGTGATTACTGTTCATTATATTATATTGCTGCTCCACTCCGATATTGCGATTGCAATCATCCCGCCTCCATTCCCCTTCCCTTTTCCCATTTAAACGTATTTTTCCCTTCACGAAAAGCAGGTAATTCCAGTTTGTCTTCTTTCAACATCAGAATAATAAAAAGTCAGTCTTCTTCAAAACGGAAAATGGAAAGTGAAACGTCGAAGGCCGAGAAATAAAATTGTAACAGTCGCATCTTCAGCAATGATTCTAAAGGATCCACACTACAGGTTTTGCCTCCGCATTGGATATCCGAAAATTTCAGGAGGAATAATGTAACGCAACTCTTCCTTCACGAAAATATTATGAGCTCTTGGCCTTCCGTCTTCAGTTACGATTCCTCCTCCTCCCATCGATCTATATTCCGGCAAAATTCATCTATTTATTGTAAATTCTAATTATTTGCAAAGGGGGGAAAGTCTGAGGTCTAAAAACTCAGAAGTAGGGGGAATAGTGTGGTAGAAACATCTCTGCGCTACATTGTACAGTTTGACAGGAATTAATAAGAGATGCAGCTCTGATTTGTGGGATTCATGTGGTATGAGTTTAGCATATGTCTCTCCTTTGTGTTTCATATGTACTTCGTTATGTTTTACAATTCATTCATAAACATTTCTAGTTGAATGTTTTCAAGATAGAAAGGTAGAATCCATTCTTATATGCTCTGCCTTGGGGAATCATTCACACTCTATGTATTTTCTTCTGTCTGAAAAGGATTCATTTATTATGCCCTTTTCAGCTTCTCAACAGTCTTTCCACTCCATCTTATTTCAACTTGATTGCTAAATCTCCTGCCTATCTTGCCCCTGGAACTACCCTGTATCCTAATTTAATTCCTCAGCTCATGCTGTCCTTTTGTCCCATACATCCCTGAAATTTCAGTCATTTATCAAAACTTCTTTTCCCATTTATATATCTAGCCTAAAATCAGTTCATTACCATTTTATTGAATATCTATTCTACGGAGATAGCCCTCTCCTGTCCTTGTAGGGATAGCTACAAGGCTGAGCGTGGTTTAGTTGTTACCCTGATTTGCCTTTTTCAGCTTGGGGTCCATTTCAGGTGCTAACAGTAGGATTGATCGCTGATCATATTCTGTACCTAGAATGTTTTCCTATATGACTATTGAAATTTATTCTTCGGGGTTATTTCACAGATGGAAATATTTCAATAGGGTAGTTCAGTGTCGAGACTCTTCTTCGGGAGTTTCAAGATTTTTTAATATTACAAATTCAGCATAGCTGGTCAGAAGCATGTGTACTTTAAATGAGTTGAAAGGTAAGCTCGAAGATGTGAAGAAAGAAAGAGCAAAATCCAGAAGACTGCAAAGTGGGTAGAGTTGCTGATGAAGACCAGTCAGACAAAGACAAACACAAATTTTGTAATTGTGATTTCAGTATTGTAAGTTTTCTGTAATGTAGGCATTAAGGGGGGGTGTTTGAGATAATGCCTCATTTATGATGCATACTAAAGTTTAGGGATTCATTTGGTTTGTTGGAGGATGTTGAGAGATTCTCTCAACCTCTCTATCTAAGATTAGAATTAGTTGGATCTGAGTTCAACTATATATACGTATGTAATCTATATTGATTTAGGGTGCAGTAATACAATCTATTGTTTTCTGTGTGCAATGGCTACTCTTCCAATTTCTAATTAAGAGGAGGTTCAAGAAGAAAAATATTATAATTAAATGGCATCTAAGAGTGATATTTCAAGAAGAAAAATAATATGCAACAACCATTGAGTAGATTTTATCAAGAAGAAAATAAATATACAAAAAAGAATTGGCCTCTCTTTTTAGATAGATTTATCTATTTGAGATTTTCCAAAATACAGTGTTCATTTATTTATTTATTCTTTCTTTTTTATATTTCAGCAAAATGTGCTAGCACAATTTTTTCCAACAAAATATCTACACAAATCCATAATTGTTTTAAACATAATTAGTTTGATAATATGGTCATTGACATTGCAACATAAATATAAATCATAGAAGTGGAATTCATATAAAGTTAAATACACAAATCAATAATTGTATTAAAAAGAAACAATTTGATAATATGGTCATTGAAATTTTAATATAAATAAAAATCATAGAAGTGATATATATATATATATATATATATATATATATATATATATATATATAGCGCATAATCTATATATAAATTTATCTCGATTCTTTCAGTTTCGACAATAAAGTCCAAAATATAAATTCTCAAATAGTTCAAGTAGAAGAGAAACAGCCACATCACCTCCGTTGAGGAGCATCTGATCAAAATTCCATACAACTGCAAGAGACAACCAAATAAATTACACTCCAACATTTAGTAATGAGACATAATTCTTTACTTTCATTCTCAATATGAAAATGATATATCCTCAAATGTTATCAAAATAAACATAACATCATGGTACCGTGTCCTTTGCCTATACATCTCAACTGTGACACATACTCTGATACTTTCTTGATGGTTTCAACCTGCAAAATTGTAAAGAAAAACATAGTCCGATCCAATTACGACCTTCATTTTTTATATTTCTCTTCTACTTATAATGAGAAAATTTAATGAAATTCATTACCCTCGATGAAATCTATCATTTTACCATCATTAGCCTCTTGAGCTACCTGCTCACTGATAAAAATCTGAATTGAATAGAAAGACAACTAACAGGTGAGTACTACACCTGGAGACTGCACACAAATGGAGAGTACACTCTACATTACATGATCAAATGATACAACAATAAATACATACAAAGGAATAGGAAGTTGTAAACAAACTCCTATAACCTAGGAACTAATCCTAACTTAAGGAGATATGTTACAACAATGTAAGAATTTCTCCATTAATACAAAATAATATTAATTATTTTAAACTCTCCCCCTTAATGGAGAAAGGATTAATCCTAAATTCCTAACATCCCTCTAAAAAATTCAAAATTTGCTTTCCCAAGAGGCTTAGTAAAAATGTCTGCCATATTGTGACAAGTTTTACAATATTCAACAAATATTTTTTTTGACTGGACTTTTTCTCGAACAAAGTGAAATTGAGTATCGCTGTGTTTCGTGTTCTTGTGAAAAACTGGATTGTTTACTAGCTTAATGGAACTCTGGTTGTCACATTTGATAGTTTTTTCTTTCTACTTTTCTCCTGCATCATGGAGAAGCCTTCTCAACTAGATAGCTTCACATGTAGCTGCACACAATTCTTGGTACTCGGCTTCAGTTGAAGATAAAGCCACAATAATCTGATTTTTGTTGCTCCATGCTATGACCCCAGATCCAAAAATGAATGCATAAACTGTGATGGATCTTCGATCATCTAGGTTACCTTCCCAATCTGAGTCTGAAAAACCTTCTAAAGTAAAATTAGATGTCTCAGTGTATAAAATACCATAATCACTAGTACCACGAAGGTACCTCAACACACTTTTTGCTGCCACCGAATGAATTTCAAGCGATGTATATATAAACTGGATCAACACACTAACAGAGTATGCTAAGTCTGGTCTAGTTGTAGTTAGATATATCATACTACAAACTAGTTGTCTATACAAAGTGGCATCCACGTCCTTAGAGCCATCGTCACTGCACAACTTCAAATTATGCTACAAAGGTGTTGATGTTGTCTTAAACTACTCCATCCTGAAAATTTTGAGAAGACCTTTGACATACTTCCCTTGAGTAAGAAAATTTTGTCTAGAGTCTCTCCATACTTCCAGACCCAAGCAATAATGTAGTCTTCCGAGATATTTCATTTCAAAAACTTGTGGCATCTGCAATTTTATTTCTTTGATCAAAGCAGCTGCATTACCTTTTATAATCATGTCATCCACATACAAAGAAATCAAAATAATCTACCTCTGTTTATTATACATGGTATACAGATTTGGATCATTCATGCTCCTATGAAAACCATGCTTTAAGAAGAACGAATCGATCTTCTTGTACCAAGACCCGGGTGCTTGTTTTAAACCATATAATTCCTTTTTCAACCTACACACTAGATGTTCCTGCCCTTCTTTACAAACCCTTCAGTCTGGACTAAATTAATCTCTTCCTTTAAATCACCATTTAGAAATGAAAACTTGACATGTAACTGGTGTAGCTTCCACTGATATTTGGTAGCTAAAGAAATTAACATTCTAATGGTATTCAGTTTGGCTATAGGAGCAAAGGTTTCTTCAAAGTCTATTCCCTCTTGTTGTGAATAACCCTTTGCTACTAGTCTAGCTTTAAACTTAACTATACTCCCATCTGCATTAACTTTAGGTTTGTAAAGCCACTTACAACCTATGGGTGTTTTTCCTTCAGATGTTCAACTAGTTCCCAACTATGGTTTCTAATAATTAATTCAAATTATTCTTTCATTGTAGCCCTCCATTCATGATATTGACTTGCTTATTTATAATTTGTGGGCTCTATAACATTTAAAATGTTTGATATTAAAGCATAGTATTTCAATCTGGCTGGTAACTGAGTCTGCCTATGCGATCTTCTCGGTAGAGGACTCACCTCAAATCTGTCTGCTTCAGACCTGTGTGGGCTTGCCTTGTTGACTACATCACCTGTTTCTACTTCTTTCTTCTCCTGATGTTGATTATCCTCACTGCTTTCTTCCATCAATAATGGAATGGGCCATTCTCTATGACTGTATTCTTTTCCTTCCTCAACCTACTCTTGAAATATGACATCTCGATTTGCAAATATTTTATGAGTTATGAGATTAAATAGCTTGTAGGATTTAAACTTAGTGGAATATCTTACAAAGATGCATTTCATGGCCTTAGGATCTAACTTATTTCTATCCTCCTTAGGTATATGGGCAAAGGATTTTGACCCAAAAAATTTCAAATGACTCATTGCTGGTTTATATCCATAAAGTGCTTCAAAAGGAGTTTTAAGGTTAATACATTTAGTAGGATTCCTATTCTTTAAATAAATAGGAGTGTTGATAGATTCAGCCCAAAAACCATTTGATAGACCCTTACCTTGAAGAATACTTCATGCGCACTCCACTAGGGTTATATTCTTTCGTTCAAAAACTCCATTTTTCTATAGAGTGTGAGGCACTATGAGCTATTGAACAATCCCATGATATCTGCAAAATTTCATGAACTCACCCAACCTGTATTCTCCCCCTTGATCGGAGCGGAGAATTTTTATGAATTTCCCTATCTGCTTCTCCACCATAGTCTTAAATTCTTTAAAACATTGAAAATTCTAACTCTTTTTACTTAAAAAATATATCCAAGAAAATCTAGTGAAATCCTCAGTAAACAATAGAAAATAATATGCACCACCTAGCGACCTAGTCTACATAGGTCTGCATATGTATATATGAACCAGTTCTAGGATATCTCTTTCCTTCCTATCAACATGCAAAGGAAATTATTCTCTATGCATTTTCCCTAATGCACATCCATCATAATCTAATTGAACACTATGAAAATCAGGGAGTCCATCCACCATACCTTTTCTTTGAAGTAGCATGAGGTCTTGTAAGTTAAGGTGACCGAATCTCTGGTGCCAGAGATTCTCGGCTGTCAATCCTATTGAAACCACAACTTGGAGTGGCATGCTCTTGACATTCAATTTGTACAAGCTCCCCACACGCACTCCTGATGCAATTGGTTCCATATTGATGTCCTTTATGACACAATATGTCTTGAATAATTCAACTAGCAGGTCCCGGTTTGTTATCATTGATACAAAGATTAAGTTCTTCTTAATCTCGGGCACATACATCACATTCTTAATATGTCTGATGTCACCGCTAGTAAAAATCATTGGAATATCACTGTACCCTTTGATCTCATAACCTTTATCATCTCCTAGATAAATTTTAGATCCGTAAGAAGTTTCTTCAAAAAACTCAAACCAATTTCTCTTACTTGTCATATGTGAGGATGTGCTAAAATCAACATACCATATGTCATCCTTGTCCTCCTCAGAAGCTGAAAGAGCACAATCAACTACAAACAGTCGAAGATCATGACTTTGACCTTCATCAGAAAAATATACCATGTGCTTTCTCTGCTTATTCCTAGCCTCCTCTATCTGCCTAATAAAATAGAACTTAGCTTGATGGCCATTTTTCCCACAGTAAAAACATTTAATTCTAGAAAAATTATTTGCAGACATACCTCTAAATGGTCTCTTTTGAAAAGTGTTATCGCGCTTCTGTTGCTTTTGTGGTTGTTTCCCTTTATACGACTTCTTCTTCACCATCAGAGCATGATCGACACTTTGAGGTCTCAAATTATGTCGTTGCTCTTCTTCTTGTAGAAAAATTCATGTCAGTTCTTCAAATGCATGGACTTTATCCCTTGTGATGAACATATGGTATTCATACGTCATTCCGTTTAATGTAATTGTGACTAAATCAGAATCAAACACCTTCTCCTCTATGTCACCTAATCAGTCATTCAGGTCTTTAACCCTTGCAATTAATATAGCAACAAATTCATTTTCCTCCATCCTCATTGAAAAAAACTTGCCTTTGAATGAAAAGATGTGAGCTGTGTTTTGTGTATAGTATAAGTTCTTGAGCGTCATCTAGATCTTAGTGTAAGGTTTTCCATTTTTGATGTGTGGGATAATATTGCCTTTAATAGATATCTTCAGTAAAAAAAATTCCCTGTTCTCCCTTTTATCCCAGTCTTGTATGAGTCCGGCTATCCCTCTTACAGTGTTCGATTTCTTCTCATCACTGCTAACAATCGACCATGCATTCGCTCCCTCAAGCAGTGTCTGTAGCTTGAATTTATAATTGGTATAATTGGACCCATCGAGTTTACTAGACTCCTTGATATATTTTTTTGTAAATTTATTCATACTGGACTGATCGGATTCCAAACCCTCCTATGATTCTAACCAATTGCATAATTACAAGCTACGCTAACAAAAACCTTCAATACATACCTAATCCTAATCACAGATCTGCCATCAATCTAGCATGATCTGTGACTGCGACTCAGATCTACCACTGATTTGAAGATTGTTGTGTCTGTGACTCATATCCACCACAAACGGGAAAAGCCCATGTGAAAAACCAAAATAAGAGGTCAGCGGCCTTATGAGAAAAAAATCTGCGCCGAGAAATATTTCGCTAAGTTACTGGAAATTGGCACTGGTATGGCCCCAAAAGACATGCTAATTTCTCAAAGACTTGTGCCGATCGACGCGACTGTCACGCAAAAAACTACACCTACCCGCCTTGCGCTAAAAAAAAAAACAGAGACCTATGAGGAACTGTGTTCCTCCTGTGAGTGAAGTGTTTACTGCATTCCACCTATTCCTCTGTGAGCACTAAGGCTCCTGTGTGCACCATAGCCACGAAGGATTTGTAGCCCTGAAGGCTCTGTAGCTGCAAGGGCTATGTAGCCACTAGGGATGTAAAGGTAAATCAAGCTCACCCAGTCTGAGCTCTAATACCATGATAAAAAACCGAATTGAATAGAAAGGCAGCTCACAGGTGAGTACTGCACCTCGAGACTTTACACAAATGGAGAGTGCAATCTACATTACATGATCAAATGATACATCAATAAATACATACAAAGGAATATCAAGTTGTAAACAAAAACCTATAACCTAGGAACTAATCCTAACTTAAGGAGATACGTTACAACAATGTAACCATTTCTCCATTAATACAAAATAATATTAATTATTTTCAACTCTCCCATCAAACCCATGAACCTTCAAAATTATTTCCAACACAACATGATTTCAAATATTTCCAAGTTGTAAGATATATTCAATCAACAGGAAAAAAAATTCAGCTGATACTGACTGTGTGCAAGTTCAGAAGATTTTGATTTGCAGGTTTCCCTAAAGATAGGGCCAACTCCATGGCTATGACTGGTAAATTAAGAACCCACCCAAGACAAAAAAAAAAAAACATATGGTTATGTTACGACTACATTCAAACAAACAAAATGACATGAATCATGCAAGTTGCAAAATACGAGTGAACAAAAAAATACAAGTCTATGGAATGGGTTCACCATAAAGGGTATCACCCTTACGAGCATCGTCAAACTACATGACGACGTGCATCAAAATGGATTGTAGTTTAACTTTCCCACCTCTGATTTTCTATTCAATTAAAGCACCAATACATAGCAAGCTATCATGTGTGCCGGTTTAATGATGTGCAACATTTTGAGTGGTCTCACCACCCATCATCAGGCCTATCATCACCCTGATGATGGGTAGTGAGACCACTCAAAATGTTGGACATCATTAAACCTACACACAACGTATATTCAGAAATTGACATCAACACAATATCCTTAATAGTATTCACAAATTAAAAGTGAAAATCTATTTTAAAAGTAATTATGCTACTTCTATCATTTTAATTAAAAAATATATATGATATGAAAAAGTGTCATAGAAAATGAATTATATTTTTTTAAATATGTGGTATTGATAAATTATAATATTGGTTCATAATATTGTAACAAATTCTCTTTAAATAATAAAAAAATTTAACTCATATAATAATACTAATTTAAAATAATATTTTAATTTTTTTAATTTATATGATTCTTTTAATTTTAATAATATAAAATATATTATGAAATATTTTCATATTCATAATGGATTTATTTATTTTTAATTAATTGAAGAGAATTGTGAACAATTTCATATATCAATACATATATATGTGCCAAAATGAATGGCCAACATAAATTACCAGCTTTCCATTGCTAAGCGGAAACATAACCAGCAGCTTGATCTTTACCACGGATAATGCAGAATGCTTTTACTTGTAGCAGCTTGATCTTTACCACGGATAATGCAGAATGCTTTTACTCGCAGTGGATTCATGCATTACACTCCGCCAGAGGAAACATAACCAACACTTTTACTTGTAGTTGAATGGTTGATTTTGGTATAGGTTTGGTTTGAATTTGTTTCATATTGTAAATTTATTTTTATTATTAAAATGGTGAACAATATTTTTTTATTATATAAATTAAAATTTAATCAATACACAAATAAAAATTTAATAATTATAATTTAATAAGGTTTTTAATTATGAATGTTCACTTCATTTTATTATGAATATTATTAAATTTTAAATAGTGTTTGTTACAATATTATGAGTTAATACCATGAATTATTAATACCACATGTTTAAAAATCATAAAATGTTTCAAAATTAAAATATTTTATAAATATTTGACATCTACCATAACTTTTACAATTTGATCATAATAACTTGAGAAAAATAATAATATGTATTTCTAAAAAAAACTCGTTTCATTTCATTCATAATTTTTTTCAATAGTAATCTAAATGGGGTTTTCTATTATTTTAATTATTTATATTATAATAATAAAAAATAATATTATAGTATAGTTTGTTTTTTATTGAAAATGGATAAATTAAACATTTAATATATAATTATAATATAATTAATTAAAATTATATATATTTTTAATCATATATTTTAATTTTATTAAATTTAAATATTAAATAAAATTTAGATAAAAAAAAGTTGAATTTTAATTTAAATTGTATTAATATTAAGTAGGTTTAATAGTTAAGAGTATGTATCTCCTCTTAAGAGTTTACAAGTTCATATACAGAATAGGGTAAGGTATGTACGACTTTGTAATGAAATTGTTACTATAAGGTACTGACCTTAAAAATGGATTATAATTATTATATTTATTATTAAATTCTAAAAATGATAATATTTATTTTTAATATTATATTTTATTTTTCTTGTAAGGTTAGACAATTTATATTACTTTCAAAAGTATATACATAGTAAATCTTCACGAGCTATTATTCCATCCCTTGGGAAGCAATGCTAGTAGCATAAGTTCAAAATATTATCATTGCATATCACTTATTGATCCGAGTAAATTCCTGATACCCTTAACCAAGACCTTTACTTTGAGTGATGTGCTAGAATTTCATTTAATCATAGCGTTCATGAACCTAAATGAACAAATGCATGCTGTAAAGAAGATGAACATAGCAAGCATTAGCAGCTTAAGACATTGATAACGGAGTTCATCTAGGAGGGACTATGTCTTCGGGCCTTAGTGTCAAGATGGTGTAGGCTGTTGCATTAAGTTTTGTAAGGAGTGAAGATGTACATGGATGGGTTTTCTCTGTCATACAAGGAAAATTCCCTCACGCAGGAGTGGTTGGACCTCTACTCGAGATGTTTCGCTACAAGAACTCTCACCCTAAAAAAAGACTCCTATCAGTATAACAATAACTCACACATAATGACTATGAGTATCCTGCTAACATCGAAACAAAGGGATCTCAATCAAACATACATGTGACAATGAGTATCCTTCCAACATGGCAACAAAGAGATCTAAGCATAATACAAATCCATGATATAAATTAAATCTCACATTAAGAACAAAAACAAGATCCCACATCAAACATCAACAGGGATTTGTAAAACACAATGCATCTCATAGCAAAGATACAAAAAAGTACATGAAATCAATGCATCATAACCTCACACTGAAGATGACTGAAGAATGGGTTGCTCCGCTGTGAAATATGAAATCACCATCGCAATCGTTGCGTCAAAAGGTGTGAAATCGACTGCTCACTCACTGAATGTTGACATCTGCATTCCACTTTGAAAAGTGGCTAAAAAATATAAAGCTCAGATGGAAAATATAAATACACCATGAGATTCATGT
This sequence comes from Pinus albicaulis, assembly GCA_034641835.2. Classification (NCBI taxonomy): domain Eukaryota; kingdom Viridiplantae; phylum Streptophyta; class Pinopsida; order Pinales; family Pinaceae; genus Pinus; species Pinus albicaulis. The sequence goes on along the minus strand of CM076575.1, from coordinate 1,370,826,486 downwards.
CGTTGAATGTTACAAAGTCGACTGTCAAATTTTTGAATTCTGACAAAGTGAAAATCTGGACCTTAGGGAATCTTTTAGATCCCCCTAGATTCCTCAAAGATGCTGCTCCTCTAGGAATATGTAAATCTGCAACACAAAACAGAAATCTGATCTCATCATTGAGATCCTTGTGAAATTTCAATAAGAATGAGTATAAATTTGATCTCATTCTGACACCGGAAAATTTCAGCCTCTAAGGAATCTGAAATATTCCCTTAAGATTCTTGAAGATTCTCCTCCACATGGAATCTGCAAAACCGCCGATCAAAAGGAAAATCTAGGCATACATCGTGTTCGTTGTGAAATTTTGGTTAAAATGCATATAAATTTTAATACATTCTGAAAATTTTACCTCCTTGAGATTAAAATATTCCCTTGGCCTTAAGCTGGAATCTATCTTGAACTATGTGCCTGCATCAGCACTGGTATGGCTTTTGCCTCAAAATTTCTGCCCATCCTTGCTGGGTCTGCCTAGGCACACTTTGAAAAAGATGAGTTTAAATGTAAATTCATGGCAATGGCAATAAAGGAAATTTGTTGAGGGGAGGCTGGGGGATAAATCTCGCCCCCTGCCATGGAATATGCATATAAAAATTGGTGTGTTACATATATATGATATATGTAATAAGTACCTTTCAAGGTGGAGGTTCTGTGGGGTCCGGCGGGGGACATGGCCTGCCGACCCATAAATATATTTTTTAAGTGATATGACCATGCGGTGGGGTGGCGGGGGTGGTGGTCCGCTACCCCTTTTTTTAATATTTTTTTGTTTTTTTTAAAACAAACAGATCATTTTAAAAAAATATGATTTTGCACGTTAGAGGACATTTTAACTGTCCCAAAATTTCACCCAGAATCTAGCCAGAATCTGGTGGCCATATTTTAGAGAAATTGTGCCTTCTTTAACAACATAGTTACCGATGAAATAGGTAACCTGACCTCAAAACGGGAACTCTAGCCCAAAAACTCTCAAAAAACATGAAAAAACACCCCCAAAAAAAAAGTGTGTCTTCCAGAACGCACTTGTTTTTTTTTTAAGGTCAAATTTCAACATTTTCTAAAATTATGCTAAAAAAAAAATTGTTTGTTGAAAAAAGGATTGAAAAAACACCCCAAAAAAAAAGTGTGTCTTCCAGAACGCACTTCGTTTTTTTTGAAGGTCAAATTTCAACATTTTATAAAATTATGGTAAAAACAAAATTGTTTCTTGAAAAAAAGGATTGAAAAAACACCCTCAAAACAAAACCAGTTGATGCTGGAATAACAAAAAAAAAAAATTGTGTCATACTTTTGGCATTTTTAAAAATAGAAGTAACATTTTTTAATTTTTAAAATTCAAACATTAAAAAAAAAACCTAAAATTTAAGAAAAAAAATAAATTTAAAAAATAAAAACATTTAAAAGCTTAAAATTTAAAAATATATGAAGATAAAAAAAATAAAAATAAAAACAAAGTAAAAATTTTAATTCAATCATTAAAAAAAACCTAAAATTTAAGGGAAATTATGCTAAAAAAAAATTGTTTGTTGAAAAAAGGATTGAAAAAACACCCCCCCCAAAAAAAGTGTGTCTTCCAGAACGCACTTCGTTTTTTTTTAAGGTCAAATTTCAACATTTTATAAAATTATGGTAAAAACAAAATTGTTTCTTGAAAAAGGATTGAAAAAACACCCTCAAAACAAAACCAGTTGATGCTGTAATAACAAAAAAAAAAATTGTGTCATACTTTTGGCATTTTTAAAAATAGAAGTAACATTTTTTAATTTTTAAAATTCAAACATTAAAAAAAAACCTAAAATTTAAGAAAAAAAATAAATTAAAAAAATAAAAACATTTAAAAGCTTAAAATTTAAAAATATATGAAGATAAAAAAAATAAAAATAAAACAAAGTAAAAATTTTAATTCAATCATTAAAAAAAACCTAAAATTTAAGGAAAAAAAAATAAAAAATAAACCAAAAAAAAATTAAGATTAAAATTTAAAAAAATATAGAAATTAAAAAATAAAAATAAAAACAAAATAAAAATATTAAATTAAAAAAAAAAACAAGTAAAAAAGGAAGGAAATTAAAAAAATAAAATATAGAAATTAAATTTAAAAAAGAAAAAGAAAATGCTTATTAAATTTAAAAAAAGAAGAAAAAAAATTTAAAACAAATAATTAAATTTAAGGAAATATATTAAATTTTAATAAATTTAAAAATTCAAAATTTAAAAAAAAAAACACTATTCAAATTAAAAGGAAAAAAAAAAAAAAATTAATTAAAAATAAAAAATAAAAATAAAATACAATAAAAATATCAAATTTAAAACAATATATATTAAAAAAACAAATAAACTATAAAAAATAAATTAAATTTAAATTATATACATCAAATTTTATTAAATTAAAAAAAAGAGAGGTTAATATTAAAATAACAAATTAAATTTAAAAACAAAAATATTAAATTTTAATAAATAAATGAATAAACAAATAAATTTTGAAAGAAAAAATAAATTTTAAATATAAAAGAAAAAAAATATATATTGTTAAACGAAAACTTTAAAAACTTTAAAAATCAATTAAAAGTGGAAAATTGAAAAAAGAAAAAAAGAAAAAAAATTAAATAAAAAAAAATTAAAAAAAAAATAATTTAAAAAAATTAAGTTTCATTTTTAAAAAAATCTAATTTTAAATACACAATTTTAATTGAAATAAAAAAATATAAAAAATTTACATAATTAACAAAAAAAGAAAAAAGAAAAAAGAGTAAAACATTTAAAAAACATATTAAATCGAAATAAATTAAAAAAAAATATAAAAAATTTATTGAATTTTATAAAATTATATTAAAAAACTAAAAGTAAAAGTTAATAACAATGAAAAATTATGAAATTAAAAAAAAAAAAAAAATCAATTAAATAAAAAAAATGGGCGAAATTTAATAAAAATTATTAAAAATAATAATAATAATAATAAATTTAAAACAAAAAATAAAAAAATTAAAAAAAAAAATCAATTAAAAAAAAAATTTAAAAAAAAAAAAATTTAAAAAAAAAAAATTTAAAAAAAAAATTTAAAAAAAAATTAAAAAAAAAAAACAATTAAAAAAAAAATTTAAAAAAAAAATCATTTAAAAAAAAAAATTAAAAAAAAAAAATTTAAAAAAAAAATCAATAAAAAAAAGTTATTTATTGGGGCGGCCCGCCCGCTGGGCGGCGCCCCGGGGGCGGCCCAGCCGGCCTCCCGGGCCCCCGCGGGCGGAGGGCCGATTTTTTTTTTTAATTGATTTTTTTTTTTAAATTTTTTTTTTAATTGTTTTTTTTTTTTAAAATTTTTTTTTTTTAATTGATTTTTTTAAAAATTTTTTTTTAATTGTTTTTTTTTTTAAATTTTTTTTTTAATTGTTTCTTTTTAAATTTTTTTTTTTTTTTTTAAATTTGAAAAAATAAATTTTTTTTTTCAAAAAATATTTTTTTTTTTTAATTTAATATTTTTATTTGAAGTAAAATTCTTTTTTTTTTTTTTTATTTTAAATATATACTTACATCTATTTTTTATTTGATTTTATTTTTATTTTTTTATTTTTTTTAATTTGTAATATTTTTATTTTAATTTGATTTAAAAAAAAATAAATTTGAATTTCAAAAAATTTAAAATTATTTTTTTAATTCAATTTTTTTATTTTAAATTCAATTTGTTTAATTTTTTTTATATTTAATATTATAGAATAATTTTTTTTTTAAATTTAAAATTTAAAATTTATTTATTAAAATTTTTAAATTTTAATTTAATTTAATTGTTTTTTTTATTTTTTTCGTTTATTTAGTTTTTCATTTTTAAAATCTATAAATGGTTTCACTAAAAAAAAAAAAAAAAAAACACTAAATTTATGTATATTTGTTTTTTAATTATTTGCACGTGGTTTTTTTCATTTTTTTTGTTTTTTAATGATAGGTTTTTTTTTTTATTTTTTATTTTTTATATTTTTATTTTTATTTTCTTTTTTTTTTCAATTTTAATTGTTTTTTTTAATTTGTTTTTTTTGTAAATTTTAAAAGTTGTATTTTTTTCCTTATTATTATTATTATTATTTTTTAATTTATATTTTTAAATTTAATTTTTTTTTTTTTTTAATTTTTTTTTCCTAAATTTTAATTTTGTAATTTTAATTATTTTAAAATTTTTTTAAATATATATATATTTTTAAATATATTGTTTTTTTTAATAAGTTCGAAAAAAAATGTTTTTGATTTTTTTTTTTTTTTAATTTTTTGGTGAATTTTTGTTTTTTTTCTTTAAATTATGTGTTTTTTTCTTCAAATTTTGTCATTTCCTTTGATATAATTTTCAAATATTTTTGTTTTTTTTATTTATTTTTGTTTAAATTTTTTCTTTTTATGAGCTATTTTTGTTTTTTTTTACATTTTTATTGGTTTTTTTACTGTTTTTATATATTTTTTTAATCTAAGTTTGTGTTTTATTACATACATGAAAATCACCACTCTAAAAAAAAAAGGTTGATGCAACATCAATACGTTTCAAAATTAGCATGAAAATCACTGCTCTAGAAAAAAAAGGTTGATGCAGCATCAATACGTTTCAAAATTAGCATGAAAATCACTGCTCTAAAAAAAAAAGGTTGATGCAGCATCAATACGTTTCAAAATTAGCATGAAAATCACCACTCTAAAAAAAAAAAATTGATGCTGCATCAATACATTTCAAAATTAGCATGAAAATCACTAACATTTTAAAACAAATATTCATACTTCATAAATAAAAATATTAGAGTGTCAAAAATGTGCACTAAAAAAAAAATGGTGATTATGCATCACCACTTTTCAAAATCCCGTGCTTTTTATGCTACCAAAAAAAAATAG